>OZ021679.1:3051535-3428110 GCA_963978505.1 Listrodromus nycthemerus
CACAACGATTTAGCCTCGACGCCCGATGAGTTACCCCTTCTCTGTTCGGCTGTTTGACAAGCGAGCTGGGGGATAAAAAAAAAGGAAACTTCGCACCGAACTGGCCACACGAAAGTAACATGCCGTGGAGACCCTCAGCCCCGATGTAATCCGCGCTTCTGTATAGGCATCGCGATAACGATCTAGATCCTCTCGTGTACGCCAACTCGTTCGGTGTAAAATCTAAAATCTGAATCGCGTGTCCCGTTGAATTGATCCACCGATGCGAGAAGCACGGTAGATCTGGATGGATACCCCTCGACACTGCGCTATCCTTCATCTATCCGTCGAAAATTACGAGGGGGAATTATTATCGAGGATATTCAGAATTGCGAACGCTCCACCCCCCCCCCCCTCTCCCCCTGGGAGTTTCGATGTTAAAATATCCGATAAACAATGACGATGAGGGTCATGAATTATACACTCTGCGGTGGATATCTCGAAGCTTATTAATGAGATTGTAAAATACGAGAGAAATTTGTTTATTCCGCTATTAAAGTACGTCGGTTTATTGCAGCACTATCGAACACTCATATGAAAACTAATTTAGGATGTTATAGATTTTTTTTAACCCGTACTTTTTACACCGTTACGTAAAAAAAATTAATTTTTTTAGATGATTTTTCGAACACCTAAGATGTGAATTAATATTCTCATATTTTTTACCTTCCTTCAGACAGGAAGCACGTTTTCAGGCTTAAGAATTTTTAACGATGAACGATCATTTTTTAGATTCTTTAGAACCGTCTCGTCTAGAAACATCGTCGATATTTTCTTACTTTTTATTCATTCGCATTCATAATTTTTTTTTTCATATTTCGAGAGGTAGCGAGAGTCGAGGGACAAAAAAGAAACGGTGCAAAAAGTCCATTTGCATCGATCCGGAAACAGCATTGTGCACGGTACAATCGAGTCAATGTTAGAACAGATAGGTGGAAGTTTGGTAAACTCATAACGGTGTGTTGATTCGCGCTGTGCGATTGTGTAGACGAAGCCCGGAGCCGGAGCAAGAGAAACTACCCGCCGAAATGTAAATGGCTCTGGAGAACGGCGTGCGGAAACACCGAGTTGAGATGGATGCCAAAATCGTCACGGCTCGTGTAGGTACGAGATGAGAAAAGTACGCAACGCATGGAACAGCAAAACCTTCCATACATGTACGCTCGGCAATACACGTGATACGCGGACACTGCAGTGGTGTGTTATTATATTCCACTCGAACGGAAACACCGAAGCGACGATCCATACGCGAAGAGTCGCACGATATTTCCGAAAATATTTGTGTTTATACGTCGTCTCGAAAGTATGATGAATTTTTTTTCTCTTTTTTTGTCTATCCATTTTTTCGGTCCAATCAGCAGTGACCGAAAATTACATTTTCATCGAACAATCTGCAATTCTATTGAAATTCTTAATTATTGTCTCCAATAAAAAATTTCATAATTTAAAGAATTTGAAAAAAAAAAATTCAGTCGATCTTTCTACAAGAAAAAAAAATCGGAACAATTTTTTAAAGTGTAGAATGTTTGCTGAAGAATTTTTAGAACAATTTTTTTTACAAGCCAATGAACGAATGACTACAAGACAGAACATAACAACCGAATTTTATTGACAAATTCGAGTACTTACCGTGAGGCATCGTAGCGTAAAACGATAATTGACGTGAGTCGGAAGGGTCGATCCGGAGTGGGGTCTCCCGTTGGCGATCCTGCGACAAAAGAAGGATGAGTCGGATGTTACGGTAAGCTCGCACATGGAAGCAGAGACGTGCGCTCGCGCGTGCATTGAATTTGACTCCTAATTCCCTTCTCAGTACCTCGACGAACCCCGCTTTGTGGAGAGACGGGGCGGAGATTCACAATATCCAAGTTCACCAGAGATTTACCTACAAAGCTCATGTGACCAGTTACCAACACTACGAGGGTAGATTTAGCGTATATATTGGTCCTTTGGACTGAGCCTCCATAGTGGCTCCGTATTGAGCTGCCGCACAAAGTCCTGTCATTCCTCATAATACCTGAACCTCGACTATTATTGCATTATACTCAATGATCACTGCCATGAATACAATTCGCCTACCGAGAAGAATGAGGCAAGGCATGGGCTCTCAAAATGAGAACACGGCCTAAAATAAACGTTGTCGGAACAACCGCTTGAACTCCGAGAATTTGTAGGTGAAAACAGCTTCGGAGCATGTAGGACGGAGTAGGAATTATCTGAACGTATGGGCTTTTCTAGGCTCCGATTAATCTAATCTTCTCTAAGGGTATATTGCGAGGGCGTAATTATTGTAAGTTCCCGTAAGAGCCGGATTATTCTAAGTCTCCCCAAGATCCGTCCCAGACCCTGACAACACGAAGCCCTTCTAGACCAAAGTCTTCCCAAGACCTACTCCTGACCCTGATAACTTGAAGCTCCGCTGGGCCAAAGTCTTCCCAACAGCCGTCCCAGATCCGACATTCTACGCTAAAGTCTTTCGAAACAACCGGCCCAGACACCAATAACTCGGAGCTCTACCAGGCTAAATTTTTCTCAACAGCCAAAGTTTTCTTAAGACCCGCCCCAGGCCCTTATTGTTCTAAAACCTTTAAAGTCGAAGTCTCGCTACCAACCCCAGCAGGGTTTGATTATTCCAAGTTCTTCCGGATCAAAGACTTCCCGAGAGCCATCCCAGACTCCGAAAATAAAAGGCGAATGTTGCTTCATGTATAAGAATAAAGCGAAAAAAGATCTGACTCTATTCTTATCGGGTCGCTGTGGCGGGAAATCGTAAACGGAAATACTGGCGTGCTGGGATCGAACTCGCGGGAAAAGTGGATTGCACGAGTTCAATGGGCGTTTCTCGAGCACCTTTCACGATTCATCTCGCGACCGTACCATTCGCCACACATCGATGATATCGATGCGGCTTCGATTCCACAGAACAACATACACTGGAGACTTTCATGATCGTAACCATTAAGATTTATCTTTCTCGGTGATTGTACGCTCCGGTAACACCAAAGTCCCACAAAAGTCTCTAGTCTCCGAAACATTTTTTTGTATTCAAACTTTAGCTTGCAATTGAAAAAAGTAAATTTTTTTTGCGACGATCGTCGTATCGAGACGAATCTCGATAAAATAATAACAAAATGATAATGTTATTGTTGAATCTCAGAAACCGTTTTCTCACGACTCCATTGACAACGACGTCTCTTAAAAATAAAAAATAAAATGATAATTTTTTTGTATTCATCGTACACAAAGCGTTCCGTACAGAGATGAGCGACAAGCTGCTGAAGGAGCAAACGAGATTGCTCCCGACTCCGCTTATATATATCGTGTCGAAGTTTAACTCGCGGCATCGCGTGTACTCAAAGACCGAGGAAGCGAAGAGTTCCGAGGGGAATGCTGCATCTTCGGCGCCCCGAGGTGGTACAAGTGGAGAGGAAAAATAGAGCTGAATGAAAGCAAAGGAATAAAAAAAGGGAAGAAAAAAATCGGTTTAATAGAAGCTCTTCCTCTTCGGTTAAAGATAAAAGAAAAGCTCGTCGGGCGAGGGCGAGAGGCGGAGGCGAACTCTTTATTTGACTTACGAATTAGCTGGCTCGGTGAGCGAGTTGGTTTGAGAATGGACCGAGAAGAAAGGTACGCGAGGGCGATTTCGCGCAACCCTCTTTCGAATCTCAGCCGGAAATAGTAGCTATAGTTATGCTGCCAATTCGACGTGGAGCCGGTCCCTCGCCGGGCCTCGCCTCCCGTACCGGAGAGCTCGCGGTTACGCGGTACACCATCGCCGCGTCCTCTCCACTTCGGAGATTCCGTGCTTTGTTTGAAAATCGCGATTTTATGTAGGCCGGAGACAGCCGGAGATAGCCCGCAGTCTCTAACTTATTCCCGGCGCGAAGTTAGGATAATTGGATCGGTACGAATTAGGGAACCTTACTTAACCCGCACCGCTGTACGGGCTCACGCTTCGCTCAGTGACGAGAGGTGTTTCTACAGGAACAGTTATTTCCACAGGCGAAAACCCTCGGAGACGGGCAATCTCTATCTTCTTTTCATCCACTTCTCTTCAGCATCTCCATCCGTTGACGCTTCCGACTCTCCCTGAGAATCTGGAACGGCGGAATTCCTAGAATTTCATTCGTACGCACCTCTTTTTTTCACCGAGACTGAGCAAGGTGCATTAAGAAAATGGAATTGAAATTTCAGAAAGCTTCGATGCAATTTGCGGGAGCTCAGCAAGAAAACTCATTGATCGATTTTGGTTTCCTCGAGGACGAGGCTCTTCGCTTGTTATGCTGAATTTACATGGTTATAATTTGTTGGAAATTCACGGTAAACAATCGCTGAGATTGATCTAGACGAATCGTCGTTTCAAGGAGATTTATAGGAGATTTGCCGACCCGTTGATTATAAATTTGCATATTTTTTTGCCTCTGGCGTAACATTCGATGTGAATAGTCGGGAAAAATTCCAAAACTTTCAGAATTTTATGTAATTAGAGCTGTGAGGTGCATTTTAGTCGAATGCAATGTAAAATATTTTACAGGATTACTCCCTTCCTTTTTCGAACTTTCCGAATTTTTCCGAAAGGTTTAAAAAAAAAATAAACGTTTCATAGAATCTAACGGCTTGGATAAATACCAACGATCCTTGGATAAAATGTTTAATTTCTATACCGTCGTTAGATTATTGTTCGAATTTCAAGTAAATTGGAGCCACCTCGTCCGTCTAAAAATTCAATAAAATCGATGATCGACCCATCGTAAACACGCGGTGAAGTCTTCACCTACCATTAAGTAACTGCTCGCAGTCGACTGACGATTATTGAACTCGTATTACACAACCAGTAGAACAATCTGAACAGTCAAATAAATTTTTTTTTTCTTAATTGAACAACTTCATAAGACTGCTCATCAAAGAACGATCGAAATCCAAATTTGCCTCGTAATCGCAGCGATTTCTTGACTCAGGTGCACTCGATTCTAGCGTTGCTCTCGTTGACGTTCAATTCGCAACCGTGAGGATAATTAGCGTGAATGTACTTCAGGAATATTGTGGCAGTATTATAGATGTACCCGCGTGAGCATTGAGGTACCGGAGCTTTCTGTTTATGCTGGAATTAGCGTCGAGATCTCGTGCGGAGCCGGGAGTTACAGTTGAAGCGAACCGGCGATCACCGAGGCAGAAGGCACTCGCGCGAACGTTCCCCAACCCTCGCCACTGTGCGCGCCTCTCGCATTCATAAATGCGATGAATTATTAATTTATTGCCTTCAATCCGCACGCAGAGGATTCGAGGCAATGAGAGGCTTTTCGAGGCTCGTGTATATGCTAGTGGCTGTTCCACCTTCACCGCTTCTCACGTGTGTGATCTTATCTCCGTTTCGCGTTCTCTCTATCCTGTACCATCTCGACTACCTGGCGAAACTCGTTGCTATCACAGACACTTGGAATACCAGAATCCCAAGCTTTTGCCAACTTGCCGACGTTATCTTTGGGTGAGAAACTCGACTCTTCTCCGGAACTCAATAAACGACGAACTTCGCAAAAGCTGTATGGAGTGCGAAATATTTACTAAGATTTTCTCAACAACATTGATATCCTTTACCTGTCTACGTTTGCAGATGGAAGACGTGATGGATGTGCGACTTGTTATATTTTTTTTTTTGCCAAACCCGAACAGAATGCTCCATCGATATTACTTGGTATATTCTCGACGAACCAATGATGATTCCTTGATGCAACTCGTTACTTCTATCACAGACTCGGAACACGAGTATCTTTCTGCCAGCTGACCGACATTGTCTTCGCATGAGAAACTCCACTCTTCCCGGAAACTTCATGAACGTGGAACTTAGTAAAAACTATTTGCGATCCGAAATGTTTACCAAGATCTTCTGAGGAATTTTGATATCCGTATTACGCGTAGATTGGCAGCTGGTAGACTTCCCGTACGAATGGTGATTCCCGGTGAAACTCAAAAAGGATTCCCATATTCTAACTCGCGGACTTAATTCGTCGGTGAGAAACTTGATTCTTCGACAAATTTTGATGAACGACTTACTTTGCTGAAGCTTCCAATGCGAGATGTTTGCTGGGATTTTCGGAGAAATTCCGAGATTTCTACGCGCAAATTGGCAGATGGAAAATTTCCCAGCCGATTTATTCGATTTTTAGCCAAGGCCGAACGCGCCATAAGAGAATAAAAAAAAATTTCTTTTTTTTTTTGAGTTTTTTTTTTTTAATAGGAATTAGAAAAAAAAGATGAACGAATTCGTACGACAAACTTCGTTAGAGCCACAATTAAATATAATGATACGCGAACAAAATTCACAGTGACGTATTAGCGACGGAAAAAAAAGCTGCGACCCCGACGGGTGACCATAACGAAGGGAGACACGTCGAGCTGTTGTGCAATGTCGTGCTCGGTGAGCTGCACAAAAGCTGGTACCGCGCGCTCACAGATACAAGTACGCTCGTGAGGTAACACCAGTAAAATTTTCGATAATTGGCATTAGCGAGCGAGCGTTGATCACTTAGGAAAAATCGTAATCCGCAGTGTCGGACAACGTTGGACGTAACAGAATTCACCGATCCTAATCAGATTTATCCGCGCCCGTTCCCTTTTTGAATTTAAAAAAAGAGTCTAATTTATTCACACGAGCATGCGATGATATTCGCGCAAAGCCGGACGCTCGAGAACCGTCGAGTGATGAATCGCGAATTTATCGGGGGAATTATAATCGTCGGTTCTTTTTCGCTCGCTGACGACAGAGTGACGGTTCTTGACGTGTGATCCGGCGAAATCGCGATACGAACGGACAGTCCGAAAAAATACTAGAATTTTTTTTTGCACCGAGTCTGATCGGCCAAATTTAACCGGCTGAACATCGTGTTCTCCTCTGCCTTCTCGATTTTCCGGTTCTACCGTAAAATCACCAACATTGACGTACGGCATCGTGACCGCACAGTTGCCAAACACCGGTTCGCTGGCCAATCGCAGGCGCATTATTTCAAAGCGTTAATACCAATCCCGCGATTATACAACGGAAAATCAAAATTTATTAATTGTTCTGTCCCACCCCAGGCGCAAAGTTGTCCGGTAACCGCGATATTTTGAAGAGGGTTGAAGCGTTTGAAAATTGATATTTTCCGCGGACCCTCGACCGATGTCAGTTGCATTCGTGCTTGGCAAAAATCACAGCGACGAAATAAAACAAAAAAATCGCTCGTCGGCTACGCCCACCAAATGACGGTTTGGTATTTAATACGTATACTGAAAAAAAAAATAATCTATTCAATTAACCGGTGAATAAATTACAATACTCCCGGACGGAGTTGGGCGATTTCGTACTAGCCCGCATCGGTCACGAACCCGCAGTTTCTGACGCTGAATCACACGCGATCCTGTTGCGCTATACGATACGCACCCTCTCTTGGTCTCCAACCGCACCCCCCCCCCCCCTCCCTCCCTCCCGGGATGGCATGGCTCACGCATGAAGTTTTAATGTGTACGCCAGACTGTCAAAAGCGGCGATTCGATCTCGCAAAATCGAATCCGTATAACTTTCGACTCACTTGTTTTTTTTTTTTTTTTTTATATCGTCGAGTAAACATTTCTGTAACGATGTTCGAGAGATCATTTTTTTCGGATTTTTTATGACCGTGTCGGATGCAATTTTTTTTATTTATTTTTATTTGCAGACAGGTAGTGAATCATGTACATGTTGTTACGAACGAACGAAATTAACAACACGGACATTTGATTTAAGAATGAATATTATTAATTGAAGTCACATATATTAATCGGAGGAACGAAGAGCAAAATGTCGGAGCAAGAATCAAGGTATTATGATCGTCGGGTTTCACTTTTTGGAGCTTGCTGCACATTCAATTCGGGTGTCGATTTATGAATCCGACAAATTTCCACACGTTATTTTAACGAGAGTGAAAATCGATCCATCTGATTGCGACGAAAATGACCGTTTTGAATTACCTGGAAGGGAACTCATTAATTTCCTCCTTCCGTCTGGAGGGTGCGGATCAAAGTGAAATTTGGCGTTTGAATTTTGGTGCTTCGAAAATTACTTTCGATATTGTGTTTCAATGGAATTTAGAGCCACGAAGTTTGAGTATAGAGAACGGAAAACCTGGGGAAATTAACGTGTAGGAACCGTCCATCGAATCCAGTGATTCGCAACTACGCGAAAGTACAAACACATCGTCGAATCGATAACGATAAATCTATCGAGTCACACGAGTATAAACACTCGCGGAGCTGACAATTACGAGCCGTCATGGTTTTCAATTTCATTCGATCGTGCGTCAAAACAGCCGGCCGCTGACAATGTCGACACGCTGGTGTGCATTGGACAATCATCAATTTTTTCTTTTTTTTTTTTTTTTCTGCGCATGTTGTACGTAACTATCCCGTCGGGTGCCGTGAGGATCGAGTGATAATTGGATAAACCGATATTTTCACGAGTGATGAAATAACTAATCACGTTACTGTCAGCTGATGGAAAAATATAAAAGTACGGTAAGTCAGGGAGCGCGAATATATATAGAACTGCGAAATCAGATCACTCATCGGGAAGACAGAAAGTTCTAAATAACTCGAGTTCGACGATTCTACAGTCAACTGAGACCGAATTTGTAGGATGTTCTACACATGCAAGTTTAACCAAAGAGATTAAAAAAGAGTTCACTGATAATTTGTTAAATAATTTTTCCGCAATTCTTTTATGACTCCATATATTCTAATGATGTGAGATTAATTTATTTATAAACTTGAATACAATTGATTTTTTTTTTTTTTTTTTCATACCATTTTCGCAAGCTTATCCTACGGCATGAGATCGAAGGTAGCTTTGGAAGAGAGACCGACGGTCTCCAAGAGACATCAAACGGTAAAAATTGTTTTCGAACCCAACAAACCGTTTTCACAATGATATACCTCGCTACTTCCGGGCTTGAAAGATCCTTCTACGGATCTGCGAGGATCGGAATAAAAATTTACCATTTATAGCCAACAATACGTCGACCTAATCGCTTCGAAGGAGCGAGTTGTGTTGCGCACCACTCCGACCGCGGATATACATATTTTACGACCGCTTCGAATTCAATTTGATTCTCTCAATATCGAGCGATTCCATACCGGCTTCTCTCTCGCTCTCCAGCGTATCTCCCGGTGGAAACTCGGCGTAAGCTTTTCTCGACGATTTCCTCAGCGATACAGCCGTTCACCAAAATGGGACGCAACATCATACCGGGTAGATTTGTAACGCGAGCGGATATGCAATAGCGTTTCGCCGAACGGTGAACAAAACGACTTATGCACTATCTCGAGTCTTCGAAGGACGAAGATCGCCCGACTATTCATTTTGTGTAATTTAATGACATAGCGATTTATTGCGAACCGTGCAATAACCGAGGAAAAACATCGTGCCTCGTTGCTCCGTGGCGCAGACTTCTGAACTCGATGATTCAATACCGTCTGGGAGAAATCGGGTTAAGATAAAATTTTGTTCTCAACGTCTGGCGAACTATTATGGAGAACAATCTGTCAGTGGAAAAAATTTTTTTAAAGATTTTTCACGAGTCAATAAAACTGGATTGAGACCCATTGGATACCGTGATTACTTTTTTCGGAATTACTGTTTTCATCTGCTGAGGAATATTTTTAATATCCTTATCATGGAAACAAATTTGCTCCATCGACTATATTTTATATTTATTGCCCACGAAGGTCTAAGACATCGTACTGCATTGTGGATTCGTCAATCCCTTCGTCTAAAGAATTTTACTTTCTATTTTAGAATTAAAAAAAAAATTGACGATTTTTTCCTGTGCGACGAAATACTGATAAATCTCTATAGCAACATCTCGTCTAATGACTCGAGCCGGACTCAAGGGAGGCAGACGAAATGTCTCTAGAGTTTCCCTCTGGCAATGTCGAGACTCCTTGTAGGTAGTTTTTTCTAGCGTCGTTGCAGCTGCCATCAGAGTCGTTTGGAATAGTCTCGAGACTGAAAAGTAGTTCACGCGAGGGTTGTTTACTCTTTCTATGTATCGCTCGTCGCCCCTACCAAGGAACGTTGGCCTTTCTCTGTAAAATCTCGTTTCTGAAAACCCCCAGCCGACCACCACAAATCGCCCCAGCGCGGTTGAAGTCCCGTTGCTGCGCGAAGCGGTTCGCTTGCGTGTGTCTGTAAAAGAAACGGGAAAGTGGCGGGTAGTTGGGGAACGAAGACTGAAACGAGGAAGAGACGAGCTCCGAGTAGCCCATCGCCGATCGGAGGGAGAAGACTGGACGTCGTATAGGTAAAAGCGAGGAGCGAAAGAGAGGAGTGGCACGCAATTTCCACAGCATTTAACTGCTAAGCACTTTAGCGTGCTGCAAGTTACACACAGAGCGGCAATCTACTTCGTTCCATTCAATCAGCCATCGATTTCATCGATTTATTGGCCGAGCGTTACTCCGCGGCCGGATACTGGCCTCGGTTTGGCTTCTCCGCGGCCGCCTCGAGGAGGTGGAGGAAGTGGCGGAGGAAGCGGGAGTCCCGGAAGAACCATCGACACTGACGACAATGGCTGTCGTTATATCATTCTGTACGATAGGGGATGACTGAGCTTCCACGTGGATAATCGGCGCGGGTGACGAAACGGAAATACCACCGAATGTGATACTTCTTAAAAACTCGGTGCCATTTCCGGCTGCGTGATGACCTGTAGAACATTTCCGTCTAGCTTCTTCTCAATTGTGAACGTTGAAATTCTGCAGAACTGTTAAGATAGAGAGGGGTAAAATGGACTCGTGTTCTGCATTACAGACGAGGTTTTTTTTTCTATCCTTAAAAATTGGTAGCAAACAGCTCGTTCCGTCACGGTCCTTCCCAACTGTGCATTGATATTATTTCTATTATTATTATCAGAGCTACCACTTATTATACAATAAATAATATAATTTTTTTTTTATTTCAATGGTGTTAAAATTATAACAACAGAAAAATTTATTATACAACGTGACTGACAAAAATTCTCCACCGAAAGGATTTTTAGGTTCGTGTCGGAAATGTTTATATTTTCACGCTATGTACTCGATCGTAAAAAAGAGTGTGGCCTGCCCGAGTCGAAATAAATTAGAGGAGGACGACCCTTGCTGCAATCTTCCACGGTCAATTTCCTCCGGCTAACAGATTTTTGTCGCACCCTCGCACTTCGGTGGATAAACGGCTCGGGTGAGTCGAAACCACTTCGGACCGCACACACAATCTTGCGGGTTACGACTTCTCAGCGAATCAACCGACCTGATGCTGCGGCGTCGAGGGGAGAAACCGTCTCATTTCCCACATACGTCTGTCCGTCGGCGGTCGACTCGATTCAATATCGGAACGCCGTCGGCCACGTCGCATCACGCAACAACAAGATTTATGAATATCTCGTCCCTCAACGCTCCATGAAATTCGACACACGAAATGTCTGCGTCACATCATAAAAAAAAATGTTTAATACAATTTATTATACAGCGTTGAACATTTGAATCGTATAAAATGGTTGAGGAAGTTCGGGGCAAAATGAATAATTATTAACCATTTTTATCGAAAGACAGAAAAAATTATTTTGAATGAAGGAACTGGGTCCATTTTGCCCCAGAGTTATATTAGATACTTTCTACGCTATGTTAAACTGAGCTATTGAGGCATATTAAATGTACCGAACACTCAGTGGTACATCAATTCGGCAGAATTGCTTCAATGTGCAATGATTTATGCGGAAAAGTTTCATTATTTTGTGTGGCTGATAAAAATCGCAAACATTTTCGGCAGTCAATGGAATAAAATTTCCTTTCACTGTAACTAATATGAGTAATTTGTCTCGGTTAAACTAAATTACGATTACGGGAGATCGATTGACGTCGATGACGAACACAGAAAATTACATAGATCGTGTCCGCGTTTACACTAGCCAGTGTTAATTATCGATATTATAAATCAATTAACGTCATTGAAAAGTCGTCGAGCAAATATGAGAGACAGAAAATTCCGAGCGCATTGTTTATCATAAATTTTGACGCCTCCGTATCACTCTTCACAATCCCGATAATGTAATTTTTGATTTAATAATAATATATACAGTATCGAATATGCGAAGCACGCGACACGAGGAAAAATTAATAAATTGGCGAATCTTGCCGTTCCGGCTTATTTACTCCCGATAAACGAACGAGCCCCGTTTCAATGAATTGATTGATAAATCGACTGCGTCGTTAACGCTGTTGCGTAATTAGCAGAATTTTATATTGCTTCTGATGTAAGTCACAGAAGCTTGGAATCTCTTCTCCGTTAGTTTTAAATGAAGATCTGAATCATTCTAGTAACGAAGTTATGAAACTTTAAATAAAATAAAAGTATTTAAAAAATTATTTCTATATGAATCATGAAGAATTTAGAAATTACATTGAACAAACCGCGTTTCTACAAAACTTTGCACACAATACACGGCATTTTATATATTTGTTTAACACGTATTTAATTTTTTTTTCAAATCGTCTGCTTTCCATTTTCTTCCACTTATTTTTTCCTTCGATTTCTCAGAACTCCGTTGCTTATGCAACAGAGTCAAAATATAGGTCGCTCGATTAGTCGGCACGCAAACGGAGCGCAGGATAGTGGAACTCACGTATGGAGTTCGTTTGCGTTTTAAATGAAGCTTCCGCCACTGGTGAACCGTTGTACCTCTGCCGGTACTTTAAGCAAAACGTTTCGCGCGATACGCAGATAGACGACCGTTCTCGACGACTCCGGTCTGTCGCTGAATTTATACGAGGGCTCGAGCGCGATAGCGTTAGGGCTGGCAAGCCGACTCCCTCGAACAACTCTCAACCCCTTTTCATGGAGTCTCGGATCCATTCGGTCGCAGCGCGATAGCGACACTTTTAAATATCGCTCTTCACGGTTTTCACCGATCTACGAATTCATCGATTCTCTGTCGCCTCGATGGCATACGATGAATGTCGAATTTTTCTAAACATCACCAAAGTCTCACTGCGGAAGGCTCGGAGATCGTTTTTAAAAATGTCACTTGGATTTTCGAATTGGAGATAAGATTAGTTGAGACTTGGAAATCGGACTGGGCAATCAGACTTAGATACGAGAGATTGAAGAGCAGACTTCCAGAATTACAACCTAGGAATGATGGAGTAATCGGAGCGTGTCGCAGTGTTGCGTTTATATAATTCCCAATCGACTCTTAAATTAATAAACATGTTTTCATGTACAATTTTAATGAGTAATTGCAATTTTTACGTGTGACTTTGTTCAATTTGCTTAGTTTAGTCGCGTAAAAGAATGAATGACGGGAGACCCAATTGGGCAAATTATTCGAGAGAAAAACGAGTTGCTGGAATAAACGCCGAGTGTTTTAATTGCCTTCAAATTCGACATTCGACGATTAACGCTTGATCGCACCATCCGGAAATTTATGGTTCGTGAAGGTTTCGAATGGTCTGTTTAACGAACAGCACCCATATCGCTTGCGATCCATGTTACGTTACGGCGCACATATTGCGTGACCTCCGCGGTGTTATCCGCTTGAATCAATCATTTAACGAGGTCATTCGTTCAATTATAGACAAATTGACGACGTTTGTCGAGTAAAAATGTGATCGTGTTGAATCGGTGAAAGCTTCAACGGCATAATTAAAATATTTAAAAATGTGCGAAATTTTTTCGTAATTTATTTCACAAACGCAGTCTCCGAGGTAAAACAAAACATCAAACAATTTTTTTAATATCGCTAAACCCTACAGGCAAACTGGCAATTCTCAACCCCGTATAATTTATGTATAAAAATATTCCAGTAATGTAAAAAAAATGATAAAATATTTATCGATGATAAATCATTGAGAACACCTGCGTACAATATCCACTTTATCTGAAATAATAAATTTTTTTATTACCCAATAATTTTTGTCATAGTCTGAAGATACGGAAAAAAAATCTAACTTAATTGAGACCGGAACGACCATAAACACATTTTTGCCCGCGTTGTATTAACAAAAAAAAATCATTATCCATAGAACACTGCGGCACTTGAATAAATGATCCACCCTCGATATTCACAATCTCCCTAATTACATTACTCGAAGAAATTTATGTCACATATCTGTGGAAAATTGAATTAGTCGAAGAATTTCACTTGACCCCAAAACGGCACCGTAGAGAACACATGGCGCACGCGACGGCAGGACGAAGTTCGGAGTGGGCTGGGGCGGGGGGGGGGGGGGGGGGCAGCCGGGAGGTCATAAAAACAAAGTAAGAAAAAAGAAATCGGATAAAAAATAACGATACAGGGTGGTGGAGCGAGGAAGAGAGCCTCGTGCGTGTATTGATCCTTCGGATGTCGGGTGAGCGACGAAGTGAGAGCGCGACTGTGGGCAAGGGTGGAATGGCTGAAAGGACGAAGAGGCAAAGAGAGTATGCGAGGGGTTGAAGGGGGGAGGGCGGCATTCGGTTGGTCTGGATGAGTGCGAGAGACTGAGCGAGGACGAAGTAAAACAGGGGGTAGATTCGTCGAGGCGGGAACGACGTCGAGGGAGAATTGCAAGGGGTTACGGTCGAGGGTGGAGATGTCATTCCACGACACACATATTTGCATGCGAGCGGGGAACCCCCGCCGCGTCGACCATCCCCGGCAGGTCATAGGCCTCTCCACAGCAGCCTCGATATAGTGGCAAAATTCATACTCACGTCATATCTCGACTACGTAGTGTGTTGCAATTCCACGATATCGTTGCCGGGACTGATAGAGTCCTTGTCAGTAAAAAATGTTGGGTCAATTTCGAAAATTTTCTACCCTTTGTCGATTAAGCATTAAAAAAAGAATGTAATCATATGCGTGTATAGAAAAATTCATATTTCAACGCAGTCGTATGTGACGTTGAAGAGGCTCGCTGCCGAGAGTGACATTACTCGTTTCACGAAAAACTTTCGGAGCAGATGGGAAAATGCTCGACACTTTGAGTATCAAGCAAAGAGTCATACGAAAATTTATATTTCTACTCCGTGGTGTGATTTACGAGTTGTTCCCAAGAGTGACATTACCCTTATCAGTGACAAACTGTTGGCAGCTTTTCGAAAATCTTCAACCCTTTGATTATCAGAGGGAAATAAAATATATACAGAAATTAATAATTCAACTTTGTTGCATTTTCGGTGTCCGCGGATTGTTTCCGCGAGTGACATTGCTCATTTAAGTAAAAACCCTTTGCGCCCTTTGGAAAATTTTCAGCCCTTCATTTTTGAGAATAAAAAAAATCATACCTCATAAAGACAGTAATTTGGCGAAAAGATGCGAAATAAAAATGGTGACAGATAGGAAATGAAAAGATATAAAAAAGGTTTTATGTACGCGGGGAATGTTCGTCGAACTGTTACTAACTGGTTCGGACGTCCCGCAGACTCCGTCCCTGTATTTTGCCCGGAGTATCTCGGACTTTGCTCTGCTTCTCGTCATAGCATGAACTCTTTAAACCGCAGCGAGCACGTCGTCGCAAATAAAAGATGACGAGGGTGCATCCAGACGCGAGAGTCACCCTTCGGTCTCCATGCTTTTATTTTTCCGCCCTCCTCGGCTTCCCCTTGCGGCAACGATACGCAAGTCACCTTTATAAGTTCCAACCTACCTCGACATCGGGTCGAATCAATCTTTCGTACGCACTTGGAGCGCGAGAACCGCCGAGGCATCAGCGATCGACCGCGAGTCGAAATGTTCGCCATATTTAGCATTTCATAATTAATTAATTAGGCAAAGCGAGTCTGAGATTTCGACGATGGAAAGCTGGAGAAGTCGGACGGAGAATGTATGTCACGGAGTAAATAATCAGTGTTGTGTAAGAGTGAACGAATGCCAGCTGTTTATTATACAACTTTGAAATTTTATTTGTAAAGTGAAGTCGCTAAATGAGAACTTCAATACAAACAAATTATATGAATTTGAGCAGTAAATATTGGTCTGTTTGCTATTAATTTATGGGCAAGCTACTCGCTTCTTTTTTTTCGTAAACATTGAGTCAAAGGAAAGTACAATTAGTTTTTATGAGGAAAACCAAAAATCGTAACCGCAATTCTGGTCGTGGTACGTTCGCACCTCTGTTAGTTTGTTACATCGTATAAACCACACTATGTATATAAAAGCTATTATGTATCGTTAGCGTCCAACGAGCAATATACAAACGACCTTTTTTACGGCTCATAAAACGGCCTACAAAAAAGGTCATGCGTTAATACATTGTCAAACGAAGCGTTCAACAGTTAAGCTGCAACAAACATTTTCAATGCATATTGACGATAAAATTAAGTAAAGCTTTCGTGATCAGGTGGCCCAATTTTTTCGATTTTACAGCAAAATTCCTGCCGTCCGCAAATTTGCCCTCTGTTACCTACGAATTAATCGCAGCAAAAATGGAACGTAAATTAATTACAAACATTATATTTTATAAAATGTTATGATTACATTACAATATAATCAATCAAATTTAAGGCTAATTAAAAATCGATAATAATTATACGGTTCTGCAAACGTGGCTTTTTTTTTTCTTCGAAAAGAAAGCCACTTAGGTAAAAATGATGAATTGGAGAATTTGAATTCTTGAAAAACGTTTCGTTCTCGCGGGTAAATGGAAAAACCAAGCCTAACCGGATGTGAGAACGTGCGCGATGACGCTTTCCGGATCCTCGTAACCGACACGGTACATTTAAATCCTATATAGGAGAGAACGAGCTTTATCCCTGCGCGAAGGCAAGGTACTCTCTCACTCCCCGGGCGAAAAAGGTTTGCCCGACGAGTCGGAGATAACCGAGTGGTGTTACCGGGCATCCGGCCGCCCCAGCCACCTCTCCTTCGGGAGTGTGCTCTATTTTCCAAATAAAAGCAAGATAAGTGACGAAAATGCTTTTCACGGATATTCAACGTGCGCACTCTCGCTCACAGTTTGCCGAACGATCTGCTCAACGATCTCGCCGTTGTTACGTCTGTCCTATCGGTTTTTATGACGGGCACGATTGCGGGGCGCGAGAACTTTCCGATAGGTCGCAACCCTTACCTTCCACCCCGCTCTACATTTCAGATAACTCTCGACGATTCTGTATTAAAGCAAGGTACACGCGCTCGTCTATCGAGCTACGAGCGCACTTCCAGGATGCACGAATAATCGGGAGCTTTTGGTTGTGTAGATGCGATTTTTTTCCATCGTCAGCGGAAGCTTTCATTGCTCTACCCTCACATAAGTTCACACTGTTTCGCGAACGCTGTAAAAACATTATTAATTTAATGTTAAAAAATTTGTGATGAAAAAAATTTTGTATTTTCCCATTGAAATGAAGGTAAGTAATTAGATTTGAAGTTCTACCGTGAAATTCGAGTAAAATACTGAAAATAAAGTCATTACAATGTTTTCGGTACACTGAATATAAATTTTTCATGACAACCGTACATGGAAATTTATGTAGAATTTTTTGCAAAGGAACTTCCATTTCCAAGCGGTATGTTTTTTACGGTGAAACAGTATTTATTATTTTTAAATAAATCCGTTAACGAATCTATCATTTATCTTAATTATTTTGTTTCCAATTGAATACCGACAGACGGGGAACTTTGGAAACACGATTTTACGCTTTCTTCCACCGTACAACAAGCATTTTACCGAAAAGGATCGCAAGTTGAAATCGTAAATGAAAGTCCTTGCGAATAGTGGTAAAATTATCCGATAACAATATTATTTTTTAGAGTACAAGTACAGCTAATTTTTGGAAAATGTTAGAAAAACTTGGCCTTTCACAATTGAGTCTGATTCTAGTATTCTAGTAGATAAATTGTTAAGGGAGTGGATAGAAGGTAGCGAAATAAAACTCGGCTCGAGTGTTATGACCGGACGAGGATGAAAAAAATGGTAGATTAGCGTGAATGCTATGTTAAAAGTAGAGGCGGAAAAATTTCCGAAATAATGTTAAGCGCCCGCGATTATCCGGCTGTAGTTGAGGGTTTACTCGGCTTTACTCATATCATTCCCGTATTCGGCCATTTTGCCTATTCCGTTTTCGTCGCTCCCGCTCTCTCTCCCTCTCGCCGCTGCATCCCTCGGGCGAGAACGCGTCCGGGTAATCGTTTACGCGATATATATACGGAACTCTTATTCCACTAGATTTAAATAATATTCACTCTAACAGATTTTTTGAAACGAGCTTCATTATTTTTCTCGTTTCCACGGCAATTCCTGTCCCGCTGGGAAATATATTTCGTTCTTTGACTTCAACCTTACCCGTCGTTTCTTCCCTCGCCACCCCGCGTCTTCCGAAAGAGGCTCCATTTTCGTCTCTCTTTTCACTCCTCCGTCGCCGTACCGGTGCCGTTCGTCCCGACGCTGACGGTTTTGTCGCCGCTCATCGGCAGAAGATTCCCTCCGACCCTCTCGTTTCCGACACAGGAGCGACTCTCATCGTTTTCGCCAGTTTATATTTATACACTACGGAATAAGGTCCGAATGCCTCTCGGCCATTCTGAAATTGAAATCCCCTATTTCGCGTGGCTCACATTAACCCTCACCGCTGTTCGAACGGAGCACGCGAAAAACCGCGATACTTACTACATACAAATACAGACACACACTTCCTACTGTCATGTATGCGTGGCTGTGCGACAATGATCTTTCACATAAATCACAAAATTAAATAATGTCAGAAAAATATATATATAAATATAAATATATAATATAAATATAAATATAAAATATGTTTCTTCTTTCAATTGAGACGCTCGAGTGATCTCGCTAGACCATACACTGAGAAAAGAGTTTGCGGTAGTGTTCAGAAAATTTAAATCACCTGAGTAAAAAACAATCGACCCCAAAAAATATTTAAACTATTTGGATGCAAAGTAAAAAATTTATTTTACTCAGATCACGTTTTGTAACATGTGAATCGTTAGGAGGCTATTTTGTTTCAATTGATTGGAAAGTTGACAAATATTTTGGGGCAATTTCGTGGAGACTGTTTGGTCGGGACGAAATCTCGTAACACCGGCGATGAAAACGGGAGAGGCAACAGGTACCCTGGAGAGTGTTGAAGTTTCAAGATTAACGGGCGCAGCTTTCATCGCGCTATGTATGCAAAGAGACATAGACGACTTTCGTGCGACGCAAGATTTTCCAACTTTACCACGGTTGACCTTGACTTCCACGTGTGCTCTCGTCATTTTCCTACTTGATCTTGAACATGAATGAAACCATACATAAATATAAATATAGCTATATGTTTATTATCTTTTTTAATTTAATATCGCGGAGCTTTCGGAGTTGTTTCCAGATAGAACTGGGGAAAATTCTTTTTCCACGTCCACTGCACGTCACACCAGTTATGGAATTGAAAAATGTAATTAATAATTCGTGGGACCAAGCCGTAACGAGTCAGCCTCTTGCGAGTACTCTATATTTATGTGGTGTCACAAGTTCTGCGCTCCAAAATTGTCAGATGAATAATTCCTTAGATGACCCCAGTTAATTTCTAAAAAAAAAAAAAACTCCCGAAATTCAGAGACAGCAAAAAAGGGTGAATTCTCCTCGACGCTAAATCTGAATTCTGAGAGACCCTGAAGGAAGGAAAAATCACTTGTTGAGAGAATTCACGTCGGAAGCGTGTGCAGGCTACTCTAGTAATATAAAAAATTTCCCGGATTAAATTAACCATCGATCTTACGCAAATAACAGAAC
Organism: Listrodromus nycthemerus; assembly: GCA_963978505.1. NCBI lineage: Eukaryota > Metazoa > Arthropoda > Insecta > Hymenoptera > Ichneumonidae > Listrodromus > Listrodromus nycthemerus. Next base: position 3,071,327 of record OZ021679.1, read on the forward strand.
AAATCCATGCTGAGACTGCAGCAATGCTCTTGTTCTGAATATTTTCATACTATGTCTTTACTTATCGAGACGGACCTTGAGTTCACCATTCGATATGAGACTTACTTTTTCATCAATTCGTCGAAAAATTGATAAAAAAAAAATAGTTTCTTTTGAATCGCTCGAATTCTCTTCCAGTTATGAATTTAAAAAAAATTGCAATGCTTAGAAAAATTTGACAATCAAAATTGCGCACTGACGGTAGGTGATCGGAAGTTCAAAATCTCAGAGTTAGGAGTTTGATGCTCAGAGCAATCGAGTCAAGCGATACCGTTCCCATAGGTCGATACGCCAAGTAGATAGTGAATCGGGTGATCATAGACCGAAAGTCTCGGGGTTTGCGGGTCCCGTTCGAATATTAACGAGAGTGCTGTTCTCCCATCGCCGTTCCAGACAAAGTTGCAGACAGGGAGTGGGCGAGGCTTAAGTTTGTACGAAATCTAGTGGCGCTTAACGCAGACTCATGAGTGGCTCGAAGAGTTAACTGCGTGCCGGGTAAAGCGTTGTCCGGATTTTAGTTGCAGCTTCTCCTAGACCGGAGTAGCTTTCTCCTAGTGGAGGACGAGAGGTTGTGTACAGGGCACGAAGGAGGCCGACCGGTGGTGTTCGCCCGGACCAACGATGACGAGGTTGAAGAGGCCAAGGGAAAGCCCTTATCTTACCTGAACTCCGCACCGCTATACATCCGGAAGGGGGGGGGGGGGGGGCATTCATAAAGTCTCAAGTTAAGCCTCTTCCATTCTCCGTCTCTCTTCGCTCCTTCTAGCATATCTCCAAGCTCTTCGCATTCCACGCGATGTGCAACTCACTCCTAGCTCGTGCTACGTGTAATCCACGTACTACAGTATAACGATGTAACGTATCTCTCATTGGTGTATATAGTAGGGCAATTTACGATTAAATGACCACGGTTTTTTTGTTTTTTTACCGTGAAGATAAATGAATAAACTGATAAACTAAATTTGATATGCACAAATTTCTCGATCAATTAGCTTTGCGTAAAAAAATTGCTATGGATTAATGAGTACGAACCCCTAGAAAGAGCCGGATGATTGGTTCTGCCTGTAAGAAGATATAACGATCGGCCGTGTCACCCGACTAACCATTTCACCTTACGTCACCCCGGTTACTGTACGAGGCCTGCCGGTATCGGTGTTCTCTCGCTCAGCGAACAAATCGAACCGTCGATACACTGTGTACGTCTAAGTGGCTTCCGCCGACCCGGACAGGGAAGCTATAATCCGATACACATACAACTTGCAGCCTATTAGATCCCACGCTAACCGGTATGATGCACTCGAGAGTGGCATCGAGCCTCGCTTAACTATCGTTTGTTATCCACGATTACTTGGACCCCTCTAGCTTTTCCTCATCTTTTCCGATAGTTTGTCTTATTCCGAGCGATCGACGGAGGACGTTACTGTACTCGTGCATAGACGTATACCGACCACCAACACTGAATACACTCTCCATTAATGTTGCATAGGCGACGCACAGCGAAACGGTAAAAGTAGCGCTGCACGATGTGGAAACTGCTGCCACTTTCACACACGTTTTACGATATGATACTATGCTATTTTCTTACAAAATTTAACAGGTGTTTGACACCACGTCAGCCTCAATTGTTCCAGTAACATTATCGTTACTTTCCCCACAATTTATTTCATTCTTTCATACTGTCGATGATTTGTTCTTTTTTTATTGTTTTATTATCGTGAAGATTTTAAAAGATTTATTATTTAAAAAATTACCGTGACGAAACTTTCCGCGTAATTAAATCTCACGGCTTGTGTATCACTTCGCGCTTTTCTGCGATTGAAGAATGCAAACAATCGTTACCGACCTCAACTCTGAATAAAGTTTCGAGTCTCAGCAGTGAGAATCTTCCTCTTTGGACATTGAACTTGAATGCGATTTGGGAAAGTCTCGAAACTGTTCGCCGTGAAATAATGTGTTTCAAAAGGATTCAATGTTCTTATTTAATAAACGTTGATGCCCGTCGCTCCGCGCTGTTTCAAATTCAGCAGCCCGTAATAGGTCAGCGTACACTGTTTGATTCAACGAGAAGCGCACAGCAGCTTGAGAGAACTTTAAACGAAATATTAATAAAGTCTCCTGTTCGTTACATCAGCATAAATAACAAATAAAAAGATAAAATAGAGCGAGGAAAATCCTGCCCTCAGAGGTTTCAGGACCTTCGCACTAGCGAGAAAGAGAAGCAGCACAATCTCTGTTCTTCGCCATATACACGAGAAGCTAGTGTGCATCTACGTGCACTGGGCACCTTTCCCTCACAATTTCACAAACTTACAAAAAAATAGCAATTTTTCTTTCTTTTCTCAACATTCTCGAACGATAAAGTTTTGCTTCAATCGCGCTTTCCCTTCGCACCCTGTCGAACACGCCCATGAAACTTGAAAGGCCAGCGGATCCAACAGACTGTAATACAAAAAGGAAAAATTTACAAACCTCACGCCACGTGCGATATACATTATTAATAAAAATTATTATTATTATTACCAAGGTCATTTTTATTAATGCTATAATTATTTTTATTATTATTACTCCAAGCTACAGGTAATGAAGAGTGTGAATAATTTCTCTCTTAGACATAATTTTTTTTGTTCTTTTCGAAAGCTATATTTTCGTCAAAATTCTGCTTTCTCCGGTGTAAACAAAGCTGGGAGCCATTAATTCTTCGTCTCGTGTCCATCGAGCAATAAATAATATGCCCGAGACATTCATGGATCCCGAATAACGTTTTTTGCTCTCACCCCATTTTCCCTTCAGCCTCGGTGCGAAACGTCCTGCCACAGTTATCAGCTCGTTATAAAAAAAAAAAGCCAGCGATGAATATGCATAAACGGCCCAGAAATAGAGAAAGATACAGTTGGAAACTACGCGAACATCCCGACCTTTAACGATCGCGGACGAGACGCGCGGCAAGCAAATTAAAATGTACAACGTTGCAGATGAAAACTTGTGTAATTTTACGGTTTCTCTCCCGGCCGTCGAGACACGCGGTCTGCCCACCACTTTTGGTTCTCGTTGAGCAAAAAATCCAATACTCCGAGTGTCAAGAATCCAACTAAATCCAACTCGAACGACGATGGGCAAAATTTTTCACCCTCAATTTTTTTTACCCTTTCTCCATTTGTCTTTATCGTGAAGGAAAAAAAAAACGCCCCCGTCGATTTTACCAATGCGGCAATTAACGATTATTCCAGCTACAATTTATCAAAAAATGTATTCTCAACGGGAGTCCAAAAAATTTGCTCAACCAATTGAATAAAACTCTTTTGAAGGCTTCAACAAAGAAATATTCTGCATCCAAAACCGAAAAATGTATTTTCCATAATAACAACTGAGCAATTGATTATTTTTTCAGCATCGTTAATTTCGGTTCGTCAACGATACTTAAAAAAATATCACGAAAATAGATCCAAGCTGGTTCATTTTGTCCGGAATTCCATGGTGCCCCGCTCTTCCCTATCGAATTTTATTCCACGAGCTCGCCAATGAATCAAGCTCATTTTTTGCCACGCGTCTCCCATATTCCACGAAAATTGGCCACTTCGGTCAACGCATCATTAGTCTTCCTCTCCGCTGAGACTCTCGAGGGCGAATCCACGAGTGCTCCACGATTCCACGGTGATACAAGCCTGTTCGTGGGACCCCCCGTGCGTCTACTTGCGAGGGATTTGGTCCCAAAAGTCCCTGACGTTACGCCTGAACGTTTGTGGCTATGTGCTCGATATATATTCGTAACGTGCGATATGCGACGAGAACCCACTGGTGAGGAGTTGCGATATAGTGAAGGGTGGATCGAGGCAGCGAAGCATACCGAGGAAGCATCGGTCCATTTTAGGGAAACTGCCTCTCGGCCCCGAGGATACATTTCCCTCGACGTACCTTCCAACCCTAAAGCACGAGAGAAGCTCCGCTACCAGAACGGAGAGCAACATCAGCGGGAGCAGCGGTAAGCGACGACGTTAGTGGATTCATCATTCAAACATATTTGGCATAGGTCTTCGGCGAGCTCTTCGTCCCTCCATCTCTCTATCCGAAGTAATCCATCGAGCGTATATATATATATGTGCGGAACCATTGGATGCTTCGCCCTTAGTCTGGTATCACGGTAGTATCGCGAGAATTATGTGCCTTTGGGTAACACGACGAGCCGAGAATTCTCCGCGGTATAATAATAAAATTTGCTCTCGCGCCGCCGCCGGCGAACTTCAACCTACCGGTGCAGAAAAATGTAAAGTAAGATTCTCGTTTAAAATTCTCGATAGCGATATAACAGTACGTGACATGGGATAATAATTTTTATTGAAGAGGTCGCAGTTCCGTAAGGTCATGGCTTTCCAAATAGCCAGTTGATGGTAAATAATGTTTCCCGAAAGCTGTTTCGTTTTGAAATACTGCACTAGGCAAATTAAGCAACTGTTGGCCTTTGGTGCGTTGATCTTTGGTGAATTGATCATCGTGAGCTAAACTCGGTGAGTTGGGCTTTGAAGAGTTTGGCTCGTCACGAATAAATCATTCATTCGATGCATCGGGCCGGGAAGCAATATCCTCACGATAAAGGAAACAATCACGATGGCAAAAAGACCTCTCAATATTCGTTATTCGTTTCTTGCTTCATCAACACCGTGATACAAATTTCGCACTCACTTATCAAAGACCCAAGAAAGTTCGTTGTTTGATCCCTGGGGTAAAAAAAAGGAACTCCGAGCAAATCATTGGAGGGGTGAAAACTCCACGGGGTGCTAAGGATCCCGGAGGTCGTGCAGCCTAACAGTGACGACGAGCCTCCAGGGACGAGGAATCGGAAGGTCGCTGCACACCCTCTGTAAGACCCTTGTCACTCCTGCACTACTCTCGATGACGAATGGCCCGATCTCCCAACTATCGATGCTGTATTTTTGTGTTTGTTTGTGTCTCATGTATAGATATATTTCTCGCATTCAATAGCGCTGTCTCCCTCCTCTTTAATTTCTGTGCTGGTATAGTCATTAATTGCCGACCTTGTTAGCGCCTCCATTGTACAACAGGGACATCGATCCTGTTCTCAGCCAGCTTTCCCAATGGTGCACTAGCGCGAAGTGCAACGTGGACGACCACCGGGAAACACCGGAGCGCATTGTTATGCATCTCCGAGTCATCGCACATAATAATAACAATAATTCCCGAGGTCCTTTGCAATTTACACCTTCGGTCAACTCGACACGATTCTTCTTTCTCGTTCTCGTCATATTCGTTTGGATTCTCTTCATTCCCACTGCGTCGGGCCCGCTTCCACGAGTTGACTTGTTCTCGCGCCAGATTTTTATTCCGCACCCAATATTCCATTGCAATGGCGCCATCGGTGAAACATACGTGACGGAAATTTTTCTATGTAAAAAAAATTCATGTTTCTCAATAGTGGAATCTATTGTCGTGGATTTATTGATTCGCTGAATGGTGGCCGCGCGTTGCCGAAGCTCGAAGCTGTTCGTGAGGAACCTCAGACGTGACGAGAGCCTAGCAGACATTTTTTGGGCGCTACATTGGGCCAGGAGAAAATCTGGAAAGGACCTGACAAGACCCCGACAAGTCGTCGTTGTGGCGATTCGAAGAGCCTGCGTGGGTGACGGAGAAAATTAATCCATGCTTCGGTTGCCAGTGTGCTCGATTTTTACCCATATTTATATCAGAACATCGATAGCTATCTAAGAATGAGATGGGCTTAAACGTTGTGCAGTTAAATACAGATATCAAGCCCTTTTAATTCTTAGATGTCCACCGGTCTCGTTTTTGTTTTCCCTGGAGACCTTTCAGGTCAATGCACAAAAAATAAGAAGGTTTACCTATTTATCGTACTTTTTTCGCGTCTCTCGGAGCTCTGCAACCGGGCACAATATTCTGTCCACTTCTGGAAATAAACATCGCGACACAGCGACACTCGGTTGTCCACGCGGTTGCCACTTCGGTCACCGGGTGACGTTGACGCTCCTGTCGCGCGTTTCTACACCCACTGGATCCACTGCAATATTGACCTTCTTCCAGTACGTGGGACGAGTTCACGAAGGGGAGAAGCAGCGACGTTACCAATAATTAACTTGACCGACGACAGAAATACGAAACTCGAGGTGATGCCCGGCAATAAATCAGTAAAAATAAAGCTTGACCCGTAGGGATTACTGGGGGGAAAAATCTTGCATCTCGGCGGCGATTTCACCTCTTGGACTTTCGGAAGGGATTTCCTGACATATCGAGAGAAGCGACGTATCAGAATAGGAGGCGCGCTGGTCCATGTCATATATATATTAATGCCAGGACGTGGAGGCGAAGGATCCGACCGGTAGGTAGCTCATAACGTGGCCAAGGTCGATCGTGACAGAACCATTATTAAGGATAACACTCGCCGAATGAGGAAGTCACGTAGAAAATGCGACGTGACCGATCGCCCTCCCTGACCGACAAAAATCTCATCGAGAAAGCGATACACAACGGACGTGTAAAGACGCTCTGGTAAAAGGCGAAAGCTCTTCAGATCCGATGAAAATTAATCCGGAAATCGTCACAAAGTCCATTTTAAATAGGTCTTCAAAAAAAACAATATTTTTATAAATCTTTCCTGATAACCCTGACGAAATTTGAGTGAAACTAATTTCCGTCAAATTACACCGACTGTGTTTTGCATCGCGCGGACTTTGCTCAGGGAAGTTCGCTCGGAGAATAAAATTCAACAAGTTACATTTTTTCCACCTTTGCAAAGCAATGTATTGACGGACTTGCGAATAATGAAATTTGACGACATGCAGATATCTTCAGGGTCGTCTTTCCTGCGATGAAAACGGCATGAAAAATTAGCGGAGCAGCAAACAGAAACTACCCTACGAAAGCATCTTGATGGATGAACCTCAGTAAAGAAAAGCGCGATTTCGCTGCTTTTTTATGGCAGATTGATCCATCGGTGTTCGTTTATATGAACACCCTGAGTTGCAACCAATTGCCATAACATTTGTACGTGTCCGATGACTGCCAGAAGCAAAAAAAAAAAAGGGAATGTTGATCGATAACGCCGATTCCGATCAGACGGGTCATCGAGCCATTGAACCGAAGGGTGAGACGGTACCAAATGGTACGCTGCCAGCGAATTCGGCACAGCCGACAAAAAAGCAAAAAAGTTCTTGGCAAGAGCAACGCGAGAGTGCGCGAAATGAGGGAGGATCAATAAAAACCCGTAACCCTAAGGAGCCCCAACGGCAAGGACTTCACCTGACCCGAAGAGGTGAAACGTCGTTACAAGATGATCGTGCTGATCCGTCGTAGAAGGTGAGGAAAGTATTCCGAGGCATTTATTCATACAATCGCGAAGGACAAAGAGGGTGAGTCGAGCGAGAGGGCAAGAAACGAGGTAGAGGAAGAGACAAGGGACAACTGGGCCAATCGATACCGCGCCGAGAGCCAGCGACGGCACCAGCACCATCGGAACCACCAGCAGCGGCGGCGGCAGCAGCGGAGTTTGGAGTCGGAAGCCCGCGGACGAGTAGGTCGGGTTACGGGGGTGAGCGGGAGCGAGAGCCGCGGAAGCGTTCGCCGCTGTGGAGAAGCCACCTTCCGCAGAAGCAGCCCGCTGTGCGGCGCCACCGTAGGCTTCCTCTCTTCGTCTCGTCATCGGTTCACCAGGGATCCCCATAGCATGTCTGAACGGCTGAGAGGCCGAAGGGCGGTCTCGGCCGTGGTTCGAGGCCTCCGACGATGCAACATACGCCCTTCTGGCTCTCGCCTGTCGATGTACACGAACACGCGTATAAACATACCTATGTAGATCATTCTGTGAGGGTAGAACGGCTCGAGGCATGCGCACAGCACATCCACCCTTCGCATTTACCAGTTTATCACAACGTACAAGCAGCTTCGTCAAATGTTCATCGCTCCCTCTGTCTCATCGTCATCGTGATCGTTGCCTCATTAATCCTCGATCGGAAACGTCCACGACGAGGATCCTTATCTCGCGTGACCGCGATAGTTGGATTCGGGTCTGCCCGGTGGTTCGCGAATCCGCGAGAGCCCGAGAGAGACGACCCGTTTGTTTGTACACCTGCTGCGCGGAAGAGAGCGAGAGGGTGTGTGCGTTCGCGGTGGATCTGTGTGGGAGAAACTGTGAAAACGGCGCCAGGCGATAGCAGAAACGTACGCCGCGGCGCACCGGCGGGGCCGACGACTTTCCTCTCATCTCGCGCATCACCCCGAAGCGCCAGGCAACTTTCACCCTTAACCTTAAAGCTGTCTCGTCGCTAAAACGCCTCTTCGCGATATCGTCGATAACGTTACTCCGTGTTGTGCTTCAACGGACTCGCGTTGTCCCCTCGAGCTATCTTCTTTATTCCAAAATTTCGACGATTTCTTGAGGCCCTCAGGAATCTCGGGATTATACCGAGAGCGTCCGAGAGATCAAAACATAGCGTCGCGAGGCATTGCCACGGTAAAGAGGTCAATGGCTCTGCCTAACCCACGCGAACCACACAGTTGCAACACAGTGCCACGAGTTGTTTGATCGATCAAAGTCTATCGCCACCCCCCCTAACACCGACTGGCCGTTGCGACGCTTAGACTCGTTAATGCGGTTTCACCCCTCCGTGCGCGCCACAACAACAAAGTATCACCCCTAATTTATCGGTGGAGACTCGCGCGTGTTCTCAGTGCTTCCGATAATTCCCAGAACGCTATAGCTATCCGCAACCTCGTGCCGGCTTACCGATTAATTAGCACCGGGCTGCGTCAAGATTGTACGAGCTGTCACGAATGACGTTGACGAGACGATCATTATCACACGAGGAATCTGTGCGGGCTTCTATCCAGTGCTGAGGACTCTACCATCGAGTGACTGGAGCCTCATCGGCAGCACGAGGCAGCTCGATCAACCTATCGTTGCTTTTCGCACTCGATCAAGTAACTTTCTCGATCAGTCCCGACGATCCGGGACTTTGACTTCGCCCGCGTACGTGCTTCTCGGGTGATCGCTGAGGATGAGGTGGTCACTTCCGGTCGGAACTCACTCAGGTTCTTCGACGACCAATTGATTCCCAATCCCACTCGGCAACCGATCTCGAAGATTTATTAATCGTATCCGACAATGAGCACATCCGCCAAGTGAAACGTGGTTCTCCAGCTGTTCCCGAGAAGTCACATCGGCCCCACCGACAACTATGTTGCATCAGTACTACACCCAGGAGGACATAGATCGCGTGGGTGAGTTTACGAGAGCGCATGTATGCCGGGTACACAACAAGTCGAGAGAATGAAGAGGAGATTGTGTGTGAAGAAGCGTTTAAAACATTGTGCAGTATAAACGCTCGAGTGGCTCTCGTCAGCCCACGCCCCATCGGCACTCATCCCGTTGTTTCGAGATGAAAGGGTCTTGGATGATGGAAGGGTCGGGGGGGTGGTTGTGGCATAGTTGGCGGGGTACTCGCGCAGGCACGAAGTCGACACTGCGAAACACGCGTCTCTCGTCGAGGATCTTTTCTAAGGGAGCCGTGAAAGTGTCGATTTGTGTCGGCACTCGGTACCATCCAGGAACAACAGACGAGTCGATCGTCGTGCCGCGTGCTCGGAGCAACCGAGAGATCTCTCGGGCGGCTCTTTTTTTTTTTTCGAGCCGTATTGGATTCAGTCACTGACGAGTCGAATGTCCACGGAGTCGCTGCGACTTTCCTCCAACGGGATTGTCGGCGCTACCGGAGCTTTTTGCGTGACTGCGGTCGAGAGGAACGAGACGAGGAGACTTTGACCGTCGACGCTTTACAAAGGGGCATAACGAACCAGACGAGACGACTAAATGAGGATACACACGTACGATACGGATACCTCGACGCTTTGTGACACTCGACTCCTTTCGAGGCACACGGGGAAATCTGTTGGACGTTCCTCGAACGCGCCAAAAATTTTGCGCGGACGTGAAAGCTCGTACCATGTTCGGGAGCGTTATCGGTACTACACATTCGGAGGGATTGTTTATCCGATTTGAATACGTTTCGGTGGGCCGAATGGAATGTTACTGCACACGGCATTTCGATGGTTCGTCAGGATTATTGGTATCGATAGAGATCCCCGGGGCGAAATGAAACACCGGGATTAAACTGATCGGGGAAATTTCGTATCGATGTAATACTCTCGTAGTATTTATTACACATGTTTGTAATATGTTTTTACACATTACGACACCGGTAAATAAAGGGAAAAAAAATTCTTTAAAAATGTTTTACGATCGGTAACGAACCTGTCGGAAGACTTTTCGAAATTTTTAGCTTAACATCTTTTTGTTCATGAATTTTTTGTTTGTAACTTTTTTTTATTGAGGTTGAGAAAAATATATACATAGAATTTTTACCGACATTATCACCGGGCCGATAACACTGCAAATAAGGGGATTCCAAAAATTTTCAAATGGAAATCTTAGCGTGCGATATTGCGTCGTCATGTTTGTATAAATGAAACGGTACAGGGTGTTTACCGCCCTGCCAGTTCGGCCTCGTTCTCGATATCTCTTTGGCTTGTCGGGTATAAAAGCAGCACGCACGCCACGGTATTTCCGCCGTGAACGTGCTTATTTGGTAAAATGTATGCAACTTAGCGAACCCGGAGATCCGAGCGTGTACAGTGTTCAACCGGTGAGAGCTCTCAGTCGTACAGCCCTCTTGTACTCCGGATTACATTAAGTTCCACGGGTATTTTCGCCCCCGTAGCTGCATGTACGCCTCATCCAACGCCTCGCTCTCCTCGTTCTTGCCGAGAATTTAAATTGGACCAAATACGTTGCGAGAAAAATGAAGGAGCGAAATAAAATGGGACGCGCGTGCATGTCGGCATAAAGGCCTGAACGAATTTCATTCTCTCGTGTAAGCTCCGAGAACCCGATATGCTTCTAAGTACACGCCTCTCGTTATTCTTGTAATAAATTATCATCGGTTTTTGTTATTCAGCCTGGAAGAACCTGGCAACATTGCGTTATGATTTGAGAGAGTACATAGACTGGCAGTGATTTTTTTTATCGTGTTGTTATCAACCGGCATCAAGAAATCTTTTCCATTTCTTGTTAAATTATAAAGCGTTGCCCAATTCAATGATAAAAGAATTGCAAATTAATGAATAGTTGAGCGAAAAATATAAAATGCTTGATATTAAATATTAAAATGATCGAATAATATTAGTTATTATGAACGTGAATTAATTACACAACCGAGCAACCATTAGTCACTACTTTCACCCTATATCAACCTTTTCGTTGACAAACAAGAATCGCGAACATGTTAAAGAATTCGCGAACTGCCAATCAATCATTACTACCGTGGAATAACACGGTATTCATTCTACGCACCTGACAAGAAAAATCGCATCGACCCCAAAAACAACAAAACGATTCGACTGAAAAATAATAAAATCATCCCTCGTATTCACCATCCGTGAAACATTTCCGCATTCAAAAAGCATCTCTTCTCCGCAAAATTCCAAAACGCAAACAGAAAAAAAAAAATCGTGACCCATTGTCAAAACGATTGTTAAATATAATGAAGTGAAAAAACCCGGATTGCTTGTCAGCTCCAAAAATGCTGGCTATAAAAAAAAAAAAAAAAAAATTCCATCCCGTGACCCCAGAAATTTCCTCAAAACAATTGCCGACAAAAATATCCCGACGCAGTTACTCGGGCCACTATTCAACGAGCTCTCCCGCAAACACATCCGCAATTAAACCCGCCGATTGTCTTTCCCACTGTTCCACCCGTCGAGAAAATAATTGATCCCTGTTGAAGAGTCCGTCAGGAGAACTACCCTGCCCCGTTCACACACGCACACGGTCGTGTGTTCTCCGCAGTGGGTTTTCCACAGTCTAAAAACATATTGAATATCGCGAAAGTGGAACTAAATCGTGAAACAATGGTTCGGGCCGAAGACCGCGCGCGTATAGTTGGGTAGGCTCAACGAACGCCATACGCGGTTGGACTCTCGTGAAGGCATTGTTAACGCGCCAGCGGTCCGGTACGTGTATTCCAGAGCTTCCGAGCTCGGAGAGATGGACGGAGAGGGCGCATATCGAGCCGCGTTAGTTCGGTATTGTGTGTACGCGCTTTAAGGCCGTCCGTAGCCAACGGGGTAGCGCGTTAGCAAATTAGAATGGTGCACGTGGCCGGCATGAGTCGTACACCCGTAACCCAGCCTCCGGTTCTGCCGCCGTGTCTGTCGGGCCTGGGTCGCTCTATTGCGGCGGGGGTGGGCTTGGATTTGTAAGCCCTTCGTTCTCATCCGCACACCAGCGTTCCTCCTGCAGTAGTGGCAGAAACGTTGCGCGCCTCACAGCTTCTCGCACTCCCGAATATCCTCTCTCCGTCGCTCGGTTCTTGCTCCTACGTTGACTATCCCGCTTTGTCTGGCGCAGTGTGTTTGCCACGAGGCAGAGACCCATCGGCAATTACGACGCTTTATTGGGTAGGGTTGCGTGTTGCGCGTGGAATTAATGCTATTCGCGAGCGAGGAGCCTCGAAGCGGCGCGAAGGGAGATCGAGGGAGATACAGGGATGAGGGATGACGGAAACCTAGCGGAAAGCAGAAACGGATCTGGCGGTGCAGACGCTGAGAGGGGCAAAATGGAACCCTTTCGTTTTGTCTCGTGTTGCCGGCAGGGATGAGATGAGGTGTTTGGTTTTTGTTTCAAAAGGTCGAATAAAAATGGTTCGTTTTGCACCCACCGTTTTTTCTGATGGTATCAGTTTTGACTTGGTCAATCAGTCATGTGAGATTTTTCTCGTGTACCGATTATTGAAGAGATCGTATTGAGACTTATCTGACGTTCGAACAATTGCCTGAATGGAGGAAAAAAATATATATATTTTTTTATTATTATCGTCGGTCCAACTGTTGATTGTGAGTGGAGCGACCAATCAGTCTCGTGCAGGATGGTTGTGGAGAGAGTTGAAAAAAAATTCTGCATTCGTTCGTGATTAGAAATACAGCGGGACGAGTGGTATTGTTAGTTGATTGAACCCAATATTGGAAATAATCACGGCGACAAGGGTATCCGAAATAAATTCAATTCTTTGTGTTTTAGCTATACAAATATATCTTCGTATATTAAATTTATTTTTCTATATGCATATCACATTAATGTCAATAAATTTAATAGTATTTTTTTTTTCTGTACTATAATATATATATTTAGTATTTTTTAAATTGAAAAACTTCCTGACAACTTTTTCACTCAAAATTCTTCTCAAGTAGACACAGTTTTGTTCAGAATATTTTAAATGTCGGATACTCAAAAATTTTTTATAATTGTTTCTCAGAGAAGAATTTTAAGCGATTAGTTCGAACTGAAGATCACTCTCGAGATCGAACATGATTCCCTGCTTAACGTCGAAATTGAACTGGAATCAATTTTGAGTTCAGACTCAAGACCAGACCCAGGATTAAACTTAAAGACGAAATCAATCTCGAACTGAGGTTCCATCTCCAGAGTGACCTCAAATTAAAAATAATGTCTTGAAATCTGAACCTAAGACCAATAATCAAAGGTTGAATGCCGAAGAAAATTATTGCCGACCAGGCGCAGTGAAATGATTTGCCACGGGGGCGCTTTTCGCAAAGGGTATTTACGAGTATCCGAGAACGAGATTTTTTTCCCCTCTCGGTTGCGATTCACGGACTCGATCTTGATCCCTCTCGTATTCCCCCAGCTGCGAAGAGGGATAAGAACAGTAAAAGCACCGGTCTCGGGGACTCCATATCAGTCTGGCATCCACGGCAAACGCACACAGTGTTTGGACCGCCCGCAGCGATGAACCTTTCTTCTGGACGAACACTTGTGGCACCTTTTTGCGTTGCTGCGGTAGCGAAAAACTTATGGCAGCGGGGAGGCAAGCGTGCGGAGTAGCCAGCAACGTTGTTATCAGCAATCTAAGCTCGAACCGTGCCCTCCCCGGTTATCCGCGGCGAGACTCGCTGAGACCGCAGCAACTGCTTTTCGTGCGTGCCAAAAGCTCGTACACACTAGCTCGCACGTGAGAACAACGCCCGAGGCAATATTCTTCCCATCCGGCGACACTTTTCTATTTTTCTACTAAATTTTTTTATATCCTCTTCTTCACCGCTAGCCTTCTCGTTTATCATTACAATATTGTTTTTCACTTAGGCTTTGCGACACACTTTTTTTTTTTAATTTCCTAGACTAAAGCTTCGGCTGTTGGATAAAAAAATATGTCGTTCAAAAAGAATCTAGAAGTGAACTGGATAGAGATGAGAAAAAATTACTTTCGTACATGCTACTTCTTAATGAAACAAAAAAAACAGGTATAAATGAGTATCAATAAATAAATACAAATTATCGAAAGAAATTATTTTCAAATGTTAAGCGTCGATATTTTGCCTCTTGTTTTATGAGAATAAAAAAATGGGAGAACAAAAAAATGGGAGCCGTAACGAATGACGAGCCGACAGGGAGATATATGTACATGCACCATATTTGGAACGTCGACCGAAGCCCGCTCGGGGGATTAGAATAATTTCTGAATTTATAGGCCAGGGTCGCGGAGACGTGGACTGGCAGGGGAATCTCTCAAAGCTCCTTCAACCCCCTAGGCCCGTTCGTTCGTGCGTTCGAACTCCCCCTTCCTGCGCTCATGCCGCTAATGAGGACGATAGAGGACGGAATGGCAATGCTTGACAATGCCGAGCCAACCAGGTCTCGACTTATCCCCTCGAGAGGATAAATAAAGCACGAGTTATAACGATGGGAGTCGGTTGCTACGGTGTAGTTACGGCATCTGTCACGTGTTTACGCGGCCCACTTGCCCCCTATTCCGCACAGCTGTTTTTATACGAGAAATCGCGCTCTTAACCCACTTTGGCAAAATCGGGCGATGTTTTTTTTTTTTTTTCGAGGCCTCTCTTCAATGCACTATCGTTTCTCGATTCGTCATCATTCCTTTCCACGATTAATCGATCCTGCAAGAGGTTTACGGAAAATCGTTTGCATCAATCGGAAGACACAAGTTTCGTTGCTCATTAAATTTCATTAACCTTCCAGGAACTTGCGAGAAACTCGTCGCAATATCTATGACGATACGGTCGAATAGAATTACGATGAAAAAAATTGGAATTTTTTCAACGCATTTGTTTCTATCCCACTCAGATGTTATTATGAGAGAAATCGCGTTCTTGACCCGATTTGGTTAAAACGGGCGATTACTTTTTTATCCGAATCACGAGAAGAATTACGTTTTAATAAAAAATTACAATTTTTCAAATCTCGTTGCGTTTTCATAGGAAAAATCACGCACTCAACCGACCTTCACAAACCCGGATAAAAATTCTTTGTCCTAGGACACTTTTCTCGCCGCTTCTCGATTCTTCATCATCATCATTGAATTAACCCTTCGGGACCTTGCGAAAAATTCCTCCCAGTATCTTCGACGATACGGTAAAGCAGAATTGCTATTGAAATAAAAATTCGAATTTATTTCTTCAAACGTTGATTGGCAGTGTTGATTCGCCCGTCTTAACCGGCGATTCGTCAGTGCCTTAACCCTAATTTGAATTCGTGCAATATCATTTGTTTTAACAAAGGGTTCTTGCGGAGGGTCGGTGAATTCTCGTCTGTGTATACTGTACCTATCTCTGGCAGCAGCAGCAGCAAGCAGCCCGAGAGCTTTGCCAGCATTAATGCGCGCTCCACTCCCGCTCGCTTCCAGTGTATCTGATTATACCACAGTCAGCGTGAGTTTTGGCTCTCGAGCTCGCTTGGCCTCCTCCTCTCGGTCTCTCTTTCGCTCACAGGGCTGGCAGTGATGCCAGCTTCGCATGAAAGGAAAAGAGTTAAGTCCGGGGCCAAGTGCAAGAGATAAAAGACCGTACAGAGCCGCGGAGAATTGGAGGGGGTGAGAAGTAGAGGGGCGGGGGGTGGAAATGGCGGCCCACAAGCCTATCTACAGTATTATAACTCCGGAACTCCGTAGTTTCTTTGTTAACAGAGTGGCAATTATCGTTTTTATTATCTCTGGCTGACCTTTTAGCGAGCGCAAAGACTCAAATTTCGGTTTGTCTGGCGTTATGTGGGTCGTATCGTTCCTGCGGCTAAACGCCGCGGATAAAGTCTCGCAGCCGCTCGGAGTGCTCTGAATATTCACAACATTCACCGCCATTTCCGTGCTATTCGAATGAGGGATTCAAAATGTCGGCTCTATTAGTGCAAATACGTCTGAAAAAGTGTTTATTATCGTTAGGTGTGTTTTACAGCCGGTTGCCTAAAATAGTTACAGACGTTTCCACGGAGATCAGAAGTTCCAACTGATCCAATCACGAAATCAATTTCCAAAGTCTTACGATTATACGGATAAGTACTCGAGTCTGTACTTCGCGAGATGAAACGAGCGGGAGCGAAATGACATTAGAAACTCGTGTGGACACTGGCGATGGTCGATCATTGAAAAGCTTTCCGCCCATCGCGATGGGTTTGCGGTTGGTGAGCGTTTCGTCGACTCCGTCCGGAGCAAAAGGCGCCACGAGTGCGGAGAACTTGAAAAGCTCAGACAGACAGAAAAAAATCGAAAAAAAAACACCACGGAGAGGAATAAAAAAAAGGACTTGCGGAGAGAGTGAACGGTATGAACGGGAGAAAGGGAAAAAAAAGGAGGCCGGCGATGGGGAGGGGCGAAAGTGAACGATAAAGCGAGAGGAATCGATGAGAATGAGCGAAATGTATTGAAAGCCGAGCTTGTACTTCCGCAGTTCTCTTGCGCGGTCTCGGGCGATAGATGAGTGGGAGGCCTCGGCGCATCTACCGTCCCGCAAGCCCCACGGCCCACCGTCGGGAACCATTGCGGTCATGGTCCGCGCTGATAGACCGTAGGTCTCACGGTGAAGCTGACCCACTACAATTTCCGCAATCTCCACCGACACGGGCGCAAACTGCCGGATACCGCAGGATGGCTGATCAGCTTTACCTTACGCCAAATCCTTGCGGTACATAAGCAACGTGCCCGTACATAGCGCACTTGCGCGGTGAAAACGAAGACCGTAAGAGAGTTCGCTGGAACGGAGTGGATCGGACTCCGTTCCCACTGGGAGCTTTTTATTATTTACAGTTCGCGGCTGTGAAATTCGAATGGAAATAACGAGGTTTATTTCCCGGACAAGCACCAACTACGACGATGTTCAGCTGAATTTTTTATAGAATCGGTGAATAAATTTCGGGTGGTCTTGATTAATTGAATTCAATTATTTTCAGTAAATTTCTATTCTCCATAGATTCTGCTTATGGCTCAGTGCAAGCTCTTCATCGCGTGCGCGGTGAAAAACATTATTCTTCGGCGTTAATCGTGAAATGCAATGACGATTTTCATTCCTTATAAATTAATTAACTTTTGACAGGAGACGATCTCCGTTAATCGGATACTAAACAGCCAGCCAAGTCGAGTCTCGACGACTGTCAACGATCCGCGACACGTTCATCCACCGCTCGAACGGACTTATTAATCGTATGAAATTTAACCCGCGCGTTCCCAACGACCCTTCGAGCACATCGTTGGTGGAAACTCTCGCTGCGAACACGGCGAAACACGCTGATTTAATTTCGTTTGTCGAACGATGAAACTTCGCGCGTTTGTTACATTAAAACCGTACGGTGAGTCGCGCACCGGCGATAAACCGGGGGCGCGACAGTTGCACTGCAAGAGCTGTTGGGCCGCCGAACGAGACCCAGATCAAAATCGGTCCGCAGTTTTGGCGTGTTTTTCTCGTTTCAACGGTACACGTAGAAACACCCATCGGCCGTTACAATTTCAACTTTCCGCGGCGTACATGCTGTTATTGCATTATTTCCTCGAGCACTGAAATACGCGACGAACAGTTAGGGAGGACAGACCGCGCTCGTGAACCGAGCTTGCGGTCCGGGTCAATTCGTCGAAGTACGCGTGTTTCCGCAATGACGACGGTGACGCAGCTTTCCGACTTTTTTATCGGCGCCACCGGTGAAGTTTCGCGAGCACACGGCCGGTTTTTTTCTCTCCGAGATTATTATGTATCGCGACTATGAGGACTAATGGAATTTGGCTGCAGCGAAGGAGGGACTGGCAGCTAAGCTGAGCCAGAGAGTCATTTCTCCACGGTCTCGGCCTCGCTCGCTACGCAAGCAGCCCAGGCTGCACTTACCGGTAATTGCTTCAACATATCGCCGACGGATAAGCCACGGAAATAAAAAAAAATATATGGAGATAAAATAATAAAGTTAACCGTTCCGTAAAAATTGGTACTTTTTAATTCGTATTTCTTAAGATGTATTTTTTTATTTGTATAATTTTAAATTTTATTTTTTTATTTTTATTTTTCAATATGTATTTTTTTTTTCGAGTGATAGAGTGATAGACATTGTGGTGGATAGCTTGAACGACCTGTAGGTATTGCTTCGTTGTTCCGGTGCCTATAGGATTGTTCGCTGTCGAGACGTCCAGTTTATCTCGTCAGGTGTCTGAACCGCACTCGCCCTTTCTACTGACTATAACCTCCGATCGCCTCTTATTCACGTTTCTTTTATTTTTTCCGAGTCAGTCAGGGAACCGCTCGAGTGACCCCGTGTGAGGCGACACCTGCGTCGAACAGGGTACAATTACCTTATTTGAGATATCACTCGACGCGACAGCGCAACGTCGGAACTTCGACCGCGCGAGAGTCATGAATTTTCTATGGCAAGACGCAACGGGCGTTGCAACGGTCACGATACACGTACTCACGACTGCAATTTTTCCTTCACCGTCGACGAAATATCTTCATTCGTCGACTTTCGGTCTAGTTTCACCATAAAATAAAATGTCATTAATTAATGACATTTTAGGTAGTTCTCACTCTTGAGCGCGGTTGCGTTTGATCTTACCCATGTGTTAATTCATCGGATTACAGATACGGACAGATTCTATCGGATACGGACAGAGTCTAAATTTAAAAAATTGGACTGGCACTGGACAGCTTCTAGTTAGGGAAACTGATCCGGCAATAAATACCGCCTAATCATAATAACTGGATAGGCACTAAAAAATGTTTATTTATGAAAATTGGTTAGGCGCTGGGTGGGGTCGCGTTATGATAACTGGACGTACACTAGAGAAGCGTCTATTCAAGAAAACTGGACAGGCACTAAACATTGCTGGCAAATGTGCAGTATAATACGTAATGGAGGAGAATCCGATGCTGCATCGACATCGATGAGTCCCGAGTCTGTGTGAGAGAAAACGGGTAGCGATTTCACAAAGTCGAGTGCCGCTCGGCGTTGCGGAGGGCGCTGGGAGGGATTTGCGGAGTGTGCGGACCTACGGCTGAATGTTGGTATCCGGTGTCAGCCGGTGCTGGTTGCGATATGAAAACCGCCCTTCTCCCATTCGCCGAGGGTAAACTATCGCGCGGCCCGTTCCCGTTCGCCGAAGCTTGGCGCAGGGTTGAATGCGCGGGTGGTAGGCAAGCGGCTGCTCGTAACGCTTTTCACGAGATAACACGGATGAGTGTGCGTGTGAAAGTCCGGCGAAGCATCGCGCACACAGGCAAACACAGAAATAGAACGGAGCGTCGAAAGGGCCACCCATAACACCCGGAAACTCTCAGAATCGCTTTCACGCTCTCTCGCCGTTCTACAACGCACGTGTAACGGGTTTACTTTATTTTTCACTGCTACTCACGCCGCTTTAAGTTTATCGTAACTTTTCGTTAATCGTCCGCTTTCCGGGGTGGCACCGAGTGAGGAAGTAAGATAAACGATAACATTCCGATTGCCGAGTCGTACTCGGGAAACATCGTAGGATAATTCGCGATAATACTACTCGCCGACGAATGTAGATAATGACTGTGCTCGATTTTAGTGCTCAACCACCCTTCATTGATTTTTACCGATGATTTTTATTTTTCTAAATATTTTCAGTTTCATAATTATTCATGTAGTAGTTGAAGCGATTTTCCAATCATTTTTTGCCAAAGTTAATATCAATATGGTTATCGTCTTATATTAAATTTATAGCTGATGATAATCGTAGAGAATCGACGGAAGAAATTAAAATTGCAACGAATTTTTCGCACCCCACTCGCGAACGTATTAATCGAAGCTTTCCACGGTGAACGGTTCGTGGAAATTTCATTTTTATTTCCAAAGTGTAGAAAGAAGAAATCTTCAATATTTATCGTTCGGCACGGTAAGAAGATTCCCATGGTTATCAAAGAGGTTCGCACTATCATTAAAGAGAGTCCCGAAGCTGTCGAGGTAACACGGACAGGGAAAACGACTTCTGAACGCACGAATTTCCCTGAATGCAACGAAGTGAATATCATTCGGAACGTGGTCCGCGTTTCATTTGTGCAACGGTGTACCAGTCTATACGGTAGAATATTATATAATACATATGGCAACGGCACTCGGTCGGGGAACAATGAGAAAGGTTTAAAACCCCCGTAGAACTGCGTTTAACTCGATTTCATATAAAATGGTTCGCACTAATAAGATTCGTGAGCCGAACAAAAGCGCTCGGCGTTACGTAAAACAGGTTACGTGACGCAAATGCACAATTCGTTACTCCGTCCGTTGGAGTTTGTGAAGAGAGAAAGAGAGAGAGATAGAGGAAGAAGGGAAGAGAGGATACACCGGGTTTTCGGTATGTAGGTACGAAGCGCGGCGGACCGCGCCAATTCGCCGGCGCGCCGCTCGGGCCGTGCTTTTCGCGCGAATTTCGCACGGTCACGAGCGAGGGTGGAACGAAGGTACGGATGGAATCCAGGGTCACTGTACCCTCGTATTCACCGTTATCTCTATCTCTTCATCCAACTTTTGTTATTCATCGGGAACCTCTTTCCATCTCTGACTCCCGTCCTGGTCGCCACAATAATAGACGTGAGACTAAATTAAATGGATTCGCGACAGAATTTCGCGGCAGGCAAGCCACACCCTTCTCCATTCGACATTAAAAAAAAAAATTGAGAATGTCGTTTGAATAAATTTTCTCGATTTCAATAAAATCGTGAGGTCATCGAAGATTTTTGAACGCTCGCTGAAATTATTTCTGAAAATTCAAGCTCATAGGTTTAGGAAATTTACAGATTTGCAGATAACTACATTTTTTCCTCACCGAAACAGTCAATTTTGCCTAATTCTCAAAAACTAGTATCTACACACAATTTATTTGCGAATATCCAAGTGCTTGCTGTGAGATTGCTAGTACACGTTTACTTCGAAAAACCCTTCAATTCCAGAGCACACAACCACCTTAATGTAGGGAAGCGCGAACCGGGAATCAGGGGCAAAACGGACTATTTCCTCCATTTCCTCTCAGCGCCACCGAAGAAACCAAGTCTCACCGTTAATCGAAGTGGCCGGTTCGTTTTACCCCAAATTTCCGTTCCACCCCTTCCACCTCTTCGTGTGCATGAAAGCGAAGTTACACGCGATTGTCGCTGTACGGTAGTTTAAACGAGATAGATGCGAATGTGCTGAAGTCTACCGCGAAATAGGTGGGACTACAGAAGTAATCTGGACGAGGGCCAGGAGCTAATTCCCCGCAGTTTGAGTTGATGAAGAGAACGAGAACCATTGCCGCTGAGCGAGGCGCCGGGAGCGGCCGCCGCGGAGCTAGTTAAACTTCGGTCACTTCTATTTCCGGTTTGTTCCTAATAGCGGGTACTGGGACAGCGAAACGCGAGGAGCCTATAGGTAGCTCCGGTTGCTACGTGGAAAACGTTGCCGGTAACGAGATAGGAGGGGAGCGAGCGAGAAAGAGACTGAAAGGCAAAGAGAATGCAAGAGACGGATCGAACGAACGGCGAGGGAAAATAAGGGTTTCCGTGAGGGAAGGATCGGATAGAAGTCTGCTGTTAACCGAGCTCGGGTGGGGAGGAGCAAATTCCCCCCACGTCAGTGGCTTTCGGACAAAAGCCCCGAGCTCACTGGCTCGTGCAGTTTTAAAAGGACTTGTATATTCGAACAAACTAACCGGCAGCACATTCGTCTCTGTGTATCCCGCTTCGTTTCTCTGTCCTCCTCGTTCTGGTACCCTTATTAGAAGCGACGATCCACTCTCCGGTTTGGCGAACTTTAACTTCCGTTTTCGTAAATCCGTAACTACTGCTGCGGTTTCGCTGTCGAGCTGAGGGGACCGGGACGGAAAACTGGGAGAGAGATTCCAGGACGGCGGTGTGGGTCTGTGCACACATTGTGTATCTTCCGGAGCGAAGGTATCCGAAAGTCTTGTAAAAGTTATAATAATACTCGGCGAAGAGGCTGTGGAGGGTTGATATGGCTATCGGATTTTTGGTAGCAGTCGCTGATCGCTATGCGCGACTTGCCTGGGAGCAAGCCGTGCAATGCAGCTTTGGAGAGTAGGTTTCAACTCTTGAGGATCAAAGGTGTGAATAGCGTATCTTAAGATCGATTGGCGACTAGTTTGACTTACAGCCTAAGGCCTCATTAGGTTCCTATCAGAGTCATTTCTATTCGGAATGACGTTCCAAAACGTAAGGTGGAACAACGCAGGTACCATTGCGGTTCGAACGACTGCGGAAAATACAACCTTTGCTAATTCCAAAGTGGATAGGGGATGAAGACACGGAATAATGTATGGAAATGTTGGGACCCGGGGAAAAGGTATCAAGCAACATTACCCGTTTCACCTGAATCTTGCATCCTCGGAGATGCTGGCTCAGCGTCCGGGGCGGTTTCTCGCTGCCACTCACCCCTCTGGCTCTGTTAGGAACGAGCTATCCAGGCTTGGGATTTCCACAAGTGACGGACGGAGATTGCGCTTGTCAGATTTCGTGTGTTTCACGGATACGCGAAACGGTGGAGCGGGAGAAGCGAGCGAATTGACGAGAGACGGAGAATTCAAGACGGAGTCAGCCTTAGAGGGGGACAAGAAAGAGGGATGAATATTCGCCGTGGTCTGGTGAAACCTCGTTGCTCCGCTGCATCAACGTTTGCCTACTGCGGTGGATATATCCGTTTCCATAGTCAGACCGTTATATACGTATCGTTGCAGCTACCCAGAGCCACCTCGCCTAGCCACATAGCCATGGTTCGTTGGGCGAGTGTTACGTCAATTCCTCGACACTATAATTTATGTGCGACGATCGATCATACGCCGATGTTGCTGGCTTGCAGAGAGGGAGAAGCCAAGCCAGCTTGCAAGACGGAGGGTGAAGCCCCGCCCCACTCGCTCCCGAGACGTTCCACGGTCAGGTGGAAATCCACAATTATGTGCCAGAAGCGTTTCTCACCCATCGGTTCTGCTGGAACAATATAGTTCGTCTGATCGTTCCCGTTGCGTCGTTACTTCACTTCCTGCTGTTCTTTGGAAACGTTTCCACCGCACTCCGCACCTTTATGAACGATAGGTTTTCCTTCCTTTCCACGGAAGAGTTGCTCCGCTAAATGGTATGGCTGAGTAGACTCGTTGTTGGTGTTTTCAAAGTATAAAATTAACCGATAGCAATTGATACGAGACGACTTCCGGTCACAGGACTACGTATTGTTGAAAGCGACTTTCTACCGTCGTTGGAAAATCAGCGGAAACTCTTATTTCATTCTCAAGGAGAAATGGTATTCCTGTGTAGGGCGGATCAAGAATAGCACTTCCTCCACCCGGCAAGCCCGTGCTGTCAGCGGCAGCGTGATCAGAAGACGATGCATGGGAATGTTGAGGACGGCCGGATTCCACGGTCAGTTAGCAAGCGGCAATTATGTGCTGGAAGCGTTTCTCGCTCATTGACTCGCGTGGAACAATATTGTTTGTCCGATCGTTAAAGTTGCTCTACTGTGCGATGTGGCCGAGTAGACTCATCGCTAGCGTTTCATGAGTGTAAAGATGCCGACCAGTAGTAATTGATGTAGGTTAGTTCCACGTCATATAACCACGTATTTTTAAAACAAGCCTTCATACAGTGGGTCGAAAATAGATAGCGAGCAACTGCGATTTTACCCCCGAGGAGAAATGGCCTTTCTGTTCAGACCGCGTCAAGAATCGCACTTCCTCCATCGGGCAAGACCGCGCCGTCGGCGACAGTACGATCGGCTGGAGGACCCGAGAAATGGCACATCGTGACGTAGTATTAATCTCTCTCGCAAACGCAAGATCATTCGCGAAGTGATCGGCGGACCAAAGCGCAATCGCTGTCGCTGTTTCTCAGTCAGGCCCTAAACAGATAATGCAACCGCGAGACATATGTAACACCGATGATTCACCGATTTATGCAAGATCGATCGCGACAGTCTGCGGTGTCCCGGACGTTTGACTGCTTCGGCGTTAACGCGAGTTTCCGTCGAATCACTCTCGCTCGTCGTTGACGACTATCGAATCTGCGGAGCCTCGAGGCATCAGCGATCCCGTTCACCGCATGAACGTTTCCCATCCGCCCGGGCGTGGATGCCCGTCGTCATAAAGACAATGGTTCTCGCCCGGTTAATCCGACAGCGAGCATATCGGAAACGTCGCTCGTCGCCACAGCGATGTAGTCGGTTATCCCGTCAACGCCTAGAAGCCCGTCTGATAGCACGCCGACGATCGCCCGAGCAGCTGGACAAAGCGTCTCCCGAACTGCATCTACGGCTCGTTGAATGGACACAGTCCCGGTGTGGATGGCGGACCGATGGCTTGCTATTCCGCACTCCGATCTCTCGATAGTTTACCCTACGAAGGGTGTTAACGATAATAACGGATCCTGAGCATCCATAAGAGGTTAGTGTTGATCGGGATGCCCGGTCACGCATCTGGGATTACGTTCGATTTCGACCGACTCCGATGTCTGTCCGCGTCGTTGTCGTCCCAACTCCATCCGTCCATCCGTCTCCCTCGGCCTCCCCTTTCGGTCTCCGGCCAAAGCTCCTCGCTAACCCTACACCGACTCTACGTAAGAGACCCGTGCTTCAGGCGATTCCTACCGGAACCCGTTCGACGGTTTAATTGCCATTACCCAGCCTTTGCCTCGGCTCTCACCGGACTTTACTACCGGCTGGTGATACACGAACGGCTATTAGAAATCAACCGTCCGCACAGACGCGACCCAGACGGACCCGCGAGTCATTAATCATCTCGACCGAGCACCCTGTTGCGAAACTCTTACCCTCCGGTGCTCACATGTGGATCACGTCCAGGGTCGTATTCCTCTCGTAACGCTCATCAGACGATTCGAACCGTTTGATGTCCATAACGTTTGATCGTACGATGACGAGTATGAAGATCTTTTTAATTATTCTCGTCGCTGGTTCGGCGGGACGAAGAGACGCATAAATAGGCTGAAAATCTTTTGCTCGGAAAAGTTTTTTTTTTTTTTCTAGCGGAATGAATAGCAGGTCAGGCAAACTCGGGCCAACTGTTTTCGGATGCTATTGGTCTGAAAAATGTATTTACTGCTATTTTTTGAGTTTTATGGTAAAATAAATGTAGATTATTTCTGAAGGTTTTAATTTACGTTATTTTTCCGTCGGAATTGGACACGAAATTTACTTTACTAGTTTGCGTCCAAAACCTTTCTCTACGTTTGATTTTTTTTTCCTCCCATGATTTTTTTTTTCCAAAGACTTTGTCCTAAATTAAGTTGGAGTCTTAATCAGATCCATCCAATTTACAACCATCGTTAATGATCGGAGCTCCGCGCATGTGTCTGCGCGAAGTCGGAACTAGATGGATAGCGGTCTTCAGACGGCAGTTCGAACCGCGATGCGTTTTCCTCTCTGGGATTCAGTGAAAAAACGCTAACCATCGACGGCGCTCCACAGAGACCAGCCTTGGCGGCTGGCCAAACATCCAACAACCAAGAAACCTCTCGACCCTGCAGCAGCGACTACACTCCAGCCTTTCGCTACACACCACCCAAACCCTCGCGGATCCGGCGTCTCCTTCCACCTTCCTCGCTTTGCCAAGATTTTTTATTCCCTCACCCACCGACGTTTCCGACCATTCCTTCTGTTTTACCTGAGCCAACCCTTGGTCCGGTTGCTCGTCTCCCGGCCCGACCAAGGTGTTTCTCGATTAAGGTCTGGGATTTTGCTCAATTCCGTCGGCTCTGCGCCACATTCAACATTCTGCGCTCTCCGCTTTCGAGCTTTTTTCCTACGCACCCGAAGAAAACTCATTTCACCGAGTCATTCTTTGCCTCGTTCAGTCCCGACTATTTTCTCACACCGGCGGTCGATTCACAGCGGGAGATTCTTTCATTAGGAATTCCTCATTGACGAATTTTCGAGCCTATCCGGCTTAGTTTTTTTTTTTTTCAGTTCTCTCGATGGACGATGATTCGATGTTGCAATTACCTGGACCATTTTTTATTCGTCTTTCGGCAAGCTAATGGCGCGTCGTTGGTGGAGGCGAGCTCAACGATTAAATAAGAGAATCCTAATAAAATAAAGGACAGGCCGAATGAATACTCACCCTGATTGTATCTCCCGCGGTGCTCGCGAGGGCGTACACTGTTGCGTACCGAGTGCGCGGAGATAAAGGGAGCAGTCCAAGCGGTACGCCCACTACGGTGCCTAATTTACTCGGCAAATTGTCCGTTTGTTTGCCAGCTATTAGTTAACATTCTCCGCCTTTGCGCCCTTTGCGAGTTTCTCGGCTCTCGAGTATTCTCTCTCTTGGAGTTCTACGTTTTCTCAAACTCGCGCCCTCCCACCCTTTGCACGCCTCGCACCTTACTTGCCTCGGGGGTAAAGTGAAGTGAGCAACTATCACCGTCTTCCACGGTGAGCTTCGTCCTCCACGAGAGAACTTCGGCAGACCCTGTAGATCATTTCCACTTCGCACCCGGCGAGAGGAAGGGAAGAAGCGAAAGTGCCGGGCTAAGTTGGACGGACCGTTTCGACACGGGTGACTCGCTCAATGTCTGCTTTAGCATTCGATTGCGTGTTTCCATCCGTCACGAGGATTTTTAGAAAATAATTTCACTCGATTCCAGTAAAGAGGATTTTTAGTAATATGTTAATATCAGTGCGGATCCACTGAGAGAAACATAAAAAAAAAAATGATTAACACAGAATCATTAATCTCGAGAAATTTCGATAAGAAATATATATTTCCATAAATATACAAATCTGTTCGCTAATTTGC
The DNA here is from genome assembly GCA_963978505.1 of Listrodromus nycthemerus. NCBI lineage: Eukaryota > Metazoa > Arthropoda > Insecta > Hymenoptera > Ichneumonidae > Listrodromus > Listrodromus nycthemerus. Next base: position 3,098,470 of record OZ021679.1, read on the forward strand.
TAAAGACATAGTGAGAAAAAATTAGTTTATATATAAATTATTAGTCATGATTAGTCGTTCCCCGCGTCAACCCTGCAAAAACGTTTCCGATTAACCTTTTAAGTACAAGCACTCACAGCCCTTATCACTTCCCAAGTACTTCAAAAAAAAAAATCCTCTCCCATCCTGTGCAAAAAAAACAAGCTACGCATCCACTTGCGCCCCAATAATCCCCACGATTCTTCACAAAACTCAACTCACCAACCGCCTTGAACATCCTCGATCTTTCAAAGTATCGAGCGACGATAATCATTCGAAACCAAGCCTTCAAAAAAACTACACGTTCCGCACCAAAAAACCACCCTAGCACAAAAAAAAAATAAAAAAATCGTAAAAATAATCCGAAGGGCCGAGCACCGAGTATTTGTCTTTGGTTGCGAAAGAGCGGGAGGGATTATTTGCGCGCTCGATTGTTCGCTCGGTGCAGTAGTAATGGTCCGCGCTAGTCTAGACCGGGCGTCCAGCGCCGGCGAGTCGCAGAGGCCGGGTCACTAGCCTGCTACTCGTTGGTACGCAAACACTATCAACCCCACTGGTTGGGTGCTCTATCGTTTGTCCCTGTGCGGCTTGTGTTCCGGGAAGCCTTAAGAAACGGCGTCCATTTCCGTTCGCTGCACGGCCGCTCCTCGGAGGTAGCCTCGTCGTCATTTCCACCGGTATATCAACGACCGGACCCGCTCGGCACATAAACAGCGGCGAACGAGAAAGAGAGGAAGCGAGGGGGTGGACGAGAGTTCTCGACGGAACAGGCCACAACCTCATTACTTATGTAAACGCGATATCCGCCGATACCTGACGATGTATCGCGAGGGTGGAACGAAAGGGGCGCAACCATGAGTCGGGAGATGTGACTTACGCCCCTTCGACTCCGATCCACCTGTATATCTACAGCGGTTAAGGGCTGGGCATGAAACTACCCCGGCTGAAACTCTCGTTCGCCGTTGTTAGAACCGGCCGTGGAGACACACGTGTCTCGCAATTTATCGTTCATCCGGACATTTATAGTTCCTTCAACTTCGATTCCGCAATTTACTCGTCGATATTACATGCGACATGTCGAAGATGCATCGGATGGTGGAGGGAGAACAGAAGGAAAAAATAACCGAACGGTGGTGAAATGAGAATGATGATCGATAGACGTGGAACGACAGGATAGGAGCTGCGACCCTAAGGGAACGAAAACGAAAGTCTACGACCCGAAGGGCGACGATTTTTAAACCAACCTTCCCGCGGGTCAAGCGTCGACGGCAACCCAGAAAAATCAATTATTTGTCGGACAGCTGCAAAAAAAAAATTTTATTCATTTAACTAAATAGCTCTAGTAATTATTGCATTCACAGTGGAGAACAGGTAACAGTTTTTTTTTTATTAATAATAAAACTTACATTACAAACGGATAAAAACAGATAACGAAACAGATTAAAAACGGAACGGAGAGAAAATGAGAATGATGATCAATAGACGTGAAACAACTGGATTGATGCTTGAAATGGAAGAATACGGCCTGAGGGGTGTCGATTTTGAAATTGGACGACCCTTGCCGCGATGGGACGTCGAGTAAGTCCCGTTGTAACGAGTAGACGGACGAGCGAGCTGTGTTATTACTGGAAGCGCTATTAGACGAAAAATAAATAGCGTCGGTCGTGTGTAAATAAAGGTGGGTCTTCCCGGATTAATTATCGTGGATGATGCCGAAAGTTTCGTGGGAAGTCACGTTTGGCTGATGCGAAAACAGAGGCCTCGGCATGGAAGCGACGTCCCTCATCGTATCTCGTCTTCTGGCATTATCTCGCTGTCTGAGGCTCTTCGCTGCAGCGGGAGGGGCGTAAATCAACGCCTCGGGGCTGTTCGGTCCCTCGGATAGTCCTCGGATAGCGTATTGCTCGACGATATCGTTTGTCACTTTACCGAGTATCCTGAGCTGAGGTCGGGAGCGAAGTTTGGCAGAGGCGTAAAGAGCGAAGAATGAAGAGCTTTGAGATCTTTGGCGGGAAAGAGAGGAAGTCTGCAGAGACGAGCCAACCAACAATAAGACAATAAAAAAGCTCTTCGCGCACCCAAAATCGGCGATGGTCTCGTTGACTTTCCCGACTCGAGGCGGTGCGATCAACTCACCTGGTTAAAGTTTTTCGTACTTTTAATAGACACTTGCCATTCGGAAAAATCCATAATTAAATGTCCGACTCCGGTTTCCCGTGGAGTCCAGCAACGAACTGTCGTTCAATTTTTACTTTCATATCGTACTGTCAAAATAGTCACGGAAAAATATTCCAACCCTTCTGGACTCTTCAAATTTTCCTTACGATTATTTCTCTCCGCATGAGGCTGGAAAGTACTACTGATTCATAAATTATAAAAATATCTTTAGCTCTGGTCCTTACCGGATTTATCCGTGGACCCAATAAACCTTTATCTTCCTATTTATACTTTGTATGAGAGTAAAAAGTTTTTCACTGGAAAATGCAACAGAAACAAAAAAATTCCTCCGCGTATCCGAAGAAGCGAAAATGTGGTGAATTGAAAGTCGACGTCCTGTTTAAATTTTTGAATCGACAAAACAAAAATTGGTCCAGAAGGAAAAAAAGTTTCGAGTGCTTCGTAAAGCTGCACGAAAACCGTGGATTTTTGGCTCCACGCTCGGAAGAAATACCGGCAGAAAAACACCCCCTTTAGCGATATCCACTGTGAGAAACTTTTACAAAACGTTCGAAACTTTTTTTACTGGACGTATTTGAACGAACCTAAATACATTTCACGAAAGCTAGACATTGAATTTGAATCTTGGTATCGATGAATAAAAATTGAGCTCCAAGGATAAAAACATTCGAGTACCTTGCAAACTGCGTGGAAACCGTGGATGTCTCGCTCGAGGGTCGGAAGCCGTCAGAGAAGCACCCCTGTTAGCCATATCGGGAAGCACAACCCCTTACGATCGTTGCTACCCGTACACCTGTATCATCGTCATGACTACCGGGCAAAACAAACCCCAGCACTCCACCGTAGGCTTTCTTCGTGTCTATCTTGCCGGAAAAAAAGAGGAGCGAAAATATATTCTCATCATTTCTCGCTGCATTATTGCCGCGTTCCAAGAGCCGGGGCTTCGATCATCGATCCCTCAGCTCCCCGTTGCGAGGGGAGATGAAGAATAAAATTAATCAGTCGATTGCTTTCGCATTACGCTTCGACGGAACGTCCGGGGCCGAGGGACAAAGAATTATTTTTCGCTACCGCGGCCTCTTTCTCCTCTCCCGCGTCCTCGGCTCCACTTTCTCGGACGTTTCCTTTGACTACGAGTCCTCGCAATTATTGCCCTCAAGAAAAATTAATTAGCCGGGACTTCCTGCTGTGGCGCTTGAGGCCACAGCAGGAAGTGAACCCACGGGTCTTCCGTGTCTGCACGTCGAAAAAATTTCAAAGATGTCCTCCATGGCGACACACTAAAATCTTACCGAAAAATTATCATAAAAATGAAGAAAAATAACTCACTTAAAAATACACTGACCCCATTTCGGATGTGGATATCGATTTCAAGTAGAAAAATCATTGAAGTTCGAACTAAAGTCCGTCTCAACTTTGAATTTAAGAATCGAACTCGTCAAATTTTAATTCATGTTTAAGTTCGCACGTAAAATCGAAATTATGCATGAAGGTCCTCCGAAAATCTCAGCTTTCTCCGTGTCAGCATTCGAAGCTTCTCCAAAAAATTTCGAAACGTCATTTAAAACAAAAACTATTATATAGCCACCCATCCGTAATCTCAATGCTGAACAAGAAAAAATAGCACACTGCCTCACCGGGCGCGGAGCAGTCTTTCATTATTTCATATCCCTCAGAAAGTTTCCACCGCTGGAAATTACGCGAGTTAATTTTTCGATTTCCCTCCGAGAACGAACTTTCTATGCATCGAAAAACTTTTATCCAGGTCAACGTCCGAACTCGAAGATGAATCGTGTATGACCGCACAGCACAGAACGGACGTTGGCTTCTTCGCAATTCTGGATTGCATTCAACGTCGAAACTTTCGAATATGTTCGCCCTAACCTTCTCATCATAAATTAGCCGAACGAATTCAAGTAATCCAGCAAATGTGCTTGTATGCGAGAGATCCATATATATATATATACATATATATATATATATATATATATATATATATGATATGAACTATATATATATAGGATATGAACGAGCGACGGGCACGCCGAGAAGTGGGTTAATTCGTAATCGACTAAAATCCCGTGTGACAGTACAGGGTCGACAGACTAGACAGTCCTGCCGAGGAAGAGTGGTTCGAAGAGTGGCAGGCCGCCGTTGCGCGAGCGAACGAGCGAGTTGATCTTGAATAATAATAATCTGTCGGTAAAGCGGGGAACTGCGGCTCGAAGTTCGGAAAGCGAAGGACCGAAAAAGATATGGGGAGGAAGGCTGATATGGGGAAACGCACATATATATTGTGCTTGCGCTCATTAACTAATAAACGGATAAGAGTTACGTTACCCGATCGACGGGCGGCCGCGGACGGCGCGCAGAGATATACGTATAAAGGCCTCGTGAAATATTAATGGAATTTTAAAGGTTCGAGGTAGAATCATAGCTGGCGGCTGATGCATAAATCCCGGGCTGGCAGCTGTTACTGTCGAGGATCCGACAGTCAGCGTCAGCCTGAGCGCTCGGACGGGGGACGAACAGCGATGGAAGAAAAGGCGGCGAATTAATCATGAACTTGTTCGTCGATGGGTAAAGTCCGATATGCATTTTCGAGGAAAAACCTCCGATCGGTACGTTTAATCTGGAAATGAGATGGAACATCGCGCTTTGGTGAAAAATCGATGTTCTCGTAGGGTATTTATGGATCGGTGGTAAGGCAGTCGGTACTCGATGAATCGTGACTTCGGAAAGAGTTTTTTGTTTTTTTTGCAGACGAACGATCTCTCAATTGACTTCAGATTTCCTCGATAGCTCTGAGACGTCAGCTAACCTGTTCGGACGGAGGACAGACAAAGCCAGGTGAAAAGATGGCGAATTAAACTTGTTCGTCCAATATGAATTTTCGGCGCGAAACTTCCGATCGAAACTCTTGATCTGGATCGGAGATTTAAAAAATGGTGCTTCAGGGAAAATCGATGTTGTCATAGGATATGGATCGGCTGGAGGACAGTCAGTACTCGACGACTCGACTAAATTTTCAACCTTTTTTTTTTACGGACCGACGATTCCCCAATTTATCTCGTTAAATCAACCGCTTCGAGCAAAGTCCACTCGATTTATGCAGAGTCGAGCTTCAATAATGAAGCGGTGTAATGGCAAAAAAAAGGGAAACAAATGACAAAAAAAAAATGGTTCGAGACCAATTATTTGCCGCGACGTCGAGGGAGTCGTTACAGTTCCGGGACCGGCCATACGACCGTATTAATTTCATTCTCACTCTTTTTCTCCCTCGAGAGAAATTCTTTATCACGTCGTGTTCATCATCTTCCGCATCCTTCACTGGTCCGTGGCGGCGAGTGTGAAGAAATGCGAAGCCGGAGTTAATCTGCTCGCGTCGCGTATCCGCCGAGCTCGGAAGTGTTCGGGTCAGAATGAGGGATCGTGCGAGGCATCGAGGAGAACCTCGGAAAAAGTGTGCGACGAGGAGGGAAGTCGCGGAGGACAAGACAGCTCGCGCGTTTAATAAACTCAATTACCGCGTCGCCTGGCATAGGTCAGGTTCCGAACGGAAAACCGAGCCGGTCCGGAAGCACCTGCGCTAGCTCGACTTTCTCTCTTTACCTCCGAATCCGGTTACCTGTCCGAGTAATTAGGCGGATAGTTACGAGGCTGCTGTACGATTAAGGGACGGCGCAGGCAAGAAAACTCTCGAGGAACGAGCACGAAAGTTTAAGAGAGACGGTCGGAGAGTCGGGTTTACCAGGACTGGAGAACAGCCGGAGACACCGGGACATAATTCAGTCGACCGTACGATGAAAGAGGAAACTCGAGTATATTCCCGGAAAGGATCCGAACAAATTGCGAATATTCGCAGACAGAGAGCGAGACGAAGTGGTCTGGTGATGGAGCGAAATTCGTACCAGTACCAATAAAACGACCACATATTCACAATTTGGGAAATTTGTTGTTTCCCAGGCTTCTTCGCCTTTTTTTCTACAGATCAATTTTCCATAAAGAGAAATCGGTCGAAATGGAATTGCCATTGCTAAAAAAAAGCACCAGACGTTAATTTTTGCGTCTACATTGAATATTTATGTCTCCTATGTTGATTACAGGATAGCCAGATCTCTTTTTACGCAGCTCCAAAAAAGTGCGACGTAGGCTGAAGTTAGAATATGCAAAAAAAAAAAAAAAAAACTCTGAAGAAATAACAATTAAATTCGAAGGGTGGTTGCGAGAGTCGGGTGTGGCTGTAGCAATGGATTCTCAAGTAATCACGGCCTCCCGTAGGCAGAAGAGTACGCATCCGAACCAATTTCGTTCAAATCGTTCTTCGCACGTTAAACGCCAGCAAATTTCATCGATGCATTATTCATGATTGAGCCGGGCTTCGGTGAGCGAGAAAAGAGCGAACGGTGGATTGGTCGGTAGGTGGCGATAGGCGGTGGTGCTGTGTGTGCATGGGTGCATTAAAGTTTCGAACGCGCTAGGCAGCGCCGAAGAGAGTATACGGCGTGGTTGCCCGCCGTATGCTTTCGCTAGTCCCGCGAGTGGAAAAGGGAGGGCGAACTTTCAAAGGCTAGTTACCAAAAAACCTTGTAAAACCGGAGCGAGAGCATGGTCGACAAAGATAGAGTTTAAAAAAAAATACCCTTGGTGTGGGTCGAGGTGGTACGCTACCAAACTTTTAAAAAATGCGGACACATTTGCAATTTCCTGCGTAAAGTGACTCTTTGAAGCTCGGACCTCGAACCCAGGCGAGCTTGCTAAATTTCCATCGCATACCTAATTTCTCCTGTTCAATTGCATTTAAATCAGCCGAGTGAATTTTACGGACGTTCCACCGTCGAGGCTCCACAGAGGACCGGTGGCCGCGGCACGAAAAATTCGAGTTATAAACGCACTTTCCCTGCACGCAGTGCTTTTTTTTTTTTTACCTGATAACTTGACCCGATTCGGATTACAATTTTAGTCGGATTGGGATAAAATTCACGCGAGCCGTGATGTATTCGCCGGGAAATCGGTAAATCCGATCGGGTGTTCGATCCTCGAGCAGCTGCGCCCGAGCTCGAATTCCCGGGCACGCGAACGTGGTTTTATGGATATGGAATAAGTCCTGATTTTACGTAAGAGGCGGCGGATCAGGTGGTGGACTGGTGGCCGGATGCCAATTCGAGACCTAATCGACCCACGTAGAAACTCGAGGATCTATATAGGGAATATGGGGTGAAGACGGACCACCCGGGAAAAAGGACTATTTTTACCAATTTACAAGAGAACGCGTGTCCGTTTTGCCACACTCGATATCCGACGAACCGGCACTATTTTCTTTTCCTCTGGTGTACTCTTTTAAATTGGATCAAGAGATACCATCTACCATCGAGAGCAAAGAGAAACAACGATTTAGGTCGAGTATGACGATCGATCTTTTTTCATCCCATTTCGAAATGGTGCCCGATAGCGAAAATGAAGGTTGACGGTAAATCGATATACTGCAAGTGAAGGGACAAGTGAAAAGTTTCCATCGAGACTGACAATATCCACTTCGGGATATCGAGGTGTCATTATTTTCAGTTTATCAAGTGTCTCCGATGAATATTGTTGCCCGATGGAAAAGGCAACAAAGTTAAATTTGGCATCCGAAGTCTCGAAATGTATCGGATTATTGGTGTTACGCTGGAGCGGGACAAAACGGACCGACGTCATTCGTTTGACACGTGACGTTGACATGAGACACTTTCGTTCGTGTTCCAAGAAGCAACAGTCCGCTTTAGCCGACTGCGCCATTATTCCCCCCTCTAGCGTATCTTTGAAATTCGGGCCTCAGGAAAATTGACAAAAAAATTCTGGTAGTATGCAGTGTCAAAAATATTCTGTTCAATTTTTATGCCGAAATTTAAAAAACCAACGTCTCCGATAGGTTAAAAAGAGCTTGGTGGATTTTAATCACAAATTTGTGAAACGTTTCGTCTCCGCCCAGCCTAAAAGAATAAAATTTATAAAGAGTATATGTGCCGAGAAAAAAAATCACAAAATATGCACGCATGCAAAAAAGGGTACATTTTTCTAACGAGATCAAAATTTATTTTTCTGATTACAGAATACTTGATGTCAGGGAGTCCGCGAAACTATCCGGCTCGTTCGCCGGTAGTTGCGTCAACGCCAACGGTAACAAGGTAAGTGTCGAATCTTCATCGAATCCATGTGTAAGCTTTAAACTCGCATATAAGGAGCGACAGTGCCTTATGGTTCGACCTCTTCGTCTTACCGCTCCTTCCCGCCGATGGTCCTCGTCGTCGTCGTAATACTCCCTGACGTATGTTCGCTCCGTGAGGTACGCGCCAGTCGATAGGACTACCCGGCTCGTCGTTTGCATAAACGCGTTCGACAAATCCTCGCGCCTTAACTCCCGATATAGGCTACTTCGTAGTTTTCAAAATTCGTCACGCGTACGTGAGCGCGAGTCGATGGAGACGAAGGACGAGGAGAATAAGCGTGCGAGACGACCCCAAACGTCTAACCCCAGGATGGTGAACTTTTATTTTAGCAATATATAAAGGCGTCGTAGCCGACGTGAATGGCCGTGCGACGTAACCGCTGCGAGCCGGGCTGATGGTACTTGGTTCGCTTTCTCCTCGCTGATCCCCTCCCGCTTGCCGTTGTAAAACGTTTTGAATTCTGTTGAATTAGGTGCGTCGTTACCGGGCGCAGCGCACCGCTGTTGGCGATGTTACTACACCCTTTTTGCACTAACCCTCTTGCCGTTTCGCGGACCAACCTCCAGCCGCTGGAGTGGTGTCTCTCTATACGGTGTGCGAAAGCCCGAGACTCGAACTTTTCCGAGGAACTTTGAAAGCGATGCTCTAACTTCCTCGGGTTTTATAGCCAATACTTTGAGACCCAAAGTTATTACATTCATATTGGTTTCTCGCGCTTTTCCCCATTTTCCAACTGTCACGATACTGCGAGAACGCTGACATTTATAATCATGCAAAAATAGCTGGTTTTTTCGTCGGGAAAAATGACAATTATTTATCTACGCTGCAACAATATCGTCTGTTCGCGTTGACACACACTGATAATCGCACAGTCTCAAAAACCCTCAAATACACTCGTACGTCGAGTAGACGCGAAAGCGTGAGCGAGAAAATTAACTCATCAGAATAATAAATCTTTCAATGCAATTATATACAATATTTTTTTTTTTCATAAGAAGAACCTCAATGGGGAAGTAACATACAGCTGTCATTGAGGAAACTGCCGTCGAATTGCAAGAAACTACGATTACGTCGGTACATTCTCATAGATTCGACGTCGGAATGGTTTTTCTACCGTTCCGTTCGATGGAGCGTTAAGTCCCACGTGGGCTGACCACTCGCGGCCTTTACTACTGGAGAGCGCTTGGCAGCTATCACGTCGTATCTCGCAAAGGCTTGGGACGCTAAGGCGAGGGAACAGATTGCGTTCCGGATCTTCTATACCCCAGACACTAACCGGTCGTACATTCGGGACTATACGGCGTTATTTGCCGTAACGGAAAAGCCTGCCAAGACGAAGGAGAGAGAGAAAGCGACGGAAGCAACGGAAGGAAGGAAAAAAAAAAAAGCGATGATGAGATACGAATAGGGTGGAGACTCCGAAAAGAAATAAGATGAAAAAGAAGCTACCGTTGAAGGGGACACTCGAGAGGGGTGTCCCTTCGCTGGTGCTGCCACCGCCCGGTGAACGAGGGCTGGGTCACGTCCGGTACTGGGAGTCGAGTGCGAAAAGTTTTTCGAGAATCTAAATCGATAGGTCGTGAGCTCGTACTACGCGGATCCCTTCGAAAGCGATAAGTACGTGGCAGAACTTCACGACACTGGCGAAAAGAAGAAAACGCCGAGCTCGACTTTACCCTCTTTTGACTCAGGGTGTTTCACCGTTCATCCGTCTATCTATATATACATATAAATACATATATATATATATACACCTCGCTATAATATATAAAATCTCGCCCTTGTCGCTATCGCAGTGTACAAGAATCGAGGGGGTCAGCTTCACTGTTGGGAGAAGGAGGTACCTTCCTATTAAGGTGACGTTTTGCCCTCTCGTCGAAAGGGAAAGATGTCAGATTCACCTCCCTCCCCCCGGAAATAGTATTATAAGTGCCACTTGGGTAGCCCCTCAACGCAAATTGCTGTAACTCCTCGTAGAGAAGGGTGGAGCGTCGATGCGGACAAGCAGGTGGATCAAGGGTTTGATTATTTAAAGACTTTTGCAGATTGTTCATGGTTGCGACCCACCGGAAAGCCCAATGTACACAATATCTATATATCCGTCTCGTGCCTCGATAGGGTCGCGACGGAGCAAGTTACGCGAGATCGGACCGAAAGCTGTTCCAATTCAAATGAGTTCCAGTTTTTAAATATTTCGAGAGTGGAACGAAAATCTGTGAAGTTGTAAGAAGAGCCGAAGAGAGACTCGGTGAATCGAAAGTGCTGCCGTGAGTGCTCCTGGCTTTCTCGACGAGAGAAGTTTGTTCGTTTGCTTCGAATTCATTTTCGTTATAAAATGGAAAAAGCGCAGACTAACGTACGAAGTACGAGACGTTTTCGGGCACCGATCTATTTCCAAAAAGAGATTAAAAAAAAATGCTGTCGGCACAAAAAAAATCTTGCAGATTGAATGAATATTCTACAAAGATTCAAAGTAATATGGAATTTTTTTTGTCATCGGAGATTTTGCTCTCGAAAACTTTGCGGAGCGACGATCATAGTTCGAGCATCGATTTATCCCGGATGTCTCTAATGTCCCGTCATTTCTCCGCATTCTGTTCTCCCGAGCGTACGAATATTCACTCCCTCACTCGGTCCTGTCCCTTGTCGAACTGCAAAAGACTTCTCGTTACGACGAATGGCAGGCCATCGATCGGAGGGACAACAATGCAATCGAGCGGGAGATCCGTACACGGTGAACGGTTTGTTCTACATAAAAGTCCCGAATCTATACGATTTTTCTCGGGAAATGGCATCGATTTGGGCGAGTGAGTCGTGACTGAGGAGAATCAAGGTCCCGAGCGATTTGATCTCTTTCCTCAGCGCAGGTTCATTTTTTTTTTTTTACTTCTTCCTCCTCCGCTTTTTGTTCGTTCAATTCGATGTTTTGCTCGCCGGACGCTCCGGGCAGAAGAAGATCGGTGCTTGCGCAGTCCCGCAGCCGGGCGGAGAATGCTGTTGGGAACGGCCAAAGAAGGGCTGGTGTAAGAACAAGCGAGGGTGGAAGAGCCGCGACCGTGTCACCGGAAACAGCGGGTCAGCGAGACGGAAGGTACTCTGTTGCTGAGGCAACCGAGCCAAAAGAACACCCGACTGACGCCCGTGTAGCTCGCTGTTTCGACGAAAGGGTTCGTTACCTTTTTTTCTCCTCGTCGTTTCGCGTTCGCTCCTCGCCGCATCCTCGACGGATCGAATCCCTGTTTCGCCCACTTTCGGAACGCTCTTCGGCCGCTAACTTTCCTCAGCAGCACTCGATCCTTCCCCCTGCCACATGTTCGTGCTCTCATCTCATCTTTACCTTCTCGCTTGGCTTGACTTCCGGCGACGAAACGCAAACGGAATCGAATCGTCGACGTTCGCGTGTTCTCCAGAACTGGCCGTGTAACTTTTTTTTCGCTATTTCATCGGATTTTCAGCCCTGTTTTTTTTTTCCAACTCACCACCACTGTCCACATTAAGAAGTTATGAAAATATTTTATTTTGTCCCGCTGTTCTATTTTCTCCGATCTCCCCCAGCTCGCTAGGGCACCGCTGGTGGCGAAAGGTCTCTAATTTTCCAAGAATTTTTACCATAATATACACAAACATTTTTTTTTACAAATTAGTTATTTCCTATCATAAGTTCCGCCCCCAGTTCACCGCTACTGGGTTATGATTTTATCTCTAAACCTGTATAGTCCCATTTACTAGATTCTCATCTCACTCTAATTTTTCCCACTGTGACGAATAACTTCGCGGGGGAACCACATTTTTTCGTCGTTCGTGCGACTCTGAGTCTTTAGTTCGAGTCACAAAAGTCATCGAATAATTTTCCTGATGTTTCGCGGGAGCCGATATGAAATTGTGTTCGACTTCTCGGGTAAGAAATGTTTGCCAGCCGACTTAAGAATTTCCCTTCGCATTCCGGCTTGGGGGTGACGGTCGCAACGAGATTGAGTGATTTTCCTTGCAGCATTCCGGAACCGCGTAACAGCCGGAGGAGTCAAGAAGTTAGCTAACCGGTGTAACGCGAATTGTACGCCGTCGTATTCTCTCCTCCAGTGCGATGTACTTCTATTCATTAAACTCCACATTGCGCCCGGTCCGGGCTGCGCTCGAGACTTTCTCGTTCGGAAAGTAAGTTTGCTCGGCGAAAGCAAGGTCTGCTTTATGCACTTGTACAGCTCCGTCACTCAACCACCTTCAGACCTCTCTCTTCCTCGGCTCGTTTGTTAGAGTTCCGTATTAGAGCGGAGGGGATGAGGTTACTCGGTTTTCGTCACCGGTCCGTCGTCGGAGAATGGAATCGGAGAACGGGGATAACGCCGGAGCGCTGTTTCGCGACTGTTAAACTTCGTTCAAGTCGGCGGGAACTTTTCCGGATTCGATCAAGTCGGAAGTACCGAAATTCTAGCGAGTCATTGTTAGGAGGACGGACGCCGAGAGGGATCTCCGAGGAGTGGAAATTTTTTTGAATATTGGTATTTACGGTAAGAGTGACGGAAGAGAGGATGAATTACTTTGGGCTGCGTCACCGGTCTGGGAACGCGAATGAGATCGGAGGAAGCGGGTAAAGCCGGAGCGGTGTTTCATAACAGTTAAACTTCGCGCGAGTCTGCGGGAAGTTTTCCGGTATTCTGTGAAGCACGAAGTATCGAAATCTTGGCGAAGCATTGTTTTCCTCCATTCATTGAATATTTGAAAAAAAAAAAAAAAAAAAAAAAAAAAAAAAACAGTAGAGTGAGTCAGAGTAATATATATAATGGTATAAATAGTAGTCGATTAAGTTTGTAGAAGCATGGGGCGTGCCCAGATATCTCTTACCATATTCAAATTGTATATTTTAATGACAGAAAGACGATAACAATCTCCCTCAAATTTTTCAGATGTGACACTGCACGCGAAACGGTTTATCGACGGTCATATCAACCGGTAATCGCGGGCGATATGGCCACGTGGCAGATTCCACAGACCCTCGTACATACGATCCTAGAATTTTCAGGGCAATTATATTTTATCCACATACGCGGAAATTAAAAAATTTCAAAGAAAACAAAAAATTTACATCAGCACCAATTGTTCGTTACGTGAAAGACGATCGTTCCACCCAAGTCGCTGTTTCATTGACACCCACCCTAGTCGTTGACAGACTGAATGACACTTCAAGACGTCAGAATGTCAAAGTTCCGTGCCAAAGAAAATAGGGTTAATTCTATTTTCTCTTGCGGTTTGCCGACGACAATGAGATCGGAGAAAGCGGATAAAGTCGAAGCGCGATGTTTCGTGCCAGTTAAACATCGCTCAAGTCGGTGAGAACTTTCCGGGATTCGATCACGTTGAAAGTACCGAAATCTCGATTAGTCATCGCTTCCGCCTGGGCGTCGAGGGTGAATTTCCTCGAATCGCCGAATATTTGAAAAACAAAAAAAAAATATAGTTGTTCGTCGACACAGTAACACTTCGGTGTGTTTCTCACACGAAATCGCAGATCCATAGCGGCAATCTAATGGTCTCAGCTATAGCGTTGATACGTTATTACTCGTGATTGCTGGTTTGGCTCAATGGCTGAAATAGATGGTGAGATCAACCTCGTTCAACTGGCGCGACGGACAATCGTCAGCCGCAATTTCGGTAGACAGAAGGGTAAAAGAAAAATAATGAAAAATCATAATACCACGGTGAATGGTGATAGTGTAGGCTCGGCGAGGTTGGATCGTGCCTGATGTAATTGACCGACGGATTTTGAAGCGTAGATAAGCCAACGTCCCAATTTGGGGCTGTTCCGCACGCATTTTAGCGGGGTAAAATGAACGAATAAAGAAAGGAGTGTTGGTGGGATGTTGGACAAACTGTGCCGAGGGAGAGAGAAAGTCTCGTCGAACGGCATATGTTTCGTACGCACGCCACGCAGTTTATATGTCTGGCAGACCCATCGCTGTTACCGGCCACAATAATATTGCGGCCGAACATCGTGACGGCTGACGATAAAAACTCACCTGGCGCCGTGGTCGAATTACACCCTCACGATTTCCGAAAGTACCACTTTTAAATTTCTTTCTTCGACTCGTTTTCCACCGAATCGAGACAATAAAAGGAAGTATTTTCGGTATAAAAAAAAAAACACGATATGAAATCGTTGCCGGGTCGTCCTGATATTCTGTTAATAGCCCAGAAATTGCGACTTTCGACTCCGCTCCGAAATTTATTTACCTTTGCTCACGGTTTGTTTGGCAGACCCATCGCTGTTATCGGGCTCGATAATTCTGCAGACGAATAAAGTGATGCAAGACGAGAAAAGCAAACCCGGTTCGACTCTCTAAAAATAAATTGATAAAATTCAATGTACCGAAATGTAAAATTTTCCCGCGTTACCGATATTAATTCAACAGTAATGTACTTCCTTTGTGAAATAAAAAATACCACAATAAATTTACACATTTTTCACCCGAGTATACTAGAGTATTCCACTGTAGGATTGCAATGCACATTTCTTCGAAATTAAAAAAATTTTTTACTTCGGCTATCGCTCATAAATTTCTCGAACACAATTGTTTCACCCTCTGTGATTCCAAAAGCACCACTTTTCAGTTTCTTAAATAAATAATAAACCGCGAATAAATAATAAATCGCAATAAAAAAGCATCCTCGGTGCAAAAAAAAATACGACAACCTACGTTTGTTCCAGAATTTACTCCTCGACTAGCTCTCTCCGAGAAACTCCGAATCCTTTTACTTCGCTCACACCTCCTGCACGGTCCTTTCACTAAAAATATTATCTCTCCGCTGACGACCCTCATCCCGGTTCCGGCTCCTTTCTCTCAATCCGCCGGGCCGTGCCTGGGCCGAGTCTGGCCCGTGACCCTTCCGTTATACTTCCGATGCTTTAATCTTCATAATAATCCGGGAAGACACTTCGGCGTCGACGCCCGAAGACGAACCTTAAACTCTCTCGGCTCTCACGAATTACACCCCGGGAATGTTGCGAGCCGAGGGACGATCTCTTCCTCCCGGTTTCTTCTCCTCGCAGAGAGCCTCGTCAGATCGCGCCGAGAGTCTCAGAGATTTTAGCCAGTCTCGCCGTTCGACGTGGCGAAGGAGCGAAACGAACCCTTGAAAATCGCCTCTCGTCCTTCCTCTTCACGCCGGCGTCGAATCCTCGAAATTCCGTGACGTCGTTCGACGACGTCGGCTCTTTCTCGCGTCTTCCCCGCTCGACAATCGTCCAGCACCGATGTAGTTACCCCACCGAGCAGAATTATCGACTGTTCGGCAGTAAAATGGACAAAGGAGCCGCGGGAGAATAAGTATCCGCTGGCTCGTCGCGACGGGACAACGAGTTTGCGAGACCGATAGATTGAGGGGAGGAATAAAAAAAAAAGGGGAGCGCCGGATAGCCGTGGAAGTAAATGAGAGGAGGAGCTCGGCTGATCGATAGAGTCGAGTATCTCACTGTCGAGAATGATCCTGCTTGGGGTGCCTGAAACTCGCTGCGTTTGCACGATTCTCTCCGCTGTGTATGCCTCCGAGAGTGGCACCGTTAATTTTAACGGGCACGAATTCTCGGGGCTAATACACACCCGTGAACGGAGCTTCGGAGGACGATCGAGTCGCAGCCGAGATGCGGCTTCATCGGGGAGAATTTTGCTCGTGGAAAATGGAATTTGCGCGGAACTGACTCGTATCGCGCACCCGAATGACGGAATGAGCGATGCATTTTTTTACCTCAGGTTCGCTTGCGGACAATGAATGCGGCAAGAAAAAAAAACGTGAGTCTCGTAACTTATAGCTTTGAAAAATTAATCTCACTCTTCTCGTGCTCGTCTCGGAAAAAAAGGCTTTGGTTTTACTGAAAAAACTTTTGCTCAAGGGGAATGAAATTTATACGAAAATGATATCACTTTTTCGAATACTAATGAATAAAAAAAAATCTGAGTTTCGGTAAAGTAAAATAGTGTATGAGAAAAAAAATTAATTTCTCTGGCCATTGAAAAATATTACGTGAATTATAAATGGAACGCTCGAAGGCTTATTCTTGTTCACCATCAATATCCAATTTTCATCAAATTTCACGGTTGACCTCTCGGGTTTGTCACAAAAAAAAATCCTCGGTTGCCTCCTTCGCTCACGCAGGCTTCCAGCAAAAAATGAAAAAAAAATTCTGGGCCTCTGCAGAACCTCTGATAGATCGGACGGACGAAAGAAGAAAAGATAAAGTCGAAGCGGCATCTTTCAAATTTTACCAGACACCCACGCCTCTTTCTCTCTCGCTCCTCCTCTCGTCCTCCAGATGAGCGGGTCGAGTCGACTCGTTGCTCGAGATACACTTTCGCTTATCAGCCGGAGCGTCGTCTGTTCACTTTGAAATAATTCATCGCATCTGGGAACTCTCGTGTGCGGCTCTTGGGTCGAGTCGGGGACGTGGAAATCGTGTGCGTCTCAAGAGGCAGAACTTACGGTCGCTTCTTTTTTATTGTCCTCTCCAGCCGTTCCGGCGGTCTTTCGATTGGAAGAGATTCAAAAAAATATAAAGATTTAGAGAAATACACTTTTTGGTAAAACTTTTTTTTTCCCAAAAGTTTCTGAGCACCGAGACTAAGCAGTAGCATTTTTTTATACTCGACCAATTATCGTTATAAACAATACCGTCTTTGAATAATTTCATTATTATCATTCAAATTATTGCATTAATTTATTCAAGTGAATTAAAAAAAAATTGATTGACTAGAAAATTTCGTAATATTATGATAAACTCCATCAAGTATTTTGTCCTACGTGACACGGTCGGTCGAAGATCGGACCAATAAATTTCTCAATTTTAGTTCCAGCGATGTAAACGACGACGTGAATATCCGTCGGCCGTTCAGTTCTCTCGTTCCGTCCTCGACGCTCGACGCAACCCGCGGGCAAATTTATACACATATTTAAATGATATATATATATACATAAAAAAAGGAACAAAAACGTAACCAGCGGAAACGTCGAATACATCTTACAAGCCTTTCTCGCGCTTATTGCTCATGCGAGTATAAAGATATCAACGATTTCTTCTCGCGCCTCCCGCAACACACCCGCGACGATATATCAAAAGAAGATATTTGCCGTCGCTACGGATACGATGAAACATTTACACAACATCCACCGCCTTCCTCTCAAACCCGAAATTCGCCTTTCTCACGTCGAATAATTTTACCGATTTTTTGTTTCAATTCGGCCATTTTGCTCCATATTTTTTTTTATGCGTAAAAATAGAGAATTCGACGTAACCTTTTTGCGGTACACGTGGTTTCGGTAAAGCCCACGTGGATGACGTTAAAATCGTTGTCGACTGGTCATGCGGTAAAACACCGGTTCCAACGTCGGCGTCGGGGCGCCGCGCGGCTTCTTCAACACTCCCCTCTCGGAACGGTTTTATTTTAATCGCGCGTGCGGGTCGGGCGCGATGCTGCACGAAAGGCTCGACACGCGGACACGGAACCGTTAAAGTTCAAGCTTTCACCCCCGCTACAACACTTGGACTGTGTTGGCTGTTGCCGCTCAACCGCGAGATATTCACTTTTCCCACGCGAAGTGCGTGTTCGTTACAACCCTGGCAATTAAGGGGATCGTGCTCACAACGCCGCCACGCCATTGCCCCGAAGCCCAACCCGTTTCCCCCTTGCGAGAAGAATTTCCTGCTTTAATTACAAACAATTAAAAAAATAAATTAAAATATAAAATCTAATCAACGGCACAGTAGGGGAAGCTGAGGTGGCGTCAATCTTCTGCGACATCGAGCTCGGGGGAGATCGGGTGATGCAAGAGTAATGACGACAGCTGAGGATAATACGGAATGACGGATTTTACCTGAATTTAGAGAAATTAAAAAATTGAATACGTGCGAAAATGTTACTCCTAGCATTTAATATAAAACACATTATCACTTGATGGCGCTAAAAATATTTTTCTGACGTCATTTTCGGTTTAAAAAATCTTACTTTCCAACCCGAAACTTACGAAATTGGATTTTCAAACTGAAAGTAACGTTTTCGCGTATGGCGTTACTCGCCATAAAAAAATTATTTCGGAAGAATTTTATCATTTTATTATTTTCGAAAGCGTACTTTGGTGTATCCGGGGTGCAGAATTTTTTTTCTTATCGTGAACTCCGACGATCATTTCACGCGGATTTTTTTTTTTTTTCATTTATCTTACTTTTCTCATGAATGGTGTTATAAAAATTCACACAAGGATTTTTATCGAGTTACGAGTGCACGCCTCGCAAAGCGAAAGAGGCGTTCGAGGAGCGGAGCTTGAATGAAATGCCCACTCTAACAGACATATACAAGCAGCAACCCCCAGCCCCGTCGGGCGTACATGCTGGTTGCTGCTGCTTTTCTCTATGTATCCGGGATCGATACAATGACCGTGCAGTGCGCACGTGATGGACTGAGAGAGAACATCGAAACAGCAGAGAACGATATACATAGTAACTGTATATAATACATTATACACGTATATAGGAAGGCAGCTGCGGAGCGATACCGGGTTTCCGTTTGGTCCAGCCGATGAGCCTATGCATAATCCGCCTACCGCGTTCCCGGATCCCCCTTCTGCGAGAGGGTGCATAATTGCATCTTGATAAAACAGGTGAATTATAAATCAAATGTGGCAATTCTCGGCAGCTCTCTTCCCCTCTTTCGTTACCAGGCCTCTTATTCATCCCGGACTGACGAGATTGCCATCCATCTAATTAAAGAATTGCTCAATTTTTCGCCTTAAATATTTCGCCTCGAATCGATTATTTTTTCGAGCTGCAATGAAGTTCGACGAGTCCAACAAAAAATCTCGCCCTTTTTAATATTCCATATGGAAATTCTATGTGGAGAATTACCAGTCATAATTGCACCAAACGATTTTTCTATTAGGGACTGTCCAACGCTTGTCCAGTTTTTCTGTTGATGGGTCCTACATAGGAATACAAGCGTTGGACAGCACTTAATATATAAAAACAAAACGTTTGATTCAGCGGTAATCGCGCTCGTCATTTGCTCAGCCAACAACAAGGCCCGTGCCAAAAAATCTCGATGACGTTGGCGCAACCGGCAGCGCATCTCAGCTGCATCAGATTCGACTGCTTTGAGCCAGACGAATGGTCGCTGCTGTTACATGTAGAGCATCGCGCTCCGTGGTCGTTACAACGTGTTCCACGGGACGAATGAGCTTTCGTTCGCGTACCGGTATTATCCGTACTTTTGATACAGGTATATCTGCCAAGGAAACCGAAGGATTTATCCGGCACGAGACGAACGACGGTAAATCATCTCGAGGTTGCACCAACTTCTTAAGCCTGTCTCGCCCGATTCGACACAACCACGATGCCCAACATCCCCTCACTCTCTCAGTCAGTTCCTCCATCTCTCGAAACTAAACCCGCCCAAATATTATTTATCGCATTAATGAATATACGAGAATGGCGATTCATCATGTTTTCGTCGTGAATAAACCGCGAGAGCCTAATCTGCTGCTCATCCCTTCGGTGGAATTCACGTCACGATCGCCAATCTGTAATCACGATAAGTTTTACTTCTGAACAAATAATAATTAAATTTCAATTTATTATTATTTTCATTCGTCCTCTATTTTACCAAACTTACTTCTCTTAAACGGAAATCCACGGCATGATAAAAAATTATATTCGTTGGGGTTGCGAATGGAAAATTTTACTGGTCGGACTCGAAACTCCCACTGTTTACATGACTTGGAATTTTGATCCTTCTACCCTCTCCGTCCTCTCCATACTTCAGTGTATTTAAACGGCACAAGGCCGCAGACACCAGAGTCGAGAACTAAGAGCTCGCGAACGAGACTCTACGAGGGTGACGCGGTCCCGAACAAAGTTTCAGTTATAAGTGTAACAGGGAGAACAAATAAACGGGTACAAAGCTTTCGTAGACGGAGAGGAGAAATAGGACGGCAAGATAGGGACTGGGGAGAGAGATACCTCTCTCTCTCTCTCTCTCTCTTGTTAGAGAAACAATGGAGGGGTGCGGAAAGGCCAGAGGGATGTGAACAAGCGGGGCAACAACGATAGAACAAACCGATGAGCGGTGGTCGAGGCAAAAGTTGACGAGAGCCGCTGTCGACGTCAGTTGACTCAAATGGCATTGCAGTCGCTTCGGCTTGTTTCCTTCCACCCCTTCAGGCTCGACCCCCTCTCTATCTATGTGCAACTCTGACTCGAAGTAAAATGCAAACGGAAGAGTCGCGGGAATGCAATTCGAAACTTGTTATTGGGCGCAGTGCGGAACCGAGAACGAAAGAGACCTTCCGGCTTCTCACTGGGTCCTAGCGGCTTAAACATTCTCGGAAACAATATTGCCCGATTCTCCCCGACGTTATCGAAGAACGCGACATACAGAGCGTCTAGAAAATCGGCAGTCGAACGGCCGTTTAAATTCGACGAGAAAAAAAACATTCCACGAACGAATGCGCACTAGGGAAGGGTGAAAAAAAATATATTTTTTTTTTGTGATTGAATGAAAGTCATCTTGCTGACTAACGTCAATTTTCACGTGGTAATTTGTCATTTTGAGTGTGACGATCTTACTATTTTTACGATATTGCGATTTTTACTTTTCGAATTTTTTTATTACTTGATTTTACGATTTTATGTTTTTATGAGTTGATGAGGAAGATGACTGTCGTCGACAAACGTTGAGAGCGTTGATTTCGCCCAAAAGGGATTACAAAAGGGATTGCTCATTCTGCGAGAGATAATATCGTTGTTCGTTTTGATAACCTCGGGCTAAGGGATAAAAATAATTCGCCGTCGTTTTAGCGAGTGTTCAACGAGAGACGGATTCTATGGTAATTAAAAAATTTCGAGATGCGCGCAATTTCATAATAATATAATTAATGTGGTAACAGAAAATTGTGCATTCGTTAGCGGGTGCTCTCGCAACTCGGGGGAGTAGACCTCGATTTTGTATAAAATGAATAAAGGAGTGAGGTGCTCGTTCGCAAGTCAAGAATGAGAAAATTCTATAGAGACAGAGAGAAGCTCGGACCCTTTGAGGCTGTCTGCCACGAGAGATGGAAAAGACTCGAGAATCGGAGGCTCAGATATTCTCTGTATACCAGCGTCGGCGACGCGCAGCTCCCGGCAGAATTCCTTTAATTATGAAGGAACTATCAGCATTTCCCAGCGGGGGTTCTCGAGCAATTAAAAGTGATTTAACAGAGAATAGAAAGGCCGACAAGAGCTCGAAAAATCGTGGCGTCGTATAACGGAGTGGTGTTGTTTATATCTTCGTTACCGAGAGCTTGTGCGTTGATGAGACGATGACTAGCTTTCCAAAGGCGACTCTATAAATTTTAAAACCGCATAATATTAAACACATTTATAATCAACACGATTTACATTTCTTCTCCGTCACTCAATCTCTCTATATATTTTACAAAACAATTTTGAAAAAACAAAATTTCCGACAAGACAAGACGAATTATCGCACTTATACTGACGAACGTCACCTTTAAAAATTTCCTCGAAAAAATCATAATCTCATAAATTTCAAAAATGAAAAGAAAACCAATTCTCGGATCTGAATTCCGGCGACCGATTTCGCGGGTTATCCAATGCCGGTGGGCACCGTACGAGCACCAATGACCTTAAGGGTCTCGATGTCCCAAAGGTTTGGCAAGTCACGTGGCTGTTGCAGAACTTCGGGGCTCTCGTTCAAGTTGTTCGACTGCTTCACTGTCGCAGGCGATATCGCGGAAACAAACCATGCGAACGTGTTCGTATCGGTCGTCCGGTCGTTTCTAAGGATGCGGAGAGGCCCGGCTGTTGAGGTGCTGCAGAATATACCTACACGAACGAACCCTGATAGAGCGAAAGCTCCGACAGAGGAATGAGGAGAGACGAACTGAAATGCGAAACGGCTTGTTGATGGGAGATCGGAGTCGAGAACGGTTACCATGGGTACCACGAGGCATGACGCGTGACCTGGGTTACCCGTGGCGCCGCCACTAGGGGTGTCGTCCCACCCCTATCCCATCCAACGTACAGGGTGATCCAGGGATTTTTTAAAATTTTCTTCGCTGGCTGCTTTTGCCACGCGTCGCTTGATCAACGTCACATTCCTATATTTTCCACGAAATCCTCAAAGCTCCATTGTTCATAGGCAAATTTTGTCCTATTGACAATCCTGTCAGGTTGTCAGGTTCGAGATCTCTACACGAAGATCCGGTTCGAAAAAACGAGAATCCCGGCATCGATGGATTCCGCGATTCCTAAATTGACTCCGCAGAAATTTTGGAGCGTTTCATTAAGCCCCGGTGAGATCGTCGAAGACACGATCCGGCCCCGATGAGGTCCCATAAGGGTCGGTATGGTCCTGATGACGTCCCGAAAGATTCGATATAGGCAGTCTGCACGATTGCAACTCGTCGACCAGGAGGAGATCGATGAGTACTCGATTGCGACTGGGTGGCGAGCTCGTCGGAGATCGACAATTGATTGCGATCAGACGACGAATCTACCGGGGACAGATCGGTACTCGATGCCATTCGTGTCCGATTGTTCCGATTTGTTTTTTCATCGACATTTATATCCGCATAACCAGATGACTCTAGCGAATGAAAAAAAAAACCCTGAGCTACTTTGCACAGAGAACGACCATCGAGCTGTACGAGTGCCCAAAACTTGCTGGATCACCCTGTACGGTTCGGTGTTTTCGCAGCGGAAGAGCAGGAGGACCGACCGCGAGTCTCTCTCGCAACAGCTACTTGAAGCAGAAACGGGCATGATAGGCAGGCAACTCCGACGTCCTTTTTCCTCTGCCAGCGGGAAGCCATCGGAGATCCTCTAACACCACCTGTCCTCTCTGTCTTTCTTCACTCCCGGTCGAATGTACGAAGAGCATGAGCGAACTCCGAGGGGGTTTTCCCTCGCTCGCGTTCTCATCCGTGTTCGGCGGCACATCGCTCGCTTCATTGCCCACCCAATCACGTACCATTCAAAGTGACGGGTCTCAGAGTACACGAACGCCAGGTAGGATCAATTACGATCGGCGGTAGACGTGAGAGAGGAAATGGGGAATGGCGAGAAGGGGAAACGGGCAAGGCGAGAACCGAAGGGTGGATATAGAGGTGAGAGACGGATCGTCGATGGATGGGAATTCCTGGGCATGTTCAATGAATCGAACTACGCCACTTCTATCTCGCAGACACTATTGGGATGTTGCGCGACCATTTGCTCGAGGCGAATACCAGCGAGAAAAGTCTTGAAGAATCGAGCGTTGTTTCCGAGAAGATTCTTGACCTATTCTTGTCGCGTACGGCGGGACAAACGGATTAAGTCTACACTCGTCGTTTCAGCTCGGCCAGGAAAGTTTCACGGTGCGTGTCGTAGCTTCGGTCGGATTTTTATATGAGAACTATTGCACTTGGAAGGGCGACTTTTTTTTTACGACACAGACTTTCATCGATCTTTCACACCCTGAAAAAATATTGACACGTTACTTGCAAATAATTATTTGAATTTGATACAGATGTATTTTAATTGAATGGATATTTTTTTTTTTAATAGATATTTATTTGGAAAGCACCTGACAGATAAATATTCATAAATATAATTCGTATAAAAAAAAAACTATTCCCTGAATGAAGTCTCGTGAGGTTAAACGTGGATTTATAATTAAGTTCGGATTTAAGGTGAAACGTCAAGTGCGAACTTGATCCCAAACTCAATCGTCCGATAATCGACATCCACAGCAATCACCATCCCTGCAAATTTCTCAACCAAATATAGCTCTATGCCTTCTCATTAACGATCACGAATCTCGTCTGAATGTGCCTCGTCTATCCGCGAGTAAAACGTGCTCAGCGTCGCGCTTCGGCAAAAAAAAAATCGTGAAAAAAAAAATAATAGAAAATGTGGGGCTCGGGGAAATGATGAAAAATAAAGGAGTGGGTTGGCATAAAGCGGGAGCGGTGAAAACACTTTTACGCCTTCGGAGTCGGAAGTCGAATCACGGAGAACAGACAATGGTACCGTCGTGAGTGGGCTGTACGGAGCAACGGTGCTCGACGATGCGGTATCGCTCGCTCCATTTGAACTAAAAGTATTTATTATTGGATTATTGGAGGATTTTAATGCATCTCGCGGCGTGCTACCACCCACTTCCATCGTCGGCCTTTTTACTTCTCTATCCGACGACTTTTTTTTTTTTTTTTTTTTTTTACTTAGCGACCGAACCTTTCATGGATCCCTTTCCTCGTCCGCAATGGTACAGTGGAAGTGTAGTGGCGATACCGCTGCGGCGCGGCGTTCCTCGCGTAATCAAATCCCGTAACAGGGAATCGGGTCTCTGAATGACTGATTGTGCGAGAGCTCCCCGATATGAACTTCGCAGGAAGCGAAGGGTTCCACGCGCACGCTCGCCCCGTCGACGTCGATAGGTACCGGTGAGTATCCGCACGGCGGAGCGAACCGAGGAAGCTTCCCGCGGCGAGGGTCAGATTTCAGAGGGCAGACTTGCGAGGCTCCCCCGCGTGGAATTCGATTTGCTCCATTTCATCCTATGCGAAGTGAATTTTGCCCGTACGAGGATCGCGCGTGCAACACAACGAAGAACGGAAGCGCAGCTTTCGCATATTGTACGGCAACGCGACTCACAGTGATCTTTCAAGTTCTCGCTGGATTGCTTGTTCCGCCGGTTGTCTCGTACGACATTCAACAAATCTGACAAAAAATCCAGGCATCAATGACGGGAAATGTAATTTATGGAATTTTTTTTTCTTTTTTTTTTCTCGGGAATTCGTACTTTGTACTTGTTTTGTCTATTATCGTTTAGTTGCGAGATTTTTGAACAATCGTAGTAGTCCCGTATAAATATGCTATGTGTAGATAACTGTCATGTGTTACATATATTTTATGAGGAAACAGTTGGAGCAGGAAAGTATCGAAACTCGAGCGAGCTCAGAAAAAGAGCAACAATGGCCTCGTTATCACCGATGGAACGTCGTGCGGGCCGATATCGATATCATCAATCAATGCTCACCGAAGAGGGTGCCGAGAAAGTTCGCCCACGCGGATTTAACCTCGAACTTTACCATTTCCCGGAGAAATTCTTAGAGCATGTGCGTTGGCGACCTCGCAAAGATATTTCGACGGCCAGTTGATAAATCCCAGTCGTACCTACCGAGGATAAAAAAATAAAGGTTCAAGAATCCCGAAAAAAACTATTGTCGAGTAAAAAAAAATTTGAACACGCGGAAAATAAATGCCAAAGCCGAGAGCTGTATCAACTGGGCGGCGAAAAAAAGCAGCGGAAAAAGCCAGGATTTTTTAAAGCCTAAAACGTCACGCGGCACCGTCGACTGGATAACTTCGATTCGAATCTAGTCACCGAACACGCCTTTTTTTTATTGGCTCTCCCTTTTTTTTTTTTTTTTTTGATCGACGAACGTTTTCGATGATACGTTACTTTGAAGCAGTTATTACCGTGGATCGAGCAGAGTGGCCCGGAGAGGGTTGAACCTGACCTGGCCGCGTACGTAGCGAAGGTGTTCCGAACCGTTTAGAATTTGGCGGTTGTGGTCGAGCCGGTATATTATCATGCATGAAAGTCGTCGTTCGCTCCCGCCTCTCGGAGAACCGAACCTCGACACCGTATAACAAGCTCCCCCGAACCTTATGGTTCATATTCAATATATCCGACAGGCGTGTGTGCGCGCTGAACCAGGAGGGCAGTCGAGCGCATCACCGTACATTGTCAGGTATATACGGGACGGCTTGTTAAACACATAAGGTCGGCGAGGAGGCACGAGGGGTTTCACCTCCCCTCGAGAGCCACTGAAAAGGTGGAATAGTATATAGACGGCGTATGAATAGTACGGAAAATATAAGCCAGCTGATGATCTCTCGAGCCTTCCGATGGCTCGGGCAATGCTGCAATACGTTTCACGTACTATACTTACCCACCCTTAGACGCGCCACCCCTCGATGCACCGCGGTGCACCGAGCATTCTTTCCTCTCTTTCATTCGACTCTTTTATTTTTTTTTTATTTCCTTTTATTATTATTATTATTTTTTTACATCTCATTCATTCGCTCTCCGGGCACTCGGCGCGCAACTCGGTTGCGCTGCTCGGGCGATATGCGCTTCGAGTTTCGTACCAAGATGAAATTTTAACTGTCGAAATCGAAATCTCGAGCTCTGTCGTATGGCGTGAATAATTCAATAAAATTTGACTTCGGTGCTGCGATTTTTGCACGAGCTTTTGAAAACTCCATCGTTCACTTGTTATTGCTTCGTCCGCGGATGCAATCACGAATCCGATAGGAATAACTGTAAATCCGGTTTAAAAAAGACGGAACTCTAGACCTCCGATAAAATCACGAATCAAAAATTAATTTCGATATTTTTGGAGTCGTTTGTGACTGAAAATTTAGAGTTTTCAAAAAATATCAAACCACCAATTTTGCCTGTTCAAAAAATCATTTTGTCACTATACGGACTCACCGAGAATCGAAAAAGTCACCGTGTCAGAATAACGAACAGAGGCAGAGTGTGACCGAACGAGATACGCTCGGTCGCTCACTGTAGCGCGAGAATCGTCGATTGTTTGCTCTACATACTCCGAAGGATTAATAACCTCGGTTCGCATGCGCTGCAGCGCGGACCAACCCTCGGCCCTTCAGGACCATAATAAAGCTGCCTACGAGGCAGGAAATCCCTCGAGAAATTGAATACGATTTTAGAAATCACACCATAAGGCTCGGACGGGAATAAGTGGCTTTGAGAGGCATCGACGAGAGGCTCGGAGTGAGAGAAATTCATTATGAACCCGACCTCGTATACAGCTCGTATACACGTCACAATGCGACATAACCAGCTTGCCATAATCGTTGCATCCGAACGGTGCGAAACACGTCGTACTCGCCGATGCGAAGCCCGGGCTCCGAGTGGACGCTCCACGATTGCAACGATCGCGCCTCGCTCGGATCAATTCAAAGAGAGATGAAAAATCCTCTCTCGATTTCTCGCGCTCCGGCTCGAATGTGTATCGGGTGCTTCTGCTCCTCGCTCAGGAGTATTTGTTTGCTTGCCGATGCCGACCATATGCCGAGGGCTGTTGGAATTACGTGCTCGCGCATGCGTATTTGTACGTATGGGACGAACGTGTCCTACCTGCATGGGGGAGAAAAGGGTGCCCGGGAGCAAAATGGACCATTATATTTTTTTTCAAAATAGTGACAAATATTTTCGGAATAAAATCGTCAGCCTACGTGTTTTAGAGAATGTTTTTTATTTTACTATAAAATAATCCGCTAACGGAGTTTCAGGAGATTGCATTTTTTTTTGTTAAATTGCCGGGGGTCATTCAAATTTTTTAAAACGAGCTACCTCTTCGGTAATATAACGCGCGGATACAACGCATCGATTCTCTTCCGTCTCGATTTTTTTTTTTCCAAAAATACACGCATTTTCAATTTCGGAGGAGACAGAATAAATGCATCGAACAACTTCGGAATTGAATTTTTCAAAAATCAGTGATTTTTCTTTTTCCGACTGGACGAATCAATATTTTTTTACCGTGGTCCTTTTTGCCCCGCTCGCTCCCTGCAGTGCAGCGTTGAATATACAGGGTGCAGTGTATGCACCAATGGTGCGCCCGGTATCGCGCCATGGTCCGTAACCAAACCGATGGACCCTTTGTTTTCGTTTCAGTCGAACACACCAAACCTTCCCTCCGATCCCCCTTCAGCCCTATCGCATATATAGTTCTCTCTTTAACTCAGCTACTCCGTCCTCCCTTCGCTTGCTTGTTGTCGTCGTACTCGCAGTATTTCGATCTCAACTCTGCACCCCCCCCCCCCCCGTCCCCCCACCACCACCCGGCATATATTCCTTCGGTCTCTCGCCTCGCTTATTTCATTCTTTTTCTCGCACTCGACACTTCGTTTTTTTATTATTTTTTATTTTGTATTTTGCGTCGCGTGTCACGTCGATATTTTCAGCATTTTTATTCATCGAGCGAGAAGTCCGATGCCGGTCCCAAGAACTGGCGTGTTCCAATACCTCTCGCTCTCCGTATGTGCACCCAGTTCGTTTCGCTGGCTCAGCCTCGACGTAAGTTACCATAACACACGGCGGAACGTCGGGAATTTTTTTTTTTTTTTTTTTGTGTTAACCCGCGTGGTACAGAGCGTTGAGTCGACGCCTCTGCTCCACGGTCCGCTCAAACCCTTCGCCCACCGAGCTTCCACCCTTATCCGTCTGTACGCGTATACTTCGTTGTTTTTTCTCATAATTTTTATTTTCGTTTCATTTTCATTTTATTTTTTATTCCATTTCATATTTCTTTGGCCTCCTTTCGTTACGCCAACTCGCCGGGCGTTTGCTGACATATCGATTCGAAGGAACAGGGAGAAGCCGGGCATTTCCGCATCTGGCTGCACCGTCGGTCGGACACAATGTCGAAATCGCTGGGCTAAAAATAAAATTCATCTGGTGGATTCGTTAGGTCGGAGTTGTTTTAAATATTATGTTAACGAGTGAACGTCTTTGGCGTGACGTGCAAATTAAAAATACCCTCAAAAAGATTTATGAGCAAAACGTCATCGTGCAATGTGTCGAGCAAAATATCGAGCAAAACTGCGAGTCCTGTGAGACTTAGAGTTATATTGGCTTAACTATGGAACTGAATTTTTTAATCCTACAGCAAAGCAGCTCTGAATTTTTTTGTTTCTATTCTCTCCGATTTTATAGCTATTATATAATAGTATTGTTCCTAGTCGTTTTTGACTGCGCATTGCAACGCGTAACGTTTATCGCCCTCTCCATTCTGTCGGTTTGAAAGAAAGACTGCAACCAAACTTCCACGTGGATTTTTTTTTGTTTTTCGTATCCTATCGAAAGCATTTACTGCCGATCGCGTTCATTGGTCACATGTGACCAATTGTTACGTTCTTCCGAGCCGCGCTCTGCTCGCAAGAGAGGAACGATCGGACTACTCATCGAACATTGTGTTCTCGCACGCTCGTCCGTGCAGGGGACACTTGCGGGCCTCGCCGTTCGAGGGCGACAACGAGACCATAAAAATAAATTGGTCAAACGGCCACCACCAACGCCAGATGTCAACGTCCGATAGAGAAGGAAGCGTGGAGAAAAGTTGCCCATGGCGTATTCCCCGGCAAATCTGGCCGCCTGTTCGACCACTTCGGACTAGTTTCCACCCTGAAACTCGACTTTTAACCTGCCGCTCCGAATTCGCGCAATTTTACCGGGAAGAAAAGTTTCCTATATCTATGTTGTTGATACACAGCTGAACGCAATATTACATCCGTCGAAGCTCACGGGCGGGAAGGAAAAGCCCGTGGAATCCTGTTATCGATACTCGATCACTCCAGGGGGGAATTCCCGGTGCTAATCGAGTCAGGCCGCGCTATAACCCAATTTCAAAACAATGTCGTTTAGATGCGAAGCGAGAGACCCGGTCCGGAGTGGTTCGAACCCCGTGCAACCTCGTTGACGGCGCGCATGTGTGTCGGTGTTGGAGTCTCGAGAGAAAAATTAGACGAGGCTTTTAGTCGTTGATTTTATTAGGAACGTTTTTCGAGAGATGCTTACACGAGGGACGTCCCGGGGCTCCCTCGCTGTGTGTGGCCCTGTCACTTTCAGCAGTCCGAGGCTGGCCTTAACTATTAACCGGCTAGCGTAACCAACTCGGGGAAGGAGGACGAGAGAGTCGGAGTGGAAACTCTCACAGGAAAGCAGCGAAGTTTGGCCGCGAGGCGAGTCCGAGAGGCTGAAGTTAGTGAAGAGTCTAGTTTCCGAGCCAACGAAAACATCCATCGCACTCCGACTGAAGTTCTGGTATTCTGGGGGGGAGGGAGGTCACCGGGGCAAAATGGACCAGTGTTTTTCACCCGAGACATTTTTTTTTTTTAAATATTTCATCTTGAAAAAACGAGTAAAAGAGTCATCGAGATCGGAGCAAAATGGAGTAGCTCAGAAATAAAGCAAAAAAAATGTGTACTGCGAAAAATGTCATTTCTAATGTAAAAAAAAAAAGATAGGTAAAAGGGAGAGGGGGGCCAAAATTGACCGATGTCTTTTTAAGATGAATTTTTTTTTTTTCGCCAAAAAGTAGTAAAATTAGTCTATTTCGTTTTTCTATCATATCTAAGCAAGATCGGAGTAAAATGGGATGGCCAAGAAATTGAGCTCGCTCCGACGAATCCAAAGCTCTTGCATATTCATTACAGAAATTAATGAAATTCGTAATAATCGTTCCAACCATCCGATAAACTCTTGTATTCCAATTTTTCCTCGAACATAAAAAAAAAAAAAATTCTTCGCATGGAAGCCAGAGGTCCATTTTGCCCCGTATTTAGCTCGAAAATTCGAATATTAGTTCAGCTCGGCGATGCGCCTTGGGCTGCGAAAGCTCTCTGTCATCCGAGATGTCGACGGACAGCGTCGCGCTAAAGCTAAAGTGCCGCAGTCAACGAATTCATTCGACCTATCAGATTAATCTCTGCAGAGATCGCCACCAAGCCAGACTGTGCAGATGGATTTTACGAGCGAGATTTTATGAGCGTCCGTTCCTGTTCCTTTCATTGGCGCAATCAACGCGCTCAACCACCGGGCATGGTCAACACGATCCAACTTCATACAACTCCTCGGTGCATTGAATTAATTGAAGACGATCATTCGAGCATCAGCGCACTCCATCCGGGTCGGTTCAATCTGTCGGACTCTCGACACAGGCTGGTTTGTTGTAAACGGTTCCTTTGTCGAAGATCTCTCGAACGCTGAAGCATCGACAAGAGATCCACTGTTCTATGAATGCGAGGCTTGACGACGTTCGCTGACAGGCGTGTTTTTCTTTCTGCTTTTTCAAGCTCGTAAACAGATATCTGGAACGCATTTGGAGATTGATCAAGATCTGAAAACGTGAGAAGTCGAGGGCGCGTGTGTGCAACGCGTCTCCAGATTCTCCAGGAAGAAATGGCAGTTCACAGAAATAAGAATTAATTCACGAGACTTCGGGTGAATTTGGGCTCAGATTTTGTTTTCTCAAAAGTACAAGATTAAAAAAAAAAAAAAATTATTAAATAATTTCACTGGATAAAGGCGTAAAATTAGTTTAGTAAATTTGGGATGCGATGAGTGAAACGTTGAAGAAATAACAATTTCTCGATTTTAAGGGTCAAACCTTGGTGTTCCGTTTGAAAATTGACGATCCGAAAACGAGAAATCTGTAGCATAAAAAAAGTCAGTAAATGAAATTTAAGCAAAATCTGGATCGTTTGAGCCCGAAATTCAGTTTCCCAATCACAGAAAATTGTCTAAAAAAAATTACAAAATGCTGAAAAATGTGACATGGAAAAAAGTCATTAAAAAGTTGAGAAAATATAATGATAACGTTCTGATTCAAAGAGTCGATCGAACAATCAAATGTAGGATTACATTATCTGCTGAAAAACAGATCCAGCAAATATGTCGAATTTTCGGTAAGGACGATAAATCCGCCTGTAAATTTCTATTTTTTTGTAACACGGGTCAGCAAGAATTTGGAATCGTCGCGTGAATGAGAATTGATAGATATTTCGTTTTGCAAAATATCAGCTTTCATTATTCACTGTTAAGCTATCAGTATGCGTATTAACGTGTACCTGTTTTTCCGATTCTTTTTGTCTTTTTTTTATCACCCTTTCCCTCTTTCCCTCTCTTTCTCTCTCTCTCTTTCTCTCTCTCTCTCTCTCTCTCTCTGATACGGTGTCTCTTTTTTCGACTCTATTGTGTTCGAATAAACGAAACGAAATCCAGCACAGCCAGCGTTGCAGTATAGCAGCGAGTGTCATTGCTCGAGTGGAGATAGCGGAGAAACGTGATAAAACATAACGAGAAAAATGAGTCGTTTCGGCGAGTAGAGTATGTGAGCCGATCGGGCCAGCCAGGCGCTTCATGCCCGAGCCCGCTTCATCATTTAATTTTGATCCTTTTATATCCCCCGGAATCCATATCGGACCGAGGCGCGCGTTCGTCCAATGAATATCGAACGATTAGTCGATAAGTCCAGAAGCCAGGACCCTCCGGGTTTTCGGATGTGCGAGTCGAGCGGTGCTCTTTTTTTTTTTTTTTTTTTAACGAATTCGAATCAAGCGCACTTGTTCGTTTATCGAACCCCGGGAACTTCAAATTTTTTCTATCTGCCTCTGTACGGAAATAAAAAAAGAATTGAAAAAAAAAATTTTAATTTTCGAAACAATTACATCGCAACGTATATATATAGATATAGCGATTTTTATGAGCCACGAACTTGTCTCTTATTGTATTTTAATGAAACGTAAACTTTGAACAAATTATCCATTCGATTCCTGAACCATTCGGGTTGAACAATCGAGCGGACACTCACAAACGTTTCAGAAAAGGTTGCAAGCACGAACGTCTCACATAAGTTAACTATTTGCTTATGACATTGTAATAACGAAAAATGAACTCTCAAGGATTTGAACACTCGCTCGCAGAACGGCGGAGCTTAACACTCGAGGTTTCGGCGGAGCTGAAGCAAGGGGTGGATACTACACGAAAAAAACGTTTACCTTTTATTTTCATGCATTCACCCCTCGTAATTTTGTTCCCGCCGAGCGCACGAATCACGAAGAGATTGGGAAATCTGTTTTTTCACCGGGAACGTCGAGTGTTTGACGAAACTCCATCGTCGCGACGATGGAAGCGCCGAGGGTTTGCGGCTGCACTCCGTGTCGACGGGGCGCACCCGATGAGTCGTGAGACGGGGTGGAAAAAAAAAAACATACTCGGCAGCGTTCAGTACGCGTATGCGTGGTTCGTATGGGGCGGTCGCTGCGCGAACGTGATTCCCATGGTCGCAGGGAATTCGGCAAAACGCACTTGAAACCGGAAGAGAGCCGGAGCGGCCGTCAAAGAGAGGGAGAAGCCCGAGCCGAAAATTTTGTGGAACGCGCCGCATGACGTCTCGGGTTCTCGCTCGCGCCTCCCTTTCGCCCCGACACATGCCTCGCAGATGCAACCCTCGAGTTTCGGTGAATGTCGACGACGCCGTTGTCAGAGGTCGAAAACTTTTCCGGGCCGCGGGGAGGGAAAAAAGGGCGCAATGTTTCACATCTGCACTGTGTCAGATTCGGTATCGCTCGTCCTTTTTTTTTTTCCCCTACTACAATGCGATCCTTAAGGTGAAGAATTTTCTTCTACCCCGGCAGATAAATTCCACTCATTGAACTCATTCAAAACTTACTGTTGATGAACGAAGTTTAAAAATAAAAAAAAATAAACACATAATGAAATGGAAAAAAAAAAATCAAAGTGTTCAGATGAATGTTTGAAACGCGAGTAAACGTAGAATAAAATTTTCAAAGAGAATAACTTTTTTTCTCGATTTTTCGCGATTTATATCCGTTCGTCGGTAAATTGCGAATCTCTGAATTAGAATTATTTTTTTTTTTCATCAGGCGACTAACACGTCTGCGGACATGCGGTAGCGATGAGAAAGCGCCGGAATACTGCTTGTTGCCGTTCTTTATTGTGTAAACCTCATCGAGAATTCGGTTGATGGAAATAGCCGCGCGGGAGGTGGCGGAGCACTCAAAATAATGGCATGTGAGGCGCGTTCGTGAAATATTATAACATTGTAACGTCACGGAACGAAAGAGAGAAGAAAATAGGAAAAAAAAAAAAAAACAACATGTATTGTCGGTTCGAACGATACATACCGACAGTGTGGACTGTATATTGCCGTACGTACACAATGCAACTAAATTGACCGGTCTCATGGCCGTGAATGCCATTCGGATATCGCGAAGCGATTAAGTAATTGGATGACCCTTAAAATCTCGACGCATGTACGCAGAGAAAAATCGGCTGGGGGGAGGGGATAAAAATAAAACACCGGGGCAAAATGGACCGCAGCCATATTTGAGAATGTCAAAGGTCCCATCCCAAATGGAAGACTCTGGTCCATTTTGCCTCCCCGTCCACCGCTATTAAATCACTCCATTCTCTACCAGGGTTAACTCTCCCCTCGGTGTAATTGGTACACATATCGATAACAGTTTCGTTCATTAATTCATTTCAATTGATCACTCGATTTTTCTCTCTCGCTCCCTCGCCATACCGCCGGGCGGACTCGAGGCTATTATTTTGCTCTCGAGAGTCCCGCGTTCCATTTTCCCTTCGTTGTTTCAACCAACGGTCTCTCGATAACGGAAACAAATGCCAATGAGCATTGTCGTCGAAATTGCGGGAGACCACCAAAAGGGATTCTGCATCTCGAGGCTCCCGGAGCGGAAAAAATTAGTGCTCGACGTCGGAGAGCGCGGGGCAAAACGGGTTGTCATAAAATCATAGGAAAATTATGTGTTTTAAAGACGTTTCTAAAAACCCAATTTTCCAATACAAATTTAAGGACGGGCCGTTTCACCCCGCCGATGCGTCTTGATTGTCCGTCCCATCTTGCCCCGCTCTTCATAATTGTATTACGGTCCCAACCCTTCCGCATTTTCTTTTTCCTAATCAAGTCTCCCCGCTGTGGCCGGAGGCGTGAAGAGTAATGAAAAAATCCAAGATCTTGCTTCTTCCCTTCGACTCGGAGGCACGAGGTGTACTTTTATCTTCCCCTGTCGTCGCACTGTCTCAAGCTGTTTTCGCTTCATCAGTAACAGAATATACGACAGGGATGTTTCACCCTCGCCGTTCTCGTTGCATGTGTTGTCGAACCCGCTCCTCCATTTCCCGGACGAAACGCATAGCGTCAGTGTGTTTAGCTGGGGGTTGATAAAATAAAAAAATATATACATAAATAAAAAAAAAATCGGAAAAAAATGTGTGTTTCGACGAGGGAGACTGGGTAAGTGCGTTGTGTATACTCGGTGCAACCTTTTACCACCCTCGACGTGGACGGGAATTGGCTGGGCTGGCTACCACTCCTGCACATACGCCAATCCTTCCAAGTGCGTGTGTATAAATATATCCGTGTGTGTGTGTGTGTGCGTATGTGTGTACATATATTATGGCAGAGACCGTACGAAGAAGCTACGTTATCCGTAAAATTGCTCGCACTCGTTCGTTGCCACCCCCGTACGCCGCTCACTCAACCCGCGTTCTCCCTCACTCGAGTGTAGTTCACCTCAAAACTCTTATATTGCCAGGGTTTCCCCGATCGACACTTTCTCGGAAGCATCAAAATTAATCGAACGAGATTTCGAGGGGAAAAAATTAAAGACCAAAGTTCCAGCTATCGTGATGTAATTTCAGGTGATACGTTCGAAGAGGGAAGGAATTGGAGCGGTAGTGAACAAATCTAAAAACATTGACGACGATTATTTTGCGTGGAAATTTGAAGAAATTCGATTGTTGTAAAATAATACCGAGCCGTTCAATATTCGAATTAGGATGGGTAATATGGCATATTTAATTTCACCGTGTCACCTATACAAGTTTCACTCGAGTTTCTCGACTAAACTGCATGGAAATCGAGCTGCTCTAGTTCGAATACACTTGCTTTATAAAGATGTTCTAAGATATGCCGATCGATTACGTCACTCGACGATCCATATCAACGCGAATTTTTCAGTATCCCCAAATCGCTCAACTCTTCAGGGGGTAAAAAAAAATATTGGTAGGATATCGTCTTTCCCTTCGGCGACCCGCTTTACCCGCAACTCCCCAAACTCCTCACAGTATGACAAAAAAAAAGTTGAAAACAAATCTAAACGACAATGTGTCGAGTGGCCGAGGCAAATCGTATGGGATGCCGAGAGGAAAGCACGAAAAAGGAGAAACGCTTTCGAATTCACATGTGGCGAACGTTTCTGGATCTCGCCGAAGAGAAAAGAGAATGGCGTGGCAAAACACGACTGGGTATGAACTGGGTTCGGAACAGGGTCTCGCGAGTAAGGCAAACCGTAGACGAGGAAAAGCGCGAGCGGCTTTACAGTCGCGCGGACTATTTTTCCAGCGTAAACAGTTTTGCCCGTGGACAAACCTGAAAGACAATCTTTACCCATTGGTTGGTTGGCGGTGGCCGCTCGAGCGCGTTCCACGGCTGAGTTTTCTGTTCCAGGACACGGAAAAGTAGTTCTAACCTCGCGCTCGGCCAATATACAGCGGACCCTTTCGGCGTTCTCTTTTTCTTTCTCTTTCTCCTCGACTCCCTTCTCTCGTTCTCCATGTCTGTCTATCTTCCTTTTACTCTTGTTTTGCTCCTCCCACGTTCTCCACGCGCTTCCTTCCACCGAGCAGACTACATGTTACACTGGCATTGTAATGTGTACGTACACATGTGATGTCGTGGAAAACAGAACGAGATTCTATTTTCTCCGGTTCGCCGTTCCGAGAGCACTTCCCTCATCGATCGCGAGACTGTTTGCGTATATGAATTCTCCTTAATGGACTTTTCGCGTGTCACCGGGCACGGAGTGTATAAATCATTTTCAGCGAATGGTCGGTTCGGTCCTTTTTTTTATTGCAATTTTTACAACGGTTAGCGGAGTGTACGACAACTTGTAAACGAATTAGCACAATTTTTGCACATTTTTTTCAATTATCTTTATAGCAATTGCCAAAGCAAATGTTTAATTTGGACCGACACTGATGTCAGGTTAAGGTTGTGCACAGAACATTACATCGAATTATGTTGTTCGTATGGTTTTTCGCGCACCGTGATTTTACTTTAGGAAAATTTTCATTTTGGACGAAAATTTATTTAGGGCCGAATTTTTCTTTCTCGAAAACTCCCGGCCTAAATTCAATGGATTTTCAGCTGACGATCTCGAAATTGTCCTTTATTTACTCCGAAATCTTCGTTTCATATAAAAATCGTCATCGGCATTTAAAAAAATCATGATTTTCTTCACATTCGATACAAAAAAAATGAGGTGTATTTTATTTTCAATTTCTTGGTCTTTATTTTTATTTGACGCGAGGCAGAAATCTGATCAGGAATTTCTAACAGTTACGACATAACTGTGGGGAATCGAAATGCAGCGTTATAGGAAGCACTTCGTTTCATACATTCGTAGACCAGCGTACGAAACTCAACCACAATTTTTGACGG
Organism: Listrodromus nycthemerus; assembly: GCA_963978505.1. Taxonomy (NCBI): domain Eukaryota; kingdom Metazoa; phylum Arthropoda; class Insecta; order Hymenoptera; family Ichneumonidae; genus Listrodromus; species Listrodromus nycthemerus. The sequence continues at coordinate 3,135,981 of OZ021679.1, forward strand.
AGCCGCATCGACTCTCCTCTCTTTCTCCCGAGGTCTCCAAGGAAATGTAATTTACGCGCCAGCAGACCACAAAAAAATTCTTTGATGCGTTTTTATACGCGACTTAATAAATTCATGAGTTTAGAAGGGAGTAAGGTCACGGGGGGAATCGAAATGTACCGCGGAAACTTGTAACCGAAGAGGTCGAGACACTGGCACAGGGGAAAGGAAGATGGGAATGCCCAGCAGACCGACAGCGACGCTTTCCAATTTGTATCGATCTCGTATGCATGAGAGCAGGGAAGCACCGTATGTCCCGTTGCGTTGCGATGAAGAATCGCCGACTGCGCAAAACGATTCAAACTATATTTTTCCTTTTTTAACTTATTCCTTTAAAAGTGAACGAATAAAAAATACTTTGGACCAATTCAAATTAATTAAGTAAAAATAAAAAATAAAATGTACAAACTTTATCGCAGACTTTCCTATACTGCGATGACATTCCAGAAGCTTCAATTAATCGAAAATGATATTTCAGAACGTTATAGTATTAACGAGAATGAATTGCATTCGAAATAAAAAAAAATTATATTCCGAGGAAATTCGTTTGGACGAAAAAAAATGTATCGGTGCACCGATGTGTCGTAGGAAAAGTTGTCGATATCGGCTGTACAAAAGTTGTCACCAATGGATTACACCCAAATTATTTATTTATTTTTAGAAAATGTACCAAACAGATCTCACATTTAATTTAAAAAAATTGATCATAATAATCGATAAAGTTCTAAAAAAAAAAAAATTTCCAGTGCGATCACGTTGCTCGGAAACAGTTTCGATGAAGCAGTCGCCTGTCGAGAATCGAATTTAATTTTTTGCCAATATTAACTTCTCGCATATAGGAAAATTTTTTTTTTTTCCACCTTCAGAATTACTCTCGCTCCCTTTGGCCCTTAAGCGGGTGTTTTCGCCGCTAAACTTTGAGTCTCTCTATCCGAACAGTTGCTTCGAGAAACGGACGCTTCCTCGGAGCGGGCCGCGCGTTGTGTTCCGGCGAACCGTAAGAAGTAATGGATTACGAGACGAATAAATAATAGTCTCGCGACTGTATCGGAGCCTCGATGAAAAGTTTATAACTCATACTTCGACTTCGCGAGAAGTATCCTCGAAGTCCAGAGTCGCTGGCAGCGTTTCGCAACTCCGTCTGGTCTCGGGCGAGCTATAGCTGTGCGGCAAAGAAAGAGGCGAAGGCAAAGAGGAAGCGGCAGAAGCGGCGAATGGGGATGTTACCGTGAAATACGTAATTGCGAGCTTTCCAAGGCGGCGGGCTTTCCGTTCGTTCGTACCTTTGCTTCGTTGAAAATAAAGTTTTACAACCGTCGCTCCACCACTTTCTCTCGCTATCGTTCTCTTCACCTCTTCTGGCGCGACCGTCAATGTACACGTTCAGCCTTTGCAACGGACGTGCAGTAAAATTGGCGATGTTGCGTAGTCTTCCGACAAAGAAGCGCCCGGTGATAATTTTCACCAAGCTTGTCAGCAACGCCGTGCAAAGATTGCATAACGGAAGTCGCAGTCGTTCGGAACACGAACATAAAAACTGTCGAGCGAGGAGCGGATGTCGGGGCGAGCTAAAGTGTTGGAAATTTTTCATCAACTTTGGAAGACTTCGATGTTGATGCAAGTCGGTTTTTATTGACTTCGAAAAAAGTAGCAGTCAGGAAAAACCTGCTGGAGTCTGCGCTATCCGGCTCTTGACACACATCCTACACCTGGAAAATCGTGGATTTAAATGTCTCACACGACATCTCAACAATTTGAAATAATAAAAAATTAAAAAGACAAGTGAACATTATTTTTTACGGATTAGCAAGAGTTCTAGTCACAGGCTATGAAACTTTCGAACAAACTGATAATAATCTAATAATTAATTAAATTTAATTTCATGAAACTTTTAATACAAATTTAATGAAAATATTTATTTAACTTGCTTTAAATAAATATTGACAGTGAATTATGTTTGGGTATTTTCATTCTTCAACTAACGAACATACTTTTTGGACAGAATAGGAGACGTTTAGAAAAAAACATTGCAATCCTCCCGAGCGATATCGCTGTTCCATTAGAGACACTTCCACGTTTAAATATTTCATAAAAATTCTAACAATTCAAGATTCAGGCGGGTCGTTCCCGAAGCGGCGACAAAACGATTGAACGCGATGCCGGTGAATCTTTTTGCGTCTGTCCAAAGATTTAACGAAGATACTCTTTTCGATAGACGAAAAGACGTTTAGAAAAAAAGAAATAAAACACATTCGTGTCCTCCGAAGCGATATCACGGTTCTATAAAAGCGATGCTATAAATATACACGTATAATATATTTCACCAATTTCTTTGATCTCGGAGACAGACCTAGCGATGATCATCTCCCGCGAAGCTCGGAGCGGGGCTTAGATTCTAAGCGGAAGGAACGACGATCACGTTTCCAAAGAGATCTCGCGCTGTTTCTCCTCCTTCTCGCTGCGCCGTATCCGCTTCATATTTCCCCGTCGGTATCGTCTTCGCCTTCACTCTTTTCTCCATCTCGACGTTGATTTCTAAGAGCACCGACGGTCCTTTTTTTTTTTTATTCCCGTAACCCTCGCGGCCCCGGCGAGTCGAGTTCTCTGATTCTTCCTTTTCGTCGCGGTTCATAAATACAGTAAAGAAACTTGTCGACTTGCGTACCCGCACGGGCACCGGCAGTGCCGAAAGATGTGACTAGCAACATCTGAGAAAACGCTCAGGTAGACATCCGGAGATTTTCATATCTCGATCATCGTCTCGGACTTAAAAATTTTAATCCACCGTTTTGTCACTTTCCTCTTCACAAAAAAAAAAATTATAGCTCAACAATTGGTCATGAAACGGAAAAAAAAAATTGGGCCAATAATTAGTTTCTCGAGCGACAATTTTCTAACGGTACCGAGCACTTAATTGTTGATTTGAAAAAAAAAAAAAAAATCACCGGAGCGAAACTTCTTCGGTGATCGACAAAAAAAAATATTAAGACATAATTAGTTGGAAATATCGTAGGAAATAACGGTAAAAATATATATTGCCACTGTATTCTCTCAAGCTGCGCGATTGGCCCATGAAAGCTGCCTAACAACTCGGGTCCCCCCTTTTTTTTTCACGTTCTCCGACGAAGAGGAAGTGAATTGAGTGGAAACATGCGAAACTTCATAACGAATTTATGCGATAGCGGTACGATGGAAGCCATTGCCGCTGTATACACGAAATTCAACGATTGTTCGGAAAAGGCGGCGCTTTATCACTCACGGTATTCCATCGGTCCGCTGTTGACCTCGACCGCAACCATGGCCGGAAGCGAAGCTTTCCAGAATCGTATTTCGATGTATTTCAGTTATCACGAAAAAGTCGGAAGGCTCGGTAGCGGAGACCCGCAGGTATGACGGCCGATGTGCAGTTCGAAAGGGGGACAAAAAGAGCACAAAGCCGACAGGAGGTCTCTGCGGTCGAACGCAATCGGGGAAAGTGCTTGATCGAGGCACTCATCCTCCGATCAGTCGGGAGGTTGAATCATTCGTGACCGAAACACTCGCAAACATTGCGCAACTTCATCATTTTTTTTCCCCTGTCGACACACAAGCAATTTCATAGTCCGTGCCTGGAGAACCTGGTACCAAAAATTTACGATGACCATTAATGGAGAAATGTCAAACATTAGTACTCGAAGTATTGGCCATGTACTGAATTACTTGAGTCTAGTCTGGCACTCATGACTTTAGCACTAAAATCGATCTGGCACCGTTTCGGCATTCAGCTATTCAGCGCTCGGTTCTTCGATAATTATGATAAACAGGATAAAGGAGTATTCGAAGTATTCAACCAGCTTTGTAGCGAGTTTCTCGATGTAGATCGTGTGACAAGATCGCTTCGATGGAAATACAGTCAGGGTGAGGCCCGGAAGTAATCAACAAACATGAAACGCGTCAGGGTAAAAGTTTTTAACCCTCTGAGTAAAGGCAAAGCCCTCGATGGAGCAAATTCACGTTTACCGGCCGTAGAGTTTCGAGACCCTGGACAGTGAAGTTACCACTGGTAGTAATAAGAGATAAATGGTAAAAAAAATTCACGAGAACGATAGCAGCAAGCCGACAGGTCGAACTTAGTCACGAGCTATCTGGATCAGGCTGGCGCGTATGTCTTTCGTCCGCGGCCGTTCCGTGAACGTTCTGCTTCACGAAAATTGGGTCGTCCCTCGAGTTTTTATCCCGTTACCAGCTTATTGCCTTTAGAAAGTTTAAATTTGGCCGTCGTCGCGGCTCTCGGCGCGAACGGCCTTTCAAAAAGTAACCCAGCGTGTTTGGCATCGCTCTGGCGTTGGATCGTGTCGAAGCTTTATATCATAAAAGCTGTGCACAGCTCGAACCAAAGCTGGACGATATGCCAGTGCTTTAAGCCAACGCTCCAGTGAATAATACCGTGTGAGGTCACCCTATGCGTCGGAGTCATTGACGGTATTTTTGAAAGCCTTCGATTGTACTTCAGTATCTTTCTTTTATGAAAATTCGCCTCAAGATCGCTTTACAATTTTATCTTTTTTTTTTTTTTTCGAGTATGGTCGCCTCAGAACTATTCCCTTGGATTCTCCATCTCGCCTTTTCAGTTCTATTATTGACGTCGAGATTACTTATGTAATCACTTAATGTAATAGTCTTAACCTATCGATTCTATTTTTCCTTGTTTTAAATTCTTTGTAGTACTTCTTTATTCCTGTCCAATAATTCTCTACTTAAATCTTGTCCAGGACTTCATTAATTAAGTTCAATCTAGGACTGCACTACTGAACGTCTGTCTACCGTTTGTCACTTCAGTACCGAATTCCTGTCTATAAATCCTTCCCGACCATCGTTCCTCGAAAAAGATTCGTCACCTCGCCCATTACTCGCACGAGCAGCGCTTTTCAGTATCTTTCGTAACATTATTAACGTCCTCCAATTTACCTTTGTGATCGCTTCATGCATCGGTCTCGACCTTCTCACCCCACCGATCTTACCCTCCCTTTTCTTTCTCCATTCTCCTCGTAACTTTCATTCCATCGTTTTTATTTATTTATCTATTCGTTCGTGTCGTGCTCCTTCGTTCTTTCATTCGCTGCGGTGGATGAGCTCGCCGGTCCCTGCACAGCGTGCAGCCGACGAACAGGATAGAAGAAAGCCGCCCCGGAGGGCGCCGACTCTCTCAGCACTCTCGGAACCATCGGCCAGCCGAAGATTTTTCGGCGTCACGTGTAAAGAGGCTATAATGCCACGGACATAAATCCCGACGAAGTGCCGCGGCGCGACGTGCTGGTCGAAGTGTACAGAGCGACGAGGAGAATGAGGAATCTCGTCGATGACAATGGCCGGACGAGCCTCGCGCCGATTCTTCCGTGCGACCAGCATCCTCGTAAGATTTTTTTTTATATGGCATCGCCCCCAGAGAAAATTTATAACTCGAATAAAATTAATAAATGTCGACAACTTTACCTTCGCGAGAAGAAAAATGTCCCATCATCGCCGAGGCGTAACGCCCCTGGTAAAAAAAAAAAAAAAAAAAAACAATTTACAACTATGTGCTGAGCATTTCGATGTTTTTTTATCCTTTGAAAAGTTCTCCACCCGACACGCCTCGTGTAATCGACGGATCGTCGAGTCTTCGGTGATTTATAAATAAACTTTAACGACACCGGACACGAATATGGATTTTCGATGACATGAAAAAAAAAAAAAAAAAAAAAATGTGACACACTCGTCGATTCCATCGGAAGTCGAGAATCACCGTCGCTGAAGATTGTGACTGCTGTTGTACGGAACGTAGCAAAAATGGAGCCGCTTCGCCAGCTCGCAGGCTCCGTATCGCGACGAGAGAATTTATAAGTCGAATAAAATGAATAAATTGAATAAATTGTCGGCAACTTCATTTCCACGGACTGAACAATTTTCCGTCTCTCTCGAGCAAAAAGCTCCGCGTAAAAATCTAAAACCACGCCACGACGATCGAGTTGTTTTTTCATCCTTCGAAAAAACGTCCGCTTAATTACTCGATTGATCAATCATCGATTTTTCAGTGCGATATTAAATTTAAAAAAACCCGCGTCAAGAATATTCACAACGAGTTCGCGACGATCGCTTTGTTTTCGCACGTCTCAAAACGACATTCGCTCGACTCCAATCGATCGATCATCGATTCTTCAGTGATTTATAAATAGATTTTCGATGTGATGCAAAAAAAAAACAGAAAAATGTCACATATGACACTCGTCGATCCCATCAAAATTTGGCTGCGGAATAACCACTTACCGACGGGACAGGGAGGGAGTGTGAAATGAAAAAAAAAAAAAAAAAAAAAATCAGTAAAGCGCAAAAAGAAAAGCCACACCGACCGAGGTTCTCGTATTATTTTTATCACGAGCAATAAATTCAAGGGTGCGGAGTGTCATGCAACGTATACTGCCCCAGTGATTTAGCGTATAATAACTCATAAAAGCGCGATCATCCAGCGGGAAGTATCCAGCGCGTCCATGACGAGAGACGAACTATGACGGTGCATATGTGTGCAACCGTTGCGAAAAGCACTCTCTTGGCCACGCATCGACGTCGGTGAGGTCGGAGCTTTCGCGCGACGGGCCAATCTGCATTCTACGTGCGCTACTTCGCTTCGATGCTCCTGGATCGTTTTATTTTTATTAGTGTTTCAAAGTGTAACGAGCAATAAAGCGCGGTCGAAGCTACGGAGGAGCGACGAGCAAGAGGACACTCAGCGGAAGGGTCGAGCGTGTCACTGAGAATGTAACAAGCGTCGTGTTCTTTGTAGCCCCCTTTCCGGATTGTCACCGCAGCCTTTGATTTATACCTTGCTCCATTCAATATCACTCGAAGACCCACGGAGACCCCTTCATGTTCCGGATTTTCATTTTTTTTTTTATACCTCGTACAGAGACTGAGCCGGGATCTTCGTTGGTAACCGGGTTGTTCGCCGTATCGATGAAGAAGCTACGACTAGTCGCGATGACCACGAAAGGTTGCAACGTCTCGGCTCCTGCCGATGGGCGAAGTGTTACGAGCCATAAAGCGTAGTCGACGGTATGAAGAAGTACCTAACAAGATACTCTGCAGGAATTTCAACCGTTCAGCTGAAAACAGAATTGAACAAATACCCCAAGTTCTTGAAACGCAGCAAGAAGATAAACACCCAAGTATTCGAATTACGTGCTGAAGCAACGAGTACTTCATGTACGGAGAACTGAGCAGTTCTTTGGTACTTACGCATCGAATTCTAGGGGATCTTGATACCTCAAGTTCAACACGTACTTCAAGTCCATATTTCAACCACTACTTCGAGTAATCAATGTATTTTCCCAGCTCCGACTGAGCAATTTTATTCATATTGATGCGACTTCACCGTCGCTCAAAGACACCAATGAAAAAGCTCCTCGGCATTTGAAATTCAAGCGTATTTTTTCCACTTCCTGTCTGGTACCTTGATTGGTAATTCTGCCCTTCGATACATCGAGACTGAAGGTACGAGTGGTCGCGAAACGCCACCGAAAGGACCAATCGTCCGAATCGTCTTGGATCTCACCCGATGGGCGAAACATTCGCGGGATTAATTCGCATAAATGACAGACCGTACGAAACGAGCCCGGGGTTCATGAGGCGCGCATAGTCCAACGGGAATTCGTCTCCACGCCCCGGTGATTGCCCCGCTCTCCCTCCGAAAGCCACTCTACTCAACCCATTCGCTAACTCGTACGGGCTCTCCGCGAATTCTCTCCGTCGTTCTGTGATTCAACAGCGTTGCCACTCGCTAAACCGACTGCCGAAATTGCTTCCCGAAGAATCAGGACAGAGAGCGGTAGCTTCGTAGCCAATTCCATAGCGTGTGTGAGTGTGTGTGTGTGTGTGTGAGTTCACCGTGCTCCGCCACCGTTCGTTTCTGGGAGCTGGCTGTCTAATCTCTGGACGTCAGGGTCGCTTTGCATCGCAAAGGGATCTCGCTCGATCTGCTACCGCCCCTTCCCCAACCCCCCCTTGCCCCATCGTGTATACGGGATCGAAAGGGGTTGTCTGTAGCGATTCGATACCATCGGAGAATCGCGGCTGCGGAGGAACCCCGAGAGAGAAGGCCCGCACCGGACCCGGAGCAAGTAGACGAAACCATGAGCCGGGAACAAGAACGAGAAGCAGCTCGGTCTACAGCGACCTCTGTACGTTATCGGACAAAGTTTAATCGTTATAGGGTACTTTGCAAGAGTTCGGAGGGATAGTTAGAGGATACCGGTAGCTCCGTCATCATCGACTATCCGCTCTCGTGCTCCGAATTTTGACCGAGTCTCGATTATACGGGCTGCTTCGATACAAAGCTTTTTCCAACGGGGCGCAAATGTGGGAAATATGACTCAGGTCGGTTACCACGATAATTGACAAAGATTTTTTAATGCTCATTTTTAGGGATAAGTTACCGAGGAAAAAATTGCTTCGTCAGAGGGAACGAAAAAAAAAAAAAAAAAAATCGCATCAGGTACAAAAAAAATTTGATCCGAGGGTTCGTTACTTTGATCGACGAGGTGTTTCGATCAACCGGACATTTGTTACGCTATCGGTGAGCGAACCTTTTTTTTCAGCCTATTGAATTTTTTTCTCTCCGCATTCGCCACTTTTTGTTTTTCTTTGGCTCATCTTCGGCCCTGCACCGTGGAAAATTTGGACCCTCATGGGACGGGACCTAACGATCGGTGATTCAAGGCCAATTATTCGGGGAGCGAGGAGGAAGCTCCGAGTACGGAGATGAGTGGCAGGAGGTTCTCATTACCGACACCCTCCCCTGAGGCCCGTTGCGACCTTCCCGCTATCAGACAATCGGGCTTTAATCATAAGTGCACGCCCTACACCGAATAACGAAATGATTTTTCCTCCGTTCCCTCGCACGACTCTCCGCGAGACTAAGATCGCAAAAATCCCACGACCAAGATTTTATACGATATACGTATTCAGGACGAGTATATCATCTGACCCGAGAGCGAGAGTTGTAAAAGGATAAAGGATGCCCGAGGTTAGCGGAGGCGCATAAGAGCGTGAGGATATAAGGGCGTCATTTACATTTTTATCCTTCCATTACTCTTTACGATCTCACCGAGGGTCCGGTCGCTCTTCCCAATTTCACGTAATACCTCCCTTCTGCAACAATTTCCCAACCTATTTTAACATTTTTTTTTTTATTTTCTCCTATCACGTTTCAAGCCCGCGTGCCGATTTTATTTTTCCGCGCGAAAATACGAAAAAGGGTCTTTTTTGAATAACCAATGGTCGAGGAAAAGCCCTCGATCGGTTTCACGATATTCGCAGAGTAAGTTTTTTGCTCGTTGCACTTTTTAGAAGTTATCACGAAGTTCGACAATTTTTTTACTGAGTATTTTTTTGATCGGAGTAACTGGGATTATCCGTGAGAGCAGAAATAAAAACGCAGGTTTGTGTATTGAAACCTCAACCAACAAGTTTGACACTTATTCTAATGTTTTTACGAAACTTTTTACTCCGATTTTACAATTTTTTTTTTTTTTTTTTACTGTGCGCGACAAAGTTTGATCTCCCTCAAGGATTAATTGTAAGATTCCAATCTGTACTCACGTCACTCGAAATTGGGACCTCAAACAGATAAAAAAAAAAGGGGAAGTAGAAATCTGAAAAATATTCTCAGCCTGTTAAAAATATTTTTTTCCCACTCCTATTTACGATCTATTCCTATTTTAACTTCCACCTATTTCGTCTATCTCTTCCCTCTTTTTCAACTTTCCACGTTGCCGAACAAGCCGAAGTAAACCAACGCTCAAGGAGAAATGAAAAAGTTTAACTTTTGAGAGACCAAAGACAGCAGAAGCTACGTTGGCTCTCGCCGTCTCTCCGGCGAAGATTGTCAGACGATTTTAATCTCCCTCCCTCAAGGATTAATCATAAGCTACCTATCTCCGCTCGCCTCGCTCAAAAGAGAACCTCCAAAAAAAAAAAAAAAAACCTCGAAGAAATAGGAAGTAGAAAAAATGTCAGAACGATCGCGAGCGTCCGAGCGGCGAAGTCCTCGACCAACTTCGCCGATGGACCGAAGAGAGGAATGGCAAGGGAGCGAGATACAAGGTGACGAAGAAGATGGCAGGGAGTCGCGCTTCCGGTCGCCGAGAAGTACTTTCCACCACTTGCGTTCATTACCAGTCCCGAGGTTATGGCGGGCTTCATCCCCCTCCCTCGTAGGTCGAGGCCATACGAGTCGTCCGCTCCGTCTTCCTCTGGCTTTTCATCGCTTTCGCTCCCAACCGGCGCTCCGCAGTTTACTTCCTTCTTCCTCTCCGCCTCGATAAACCCCCAGGACGCCGACAACTATTCGTCCCTCTCCGGTGCTATCTTTGTCAATTGGAGTAAGCGGTTCGGAGAGCCGAAGCGAGACCCTTCTGGACCATGGGCGATACCGAGGGTGGAGTCGTCGCCACGAAAGAGAAGGAGCTTTGTCCAAGTTTGTGCGATCGGCACTGTGCACGCCATTCGAGGCACATCTAATTGACCGGGTCTTAATGAATATGATCCCTGGGAAGTCTGGCGCAATGGCGATCGCCAAAGGAACACTCCCGCCCACGTTTTCTCCCGGTAACGGACAAGAAGAGCTCGTAAGTTCCGGCTCCGTTGCGTCCGCCGAGGGTGAAACGCCGAGGCTTCTCGATAGCGGTGCGAGGCGCGCCGCTCCCTGGCAGTCGGAAAATTGACTGGTCGGGATGAACATTTCCTCGTGTTATACACGTGTGCAACGGAAGTTTCGACGATTCCGACCGTACCGGAAGCCCCTTTGAGCCCGAGAGACTTTTTTCCGAAGGCATCGATCCGCTCGACTATATTATAGTGTCAGTTTCCGGGGTGGAAATCGCGGTCGTTGGAAATCGGCGAACCGATCAGGACGAAATTCCGCGGACCAGACCGCACAGTTCTTTTCGATAACCACGAAAAATATTGGCGGAAACAGTTTCGGAGAGCGTTGTCCTAAAAAATATGAAATTCGACGAATAACTGCAACAGCGTTGATGGAACTAATTTTTTTTTCAATTAAGCTCAGAATTATTCTTCGTAAATGTTTCCATTATGAAAATAATTCAGACTCGCAACAATGAAATTTGTCAATCCTTACAAAATCGGCGAAATGAATTATTGTCCGATACTCCCAGATCCATCTTTGGCGCCTCTCAACTCACCATCAACAATACCAAATTCCCCATAAAACAAAAAAAAAATCCAAAAATATTTTCACCTCAACCAACCCAAAAAAAAAAATTCCCCTGGAGAAATGAAAAAAAATGTCGAAATAAAAAAAATCAAGAACTTCGATAATCAACTTCAAAATATCGGCTCTCGATCATGAATATTTATATTTTCTCGGAAAATACGTCTCCGCGGTTTGCCTTCGCCTTGCGAGGAGTCTAATTATCGGACACTATCTCAAATCTCACCGATATTACTCGACCGCCTACAATGGACCCGGAGGGTGGGGTGGGGGGGGCAAGTTTTGCTTCGCGCAATCTGGTGCCCGATATATTGTATGTAGCGTCGGGAAGCAGTGCGGCTACTGTGGCTTCTCCGCTGCTGATGCTGGACAAAGGTGGTGGTGAGCAAACCCGACGAGAGTACCGTCTGGCGTGCCAATAACGCTGAGTGCTCTATGTTCCGTAGCACGTTCGCGCAGTCCCCGAACCGGCCCTCTCTCCGATATTGTCGCTAATATGATCTAATAATCGATTATCGTGGGTAATTGCCGGTCAAAGTACTATTATAATGTACGTATAGCTGCGTTGTGGAGATTGAAAGTTCATTGCGTTGTTGAGAGGCATTTCATGGTATGGGGCGGGGAGGGGCGGTGGGGTGGGGGAGGGGGGGGGGAGCTTCGTTAATCCGATAATGTATACGAGTCCCGATACTAATAGCGCGAGCGACAAAGTATTTTCAGCGTCAACTTTGTTGCGGGAAACGTTGGCGAGAACAGCGACAAGGACGATGCCCGCATGGCGAGCAATTCTCGTCGATCACTTAAACGACGGATAAGTCGATAATTAGATTCGATTCTCGGACGGCTGACGTCGAGAGAAAAACGCCCGTTTTACCCCTCGCCGACCCCCACGACGCTCGTCCTCAGAAGTCATCGTCAAGCGCTCGTCGCACCATCGTACACCGCATTTATTTGATTGACTGCTGATGAAAGATCGGCGACGATATTGGATTTGACGAATTTTGGAGGCTGTCGGTTCGGACCGAATGTATCCCGAGAATCTTTTTTTTGTTTAGCCAGAACTTTTTTTTTCAGCGAACGATAATTTGGATTCTCATGTAGCTTTTTCATAATTATCGGCATAATTTATTGGCAGATAATATTCTATACAAAATTTTGAGGCAAACATTCCGTGATAAATTAACTGAGACCGGACAAATTCCTCAGCTCTCGAAATGTGATTATCCGGAATTTTTGAACGTTCCAACAGTATTTTCATTATTCTAGAAAAAAAAAAAACGTTTCAATGAAAATGAAGCTTTCTTCACGCGGAAGCAAAATTCGGTGTTGAATCGTCGCCGGATTTCCGGCTTCATCTTCCGTACTGACCAAGCGCATCGAGTAAGTTTCGGTGATGTTAATCACCGACCCTACAAAATACACATCGGTCAGTGTCCGAGCAGCTTACTTCAGCGCCGAGCCATTCCGATTAATCGAATCGTGCTGGATCTCGACGACGCCAGCGGGCGGCCCAAGGGATTCACTTAATAATTACCGGGAGCTGGGGAAGCTCTTAGAGATTGTCAGTGAGCGAGGCCACCCCGCTCGCAAGATTTCACCGGGCCGGGTGTCGGTGAATGGGTTGTTCGGGTTAAAGCTGCCCATCCCTCCAGGGCGAGAACATTCTGTTTTCTCGAGTGGTGTCCCGTGGTGCTCGACGACACGCAGCTCGCAAATCGTCCTCATTGTGCGTAAAACAAATCCGCTCGTAATGTTCCGCGCGAGTCCCGACGTTGCGTGTGTGTGTGGGTGACGGCTCGGAATCCTCGTCATCTTCACCGGCTTTTGTCGGGTCCCACTGCTGTTCCAAAGTGCGGAGACCCTTTGAACCCTTCCTCGGGCACCGCGACTCGCGTTTACAATGAGTCCGCGTTATCATAAATAAAGAGCTGATAAATTAGATTTCGCGAATCAAGATGGCGAGGCGCATTGTCTACGATCGAGGCTGAATTAATTGGATTTCAGAGAGAACTTTGCTAGCTCGCGAAACCGTCTGGTATCTCGTCCCGCACTCGTTCTATGCGGAGCCTTGTGAATGTGTATCTCGATCCACCACGTTGTCGCTCCGATATGCCGGATCGCTACTCGAGAGTCGGGCGAACGACGAACGATTCCGCCAATGTTAACGACGCATACCGCAATCGCCGAGTCGGTGGCTCGAGTCAATTGAAACTGAGGATTCCGAGTACGGAGCTACATGCTCGGGACGATTGCGAATTATGCCTCGGTTTTCCTCGCTGTCCGTTCAATTTCGAGCTGAACACTCGTCTTTGAGGGGCTTTTAACCCCTCGAATAGGGGTTAACCGACGAGCAAGATGGACAATGTTTAGGGATCAACTGGTCGGGCAGATGCAAGGATAAACAAACGGTCCTTAATGAACGAGCTCCGCTGCCGAATAGCTCGTTGATTGTGCGGGAAAATCGTGAGAAAGGAGCACCCTACTCAAAGCCGTAAGCAGAACTGTCCGCTTCTTCCCTGGAGAGACATTCGGTTCCTTCCACTTGAAAACCCCCGCTGGAGAACATCCCCGAGTAGAAATTTTCGAGTCTCGCATCGGTCCCTGATAGTGTCCTGAAGAGCCTCGATAAGAAAAATTCTATCCGGTTTCCTGTTTCCTCATCGTAACTCAAACCATTCTCAAACTCCTACCAACGTACACCGAGCACGATTCTTTCTGGCGAAACCTTTTGACACATCGTCTGATCTGTCACAAACCCAGCTACTAAAATCGTCTGTGAACATATTTTCAACGCGTTGAAAAAAATCATCATCAGGCTCAGATTATCTTTGGTTTCTCTATAGAATTAAAACGCCCTTCGAAAAATGCTTTTGCAAAACTTTTTCGACGCACTTTTCTTTAGGAAATCACGGCGGAAATGATTTCACCTAAGAGACGTCAACTCTATGTAATTCAGTCTGCAAGCGACGATACTTCGCTCGAAGGATTGCTTCCAAGGATGGAACGGTCGGATTTCTGTAACTGCGTGTTACCATGAGAGACGAGATTGGGATTCGCATACCCTGAGGAAACGATGCTTGAGGACGAGGTTGCCGGGGGTCAGTGACCGATCTCGTCAGCATCAGCCTGGTCAAGATTATATGATCTGTTACGACATCTTGACGTCGCACGAGAAGGATTAAGAGGGTTCGTCACCCTCGACTCCTCTTTGGTTTTAGTTCTCGTGAGCCGAAGCTTCCAGCGAAGGCAGCAGGATTTCTCGACAATACATAGACATGGATGGAAGCCGGATTCTCTGCGGTTCAGTAATGGACGAAAGAGCCTTATGAAGCCACAGATTAGGACCGCGTTCGCCCGCGCGACTCATTACTCAACCACCGAAATAGCTTCCTCGGACGGAAAAGAAAAACGACTCACACGACGACTTCCCTACAAGATCAACGTAATCTCATGTACTCGTTCCAACACAGTCTGAGCCTAACGAGTCAAATACTTTTTGGTCAGTGTGCCAGAAACGAGAAATGGACAAACCCATCAGGAAATTCCTCCTTAGTTCTTTTGGATGGAAAAGCCGAAGATTGGACATTCTTTCGCGAGCCTGCAAAGCGAACAGTTCTGGATCAACCGATATTCCATATATTGGGTGCAAAACATTTTTGAAATTGCTGTATCATCGAGTCTCCACGATTCTGTGGTCGTTGCCCTGGGGTGAACTGGTCCACGGATACATATCGGGAGGAACCAACACACGCGAAAGTGAACGCGACTTTGAGAGTCTTTCTACCATAATTCCTCGGTCGAGAATGAAGGGAAGCGAGTCGAGATGAGGACTGCTTGCCGCAGTTGGGGGCACAGCGAAAGATCAAACCACGAGGGATGAAGGGCCAATGTACAAAGCCAGGGTTTCGTTGGAGTTCCCGTGATGCAACGCGACGCCGTAGAATAAGCGTATAGGGGTAGCTCGCGCTGAGCTAAAGACGGGTTGGGTGGATGTCGTGGACGGGTGGAGAGGTGGGATTTGTCGGAAGGGCGGAAGAGACTGAAGACGAGGAAGTTGCCGCTCGGGCCAAGCTCGCTGAGTGCTTCGGAGTGGCTCTCTGCTCTGCCCTCCGCTCCGTTCTACCAGTGGTATTGAGATTACCTAGCGCACTACTACATACGTCTATCCGTCCGCTATTCTCCCTTCTCCCTTATTCCCTTAATTTCTCTGTGTAGCTCGCTCTCGCTCGGCGTCCTTCCCGGCTCTTTTCCGTCTTCGCGTCGGAAAAACACATTATCGGAGCAGGCACAGCGCTGTGTCGCACGACATCGTGATCCGCTTTTTCATGAACTCGTCTTGACATCTTCAACTTGTCGTCGCTGATTGTTGCTCCGTAGGTAGTTTTTGTCTCATCGCAGGCTAACTCGGATATGACCTACCGGTGATCCAGTCGATCGTCATTTCTGTAGTTGACGTTTTTTTTTAATGCCAATGGTACGTTCGAATCTTTTCGTGGGACACTTTTTGATTGGTTTGATGACAAAAGGAGGCTTCGCAGAGCAGATCTCTGTCGAAACTCAGCCCTGAACCAGAAGCAGAATGGAGCTGGATAAATCCAAAGTATTGCCGGGCTTAACCTAACAGAACACAACTGCATTCAAGATCGCACGTATCATTGTCTCCTACAAAAATGGGAGTGGCATGCTCTTCGCAGTTGGTGGGGCAAGAGGAAATTCACTCGCAATGAGAATGCTAGGCTCGATCAAAATTCCTCGCTCCACTGTATCGTGACTCTGAAAGGATTCGGATTTGGCGACAAGTTCACCGTCTCAATGGCAATGGACGGGTATTACATTTGTTTGAATACTTCACAAGGGTGATCGAGAAAGAGGGTCTAAAGACTCCTGATCTCGAGATACGGTCGGGGTGGGGACGTAGATTTGCCCTTTCGTCACTCAATCGTCGACGAATCCACGTTACCGAAGCGCCGAAGCTTTTCAACCCTCCCTGCCGAAGGATTCTTTTAAACTGCTTAGCAGAGACTACGACTCGAAGGGATGTGTTGGGTCGAGCAGGAGCATGGAATCTATCTTAATCCCTGTTGAGACCACTCGAGATCTCGGAGTTCGCCTTCGGGCATCACCATTCGATTTTTCCTCCCTTTTACTTCCCTCTTCTTCAGCGGGAACTTCCATCGCGACTTGGCCGAGCATCTCTCGGTTCTTTCACTCGTTAAGCCAATCCAACACGATCGACTCAATGTGTTGTAATTTTTGCCAGATCTGGACTAGCTCTTTTCTGAGCTTGATACACGGCTCTCGACCGGCCAGAAATTGTCGGTGCGAGACAAGAGTCTCCAGGCTGCGCAGATCCTAATCTGTGAGGGGGTTGCTTCGATGAGCACTCGATCATAGCGAAAGGGTCGAGGAAGATCCCTCGCGATCTTCGTCCGATTTCCTGCTATCGGATCGCTCGTGTTCAACGACCGGATTCACGTGGCTGCAAGGGATCCTGTGAGTACCAAACTGAGCCCGAACTTCCCACTGTTCGTGGGTATTGCAGTATACATGATTGCAGTCGTAACCGCAGCAACGTCAGGAGCGTCATCGAAACTCCTTTGCCGATTGTACGCGATTGTTTGCTCGGTCGTTCCATCGTTTCGCTCTTACACCAGATAGGTCTATTGGGTCCATGCACGCTGCACATTGCCAAAGTTTCATCGACTCTGTCAACTCGGAACACAATGATTGGACGCAAACCATCGATCCGGGCTGATCGTCTCAGGAACTTTCAATTCACTCACATTACTCGCATCAATTTAAGATTCATGTATATTTTAATGCGTAACAGTTTGTGCAGAAGAAAAATTTCCATTAGCGTTCATTAATTGTAAACTCAATTTTTTACTGGAACTTAAAATTTTCATGCATATAAACTGATTAAATTTTATGTTAATTTTATGTTAATTAATAATTGTATATTAAATTTAGTGGTTAGATTTTACATGAAAATTACCCGGATCCCATTGAATTAAGCCAGTGGATCAGGCTGACGTTTTTTCTAACAGAATAATGACACAGTTCGTTGAGGCAACTGATTACTCTTCAATCCTCTCGGTGTTCGTTCACACCGCGAATCCCGAAGCTCCAGTCTCTTACCGTTCCCCTATCGAAACGATAAGTCCGAGTTAGCCCGATGGTAAATCGTTGGAACAAATTCTTCGGTTTACTGAGCGCGGCGAACGCGGAATGTTCGCCAGAGTCGCGTCATCGACGTATCTTGGCGTGCGATGGGGAACTCGCCGGCTTCGAATCTCGCTCTCCAATAATGAAACGCGGATACACACCCCTGCGCAACAATATAGCGGAGGATCGCGTGTGCAGCTGCACATGCAACCTCTATCTATCCGATGTCGAGGAGAGATGAGGTAGGCACGGTTCGACGATCGCACAACGGTCACCAATTTCCATGGCAGATTACGGTCCCTCTCCGTCTCTCTTTCTCCATCGATCCTCCGCACGCCTCACCGCGTGGCCTTTGATTGTTCGTCGGAGCTTTGCTGATGCTTCTAATACGGATACCAGCGACGGAGATTGGGGGGAGGGCGAGACAACGAGAATACGATCGGCACAGATCGTGTTCCGGATTTAATGTATCGTCGAACCGTCCCCCGCTCAGGGTTGCGGCGCGCGCGCGCGCGCGCGCGCTCGCCCTTTGAATCTCGAACACCCTGCAGTATAATTATAACGTGGGACCTGAAGCGTAGCGAAATCATGATCGCTAAATCGAGTATCCGCGTCACGTACCGCCCTCGCCCGTGATATCCGACGAGAAAACGTATTAGAGGAGATAAAAATGGCCAATGTTACGAGGGTTGATCCTGGCCGGATCCGGCAGGGCGATGGCCAGCGGGCGTTCCCGTGCAGGTGCCGTTTCGCCCCGGTTCATTCGGTATTTTTTCGCGGGGCGAAGCGAGCTCTTGTAGAAAATATCCTTCGTCCAAGAGTCTGAGTGAAAGGAGTCGTTCTAACGAAAGTTCTTCTTGTTTGTGTTTCAGGTACGTGAGAAAGAAAAAAAAATCGGCGATCGTGGATACGAAGGGTGAGAAAGGTGAGTGACGAGAGTCCGCGGTGGACTTCTCGGGGGTTCATCGAAGGGTTAAGCGAGCGTTTTAGGTGCAAACGCCCGTGAAGCCGGTGGGCGCGAGCCCGTTGGCGAACTCAAATTCGAAATTAAATTCGCTCGTTGGACGGTGCGCAACGGTGTGGCTTGTGGCACGGAGAATCGCGCGAACGGGCGCGTTGGATCCCGGTGCTCGTCCTACCGGAAGGTTAAACAAGTCGGGAGCGACGGGACGCGCTTTCACACAAGGACTCGTTCAAGTTCTAATTAAGTTCCTTGGCTCCTCTCAATCGGATTATCCTCTAGCGTCGCAGCTCCGACTAATCGTCTCTGTCGATCCTCTCGACGCTCTGTTCGACGAGCCAAATCTCTCGGTCGCCGTGAACGAAGCGCGGACGCGAAGACGACGGACTTCTCAGATGCACCGTAACCGGCATCGAGTCGACCAAAGTCCAGTCACCCGTCTCGTCGTCGTCGTTTCGATCGACTGCGCCACAGCCTTTTGGAAACTCGTTGAATGCAACGTCGATTATTCAACCCGCGGCGCAGGTTGATTTTCTGAATGTCGCATAGAAGATCGATGGACGAACAAACGTGAAATTTTTAAGATATAAGCCATCGTGAAGTATCGCTTTAGTATTTCAGAAGTAGAAAAAAAAATACGGAGCTGAGTAACGAAAAAACAATTTTCAAGTATTTGACGCACCAGTTTTTAATTATTTTTGGAATATATAAGGATTCTCCAATTTTTGTTTCTGCGGAAAAAATTCTGGATGGGATAAATTCTATGTATTCATTGCGCATTGATTGTTGGAAAATTTAAAACCGATGTACTCGGGACGGTCTTTGGGTTGCGCATGGATGGAAAAAATCTTCCAGCTTAACTCCCTCCCTCACATTTCGGTTGACTTTTTCGGTCAGATCGGAAGCCACTGCAAAGAGCCTAAACGAAATATGAAAAGTTTTCGCGGCAGCGTAGCGCACGAAAAATCGAGTCCATTCTCGTGGGGTGAGTTTGACGAGACAGAGCAAAAGAAACGGAAAGCGCGTGCAAAATAGCTCTCGTCTTCGAGCAAGTACCGACGGACCAGCAGAAGCCAGATAACCACCCTACGGTACGATATCCGGGTCGTTCTTATATTCTCGTTCGAAAAAAAAAAAAAAAAAAAAAAAAAAATAAAGCATCAAGTACCGTGCGGGTCTTTGATCGACCCCTTCGAATCTCGTCGGTTTCCCTTCGATATAACTTTCCAACCCCTGTCGGCTTGCCCGCAACGCCCGCAGCTTCTTTTCATACCCGGTAAAAAAAAAAAAAAAAAAAATCAGTGCATCTTATGCCAAATATTGAGTACGATGATTCGAATTGCACGGTCAAATGCGATGCCCTGATTCAAATTTATAAGTGGACCAGCAGATCGTAGAAGGGATGATTCGCGACCCTACGGAGGATAGAATGAAGTTTGCAAACCAGAGAGCTTACAAACCTACACTGTAAAGATTTAAGATCTCTCTTGGAATCAAATTAACATGAATTTAAATCAATTTAGAAGAAGCTCTAATTTCCACCCAAAGTGGATTGCGTGATGAAGTTTGTCTTCAACTTAAATCTTCACATCGAGCCTAAGCACCGAATATAAGTTTGAACCGAAGTTCGATCTCAGGTTCGAACTCACGACAGTTCTTAAACGCGCGTCCAGACCAAACTTAGATCTCGAGCTCCATCCGAATTGACATCGAACTCGGGACCGACCCAAGCTCAAGAGGGCTTGCAAGTGCCTCCGAGTGGCCGTGAATGCCGCGAGTCTGCGAGTGTTTTTGACCACGGTCTTCCCAAACTCGAAGCCCCAAATTTACAACAAACAGATAAGACGACTGTTCTTTTATCAGCGGCTCTTTCACTTCCTCATCTAGCGCATTCTTCCGGGACAAATGGCTCCTCCTCATCGCGCTCCGCGTCTCCATCGGACCAGTCCGCAGTCCAATGACAAAGTAAACACAGCTCGGAAGATCCTCTTATAACGTCCCGCATCCCAACACGAAGAGACCGCACTCTTCAACGATATCCATGAACGTACACGTCACTCTCACGCGTATTCCCACACGGTATATTATTATTACAATACCGCGGCTCTCTTTGCCGAATCCCTCGAAGGGTGGGTTTGTACACTCGGCTCTCCGTAACGTTGCCTGGACGTTGTTCGTTCGTGCGAGCTCGATTCCCCGCTATTTCCATAATCTACCGGCAGCACAAATAGAAGGAGAATCGTCGTTATACCGCATAAGCTCCAGGACCAGATTTGTTCGTCCTGACATAATAATACTATTTCTCGGTTCTCCCCGCGCTGCCGGCACGCACGCCGGATCGTCCACGAGGGATCGTCGCGGCGCGAAGGGCTTTTCTCGTCGCGCTTGTACAACTTCATACCCCGATCCGAGTCCTCCCTGTCCCCGTTCCTGTGTACACTCTCTTCGCGCAGAAAGCCGCAGAGTACTCGAGAAAAACACCCGTCAATCAAACCGGTACCGTGCGGACTGGTCTTTGCGGACCATCGACGTGACCAAACAAATCAGTTCCGCTCCTCGCAAGGAGATTATTCGGGATAACTGTGGTTCTGTAATTATTACAGCTTTTTTTTTCGTTTTTTTTTTTTTTTTTCATTTCAGCGAAAATTGTGGTAACGAGTGAGAAATGCTTTTTTCGTACAATATTTACAGAATTAGTATACAGATTTTTTAAAAATTTTCTTAAGTCAACATGTTTACGTTCTCTTCGCGCAGAGTGCCGCGGAGTGCGATTACGTAACTGTTACGAATAATATAGAGAATTAAAAAAATAAAATTCAATGAGACATTTGGGTAAAACGAGGCGGTGATGGTAAAAGTCAATTTTCTAATAATTTTCGGATCACCAATTTTGTCCCAGCCATGCGCTCGATGCAAAGTTATTTCTACGCATTTTTGTTTCCAAAACTTTGGCCGGATCTTTCGATCAGCGAGTTGACGGAGAGTTGTAAGAATTAAAAAGAATTTTTACTGTGCGTCGCCCGACCAAAGTCTCCCTCTCTTCGTTCCTATTTACACTCTTCGTGTCTCTCCCGAGTACTCTTCAAGGTACTCGAGAAAAATGCCCGTCAATCAAGCGGGAACCCTACGGGCTGGCCGTTCGCCGCGTGGTCAAACAAACCAGTCACGCTGCTCGCAGGACGCGGTGAAAGGACGACCGTTCCGTTATAATTGAGAATAAATAGATACATTAGGGAACCTTCGGAGAGACGATAAACGAGTGGGACGCTCGTAGATGCGGATCGACGATCCAAAACCGGAAGGGCGGACAAACTGCGCTCTCGCAAATGGCTTTCACGCCCGTGCGGTATCGAACCGTCGATGTATAACAATCGCACATCTCTACGAGTGGTCTCGAGTGCGTCACTCGGAAAGAATGTCTCTGTCGTAAGTCCCGGCGAACGCTCGGCCAGTACCGGCCCGATACTGAACCGGTGAGTCAGAGAACGAGAAGCGGAAACACAAAAGGTCCGCGCATACCGACGGCTTTATTCCAAGGAGGCCGACAGTCGGATCGTAATCATTTTCTATTTAAATGATTGACAATGCTTCTTAGGAAAGATATTTCGGAGACTTCGGGGTCGTTCGGAATAGGGCACAATAGCGAATTCGGCATTGTCGCACGGGAGAATAGGCATAACGATGGTTCGAGGCTGCTAGAGGGAGATCGTTGACGTTGTGATGACGTTTTCGAAGATGTTTTGAATGTATCGAAGGATATCGGAGGGAGCGGGGCGTAATGTAACGCTGTTGGAAAAAAGATTTTTGACATCGATCGAGATATCGAAGATGCCAGAACGAGTTTGGTGTTTCTCTGGGTTTGGGAATTTTGGAGCGGATGTTCACTTTGTGAATTGTCATTCCGTGAAATATTCGTTGATATGGATTTCTGAAAATATTAACTGATTCGTAATAATTTTGGGAAATAAATGGCTGTGATTTTTAGGCGAACGTTACTATCGGTCGGCACAAGACATTTTCGCAAAAATAAGTGAACGAATTTAAAAAATATAACACTCATTTTACCGAAGCGCTCCAACTTACTCGATTCCGTAAAGACGCATCCGCTCTGTACGAGTACAATCTTAGCGTGTCAGATTCTCGCTCCAATTTCACAGTATACATCACAATTTTTTTTCCTCATTATAAGCAACGGGTGAGAATATCGCGGTAGAGAAAAGTGTCCCGCCCGAAAGTACTCCGGACCGGCAGACACCGAGCCAGACGGATTTGCACCGTCAAAGCTTCGGCAACGACTCTATCGATTGCAGGAAAATTTCTCTATTTTCCAATTAATCAATTCAGCAGCCTCGCGGCCAAGCCGCCGACAAATTGTTTAATTCGTTTCGACGGTTGGTTCGCGCGATCGCCGCGACAAAGGCTCGACGAAGGGCCGACCGCCTGGATCGGGCCGTCTGGCCGCTGCCCGATGAAGGGCGTCAAACATTTTGCCGGACATTAGCGCTGCATAGCTGCAGTTTCGGACGGGTCTATATAATCCCAGGAGCATTTTGCACCGTCACGTGTTTTCCTCCTATCCGTTTCTCCCCCGGACCGTTCGGTAGAAAACAGTTTATTCCGCAAACTGGCCGTCTCGTTGAACCGTGTCAAAGCTGTCGTCCGGTTTGGCTTTGGTCCGACACGTTTTGTCGGTTCGGGCCGCGTGTACACGTTTGTCGGCTCGTCTCCTGCGGTCTGTTCCCGCGAAACCGTACTGCGAGCGTCCTATACGAGATAGCAACGTACTGTGGGACAGTCAAATCCTCGACACATACGCCGAGCATTTGTAGAAAGCAACGCACGGACCGCGTCGATCGCTGGAGCAGAGAGGCGGAGTGGCTGATTGCGGTTCCGTCAATGCCGGCTTCTGTTCGAGAAGCGGAATTTTCAGATGGTGCAGGGAAGCGGGGCAAAACGGAAGACCCGACCGGACCACTGTCCGACTCCGTTTAAGGCAGACGTTAGGAATGGCGTTCGCTTTGCACGAGCTTCCGAAAAATCAACGAAAATCGCATACACGATGGTACGAAAATTTTAAAAATTTTCGAGTATTCTGACGGCGTGGAAACTATTTTTTTTAATTGTGGTAATTTCGAAATTATATTCACAATTTTTATTATTTTTTTTTTATTGTTTAACAAATTTCTCGGAAATACAATTTTTCTGAATAGTAAAGTTGAAAATCTGAAAAAAATACCTTCGAAAAATTACGATTCGTCGAACAATTATATTTTTCATATTAATAAGAAAAATGATTTGAAAATATTAATATTATGCCAAATTAATCACTTTAGCATTTTTCATGTGCATGATTTTTTCAGATTTTTTTTTTACCATCCAGTGTACGTAATTCCCTTTCACTTTTTAAAAACTTATACGATGTGAACATATTTCAAAGAAATCGCCGGGACAAGCCTCGAAATAAGACACCTTTTTTTTTTGTTATTCCAAACCTCGTAAAAACAATCGGTATAAATCATCCATATTCCCTCGGATTTCCATTCGTGATTCCAGGGAGGAAACGAGAGCGAAACAGCTCGTGCCGAATTATCCCACAGTTGGCTCGGTGACGAAGGAGAGAGCGCGAAACAAGCGTTCTCTGCGGAGGAGCTCGTGGAAACACTGCGGCGCGCACGCTGGTCCAGCACGTGCCACTGACAGCCACCCCCGTTCATTCTCTTCATCCCGCTGCGTACGAGCCGTAGAGGCGAATTCTCGGATCGCTCAAGCCCCTCGTTTCTCCGCGGGGGTGTTCAATCGCGAACCCCAGCGTCGGACGAGCGTCGGAGCTCGACGGCGGATAATCCAACAAAAATAAGGCTATCGAACTCCGATCTCTCGCTTATATACTTGTGGATATAATAGTTATACGAGTCGGCGGCGCGAGTACGGGCCGTGGAGATCGAGAAAGAAATTTAATAAGATAAGCTCGTACGTGTTGGCGATGGAAAAAAAAACCTGGAGAGTGTCGAGACTCTCGGTCCAGGGTCTCAATCGATATTCAGTGACGTCGTTTCGATGCCTCCGTGGATGAAGAGACAGAAAAAAAAGAGCTATTCGATGGAGTGATGGATCTCGACGATAGCGTCGAGGGTCAACGAAGTGGTATGAAAAATAATATTTAAAAAAATAATGTGATGAGCAGAAGGGAGAAAATTATTTTTACTCGTCTCGCCGAGCGACTCGAAAGTCCATCTTATTCGTCTGGCAGACGATAATTAAGGGCAATTGCAAATTTTTTTGCCCATACCGCATTCACTGATTCGGACATGGAATTTATTATGGATGGTTAATAAGAATTTTTCGTTTAGTGCATTGAGTCTGAAGTTCGCATGGAAAAATTGTTAGGCCAAAATTTAATGTAGAGATAAAATGAAAAATTCATCTACCTTTTTACTAAAATAAATAATTAACTTTTCGAAACATTTTATTACGTGAAATATTAATTATTTATCGGGACTGCACGTAAAATTTGATATACCAATTTCTGACGAACAACGTAAATGAGGGTGGCGTCGACTGATCGTGTCAACTTCGTAAGCGGCGAACGAGTCGTCCAACCGTATTAAAAAAAAAAAAATTACATGTCGACTCGAATTACCCAACCTCCCTGGTTCGACGAGAATCCAACGAATGTCTAGTCGGTTCACATTTACGCTTGAATATTGTTGATAGAATCGAGCGCAGTGCGGACTACGTAACGGTGTTTTTGCTCACTTTCGAACAGCGAAATCACGTTTCAAGTCTGGCACGGTAACTTTTGCCGCTCCATCGAGAAGTTTTTCTTTCTCTAAGTGCAATTCTCTCCGCGGGTTGGAGCGGGAAGACCCGCTCGTGCTGCCGGTGCTGTTATGCCGTCTTGTCGGATAGCAAAGTAATATTGCACCAACAGAAGCAGCAATACGGGAGGAATACTGGAGTATAGATAAAAGAGAGTGAAGAAGGCTGGAAGGAAAGAATCGAGCTGAGGGATGGAGGGTCGAAGAAACATTCGAGATAAATCTTGTCAGGAGGAAAACGATTTACTTGCAAAGGTAACGCCACCCCGGGGAAAACTTCCCGATCAAACTCTATCATTTCCGCTATACCTGTGCGCACCTCTCTACGATGCCGCTTTTGTTGCTACATACGTAACGCTTCCTCTCCTCGAGAGATTCCGTTAAATCGACTTCTTATTTATCGCGTGTCCTAGATAAAACGCGCATAGGTTTCAAATGAAAATTTCCTCCAGGATTAACTGGTATCGTGCTCCGATACTATCAACATTCAATGGACCTATTTTTTTTTAATAAAAAAATGTTCAATACCATAAGATCAATGCAATGAATTTTTATTGAAGAAAAAAAATATTTTAAAAATATGTTATATTTATTTTAACAATTATGATGCGTTCGATGTATGTGATATTTAAATAAATTGAGTTAGGTAGCAATTAAAGTGAGCCATATTGACCACATCTATCGGTGCGATACATTTATATAAATAAAAAATGAATATCGACGAATCGTAACAGCTTTATATCCTGAGCGACAGAAATATACAGTGTTGAATTGCCTCGTCACATTGTGTGTTCTCAGTCTCGGAAATACGACCGTCGGGCGATTCTACGGTCTCTTCCGCGGCCAATTTTACGGTGAAAATTGCACCGAACGCGTGGGAGCAGAGAACTGACGAATAAAAAAAAAAATATATATATATATATATATATAGCTAGAAATTGAGAGACGAAGTAAAGGAGTCGCGGAAGCCAGTAACGTGTCGCGTATACGTCGCCGCTGCCACCGTCGCGTTTCATAAATAAAGATTCTCATCGCGAGCACGACGCGAGCGCGCTAGGTGCTGTTCCCGTCACAGACTTTACGTTGCGGCCTCTCCCTGGATCCAACGAAGCTTTTTGAAATGTAGATCTCCGCGCACCCGCACAGAGAATGCATAATGCGTTCTTTCGCGCTCCCGGCCCATTTTGCCACCCGCGCACCCGTAGATATGTGTCTCACTCTCGAAGTCGTACGAAAGCGGTGAGAGAATATGAATTCCGAATATTTCCTACATCCCACCAACGTACACGAAATTCTGACGGTTCTTTAATCTTCCGTTAATTAGTCTATGCGTCATCCGTAAATGGAAAAGAATTGCAGGAAGACTGCAATGATTTTTCATTTATTTTTTTTATCGCTATTATTGTTAGTGGTAAAAAAAAAAATTCATTGACAATGCTGGTCATTTCTACACTGTAAGGAAAAATTGTTCGTAAACTGTTTTGATAAATTTCCCGCTTTATTACATTTAATTTACAATTATTTTTTATTGCGTACAGTCGATATTATTTTGAACTGTTTTAATATACTTAATAATAATTATGCACATTTACCCTCAACCTGTGTTCCTTAGCTCATATCATTATTATTATTATTGAAATAAAATATTATTTAATTTTTTTTCGTGATGAAAAAGGCTTTGGACACTTGCTGATTACTGTTCTGGTGATTTTTTTTGGCTAACAATATGAAATTCGCACCTGTAAGTCGGCCGGAGCAATTTTTGTAACTTGTACACTTTTACAGTCAAAACTTTCCACATGCCAACGAACCTTTAATGTCTATTTTGTCTCGGAAGCTTGTGCACCGGGCGCATTTTATGTTACTATTTTATGTATGAAGAGTAGCAAATTTTGGTTTCTTTTATGCCCGCGAGACTTCAAACTCGGCTTATGAGTCAAAGAGAAGCGAGGAGGAGGTACAGAGTACAACTTGATAAGGTGGAGAAGTCAGAGAGAGAGAGAGAGAGAGACCTTTCGCTTCTGAGAGGGTTCCCCACTGCGCGACGAAATAGACTCTCCGTCCATGTTCCTGTCGTCCTTTCCTGTTTCAGACGTAAGACGCTATACCTCTCTGATCAAAGGATTCCGCTCGCTGACATCTTGCAATAGCAACAGTTCGTCCCGAACTATTTTTGTACATACCGTGAAACGCTTGTGTTTTTCCCTGTGGCACATTCTCTTTTATCGCCAGGAATAAATTCATCGTTTTGCTTCTCGATGCACCGTACATAAAAAATAATAAAGAAAGTAGAAAAAAAAAAAAAAAAGTAACGATATTAAAAATAGTAGAAATGGTGAAAATAAATGGTGCTTTTCTCGCGAATGGTCGCGAATTCTAGAAATGCACGAATACCGTTTACCGATTGAGATTCTCGACATAATTTCTTCGATATATCATCGTCGATTCGTCGGACCGAGTCCTTCGTTCGGTTTCACTTCCGTTCTTCGAACGGTTTCACCGAAGGTCCTTAATTCCCGCCTTCGCTTGCAACGTGCTTACGAAGCTACCAGTACGGTTTAATGGCATGAGGAAAACATTATGTAAAGTACTTACGTACCTCCGACAGATCAAAGGACCTTCCCCCTAGGCTGTCTGACGGGAGGATTATGCCATTCGTGAAACTTATTGCCCGGGTGGACCGTTTCAGATTCAACTTCAAGAAGCAGCAAAGCAATCTTAGCTCCCGCCACTCGACCCGATCCTCCTCCTTTGCCCAGCTCTCATCTCGCCAGCCTTGTTGCCGCTGTCTCTCACGGACGTGGTAAGGCATGAACCGGTACGAGAGAGCTTACATGACCGGGGCTTCCGGTTTGAAGCAGGCGAGACATCAGTTTCATCCCCAATCCGTCGCACAGTGCATCAAGAGAACTGTCTGGTGGGCTCAGATATCTCGGTTGAAGCTAAGCCGGAACATCCAGAACCGGAAGGATGGAGTTAGAAAGAAAGCTCGGCGACTGCGGCCCGCGAAGCTTCCACTGAAGTACAAACCCGAAGCTCCCACTGAGGCCCACCAGTCGCAAACTCGTCTCTCCCCGTCCCGTCCCACGAAATTCTCTCCTTGGTTAACTTCTCAGGCGAAACGGAAAGCAAGCTAATATAAGTGAAAACTTTGTCCATGGGCACTTTTGAAGTTTCACCGGAATACCAAAAAGTAATCATGATCGCGAGGGCCTTCTCATGACTCGCAACGTTTCAGCGCTGCCGGAAACTGACTTGCTCAACCCGCGGGCAAGAACCTCGTCGCGTTCGTTGAAGTTCACCGAGCTGACTCCCGTCGACATTGCGGCCTAAAAATCCGTTGCACTACGTATCGATGTACGATTGGTGGTTAACGTTGTTTCCAAGTCCTCCAGACAACGACCAATTCCGACCATCCTTTCACATTGCAAAAAAAAAAGCACAAGAACAGCGATCAAAGAAAGCAACAAAGATTTCCTATCTTCGAGAGAAACGACTTCTGTCCTGTAATTGAGATAAGGGGAAACAAAAGTAGCCGCGGTAACGGCACCGAAAGTCATTAATGTCATTAATGGAAGAATCCACGTAGTTTCGCGCAGCAGCCAGCTCTGCTGAAGGTGCAATGAACCGGAAAAGAAACACCGAGCCACGGCATCGGAAAGAGTTGAGTTCCACGCTCCTAATTCACATTGGTAGAAGCAGTGGGATAAACCACTTAGGCGTATCTCCCCATTCAGTCGGGGTAACATCCGGTAGCTGATGCAAACCTCCGCTTCGTCGCTCCTTCTTTCACCCCTTCCGCAACCGCTCCCACCGCATTTTCTCCGACCCGCCAAGCAAACCCTGCTCCACCCATCGAAGCTCGGGCGGTCGATCCCAACATGGTTTTTCACTGTACATACCCTTATATACATATACTATCCTAGTTCCTCCCGTGTCCACGGTTCCACCATTCGCCAGTGTTATATCGAACGGCGGGGAGACACTGGCAACCTTTCAGGAAGTGGCCTCTCTGTAATTAGCGTCTTCATTCGTCTCTTTGACGTGAACGACGACTTTCGGGTGTGGAAGAGGAACCCGATGCTTGTTGGTTCGCCGTAATTGGAGCGCAAGAGCGAAGGCCACGTATACAGCGACGAGGATGGCTCCTGCTGGGAAACAGGAAGTGGCTCAACCGGTATTCCATACCCGGCGCATCGCTTCCGGCCACCCACGAGCCAGTGCAAAAACGTTCTTTGTACTGCCGATCGTTCGTCAACTGCGACAATGTCGGAGCTCCGTAGCACTTGCTCCATTATCGGAGGCCTACGGGTGGGTGTCTTACAGAGGAAAATTAAACAGGCTCTAGAGAGTGGCTGGTTAGGTAAACTCGTAACGTCACGATCGTCGCCTGCTTGTCTCACTAAATTGCAACAGGTGAATACGGGCGAGATACCGGTTAGAAATCTTTCACGGCAATTTGACCACTCATAGAAACTTGACTCATCCGAAAAAACTGGACCGATGTCGAAAAATGATCTAATTAATTTAAGAGTCATACATTTATGCGATAAATCCTGAGAGCAAAGTTATAATCACGAAAGTTCATTTGTGGAACAAGACTCGTGATATACTTTGCGTGTCGTTTCGCCAAGCCAAAGCCGCTCATTTGTCGCGGGTGGGATTTGCTGTTCGAGTTCAACCACTCCGCCGATCCGTCATACGGAAGAACCGTAAAACCCAACTCACCGTTCACCAGCCAACTCCTCTGCTCCACCCTTCACTGCCGCACCTGCTCGGAAATCTCCATCCGTTTCCTCTACGTTTGCCGTTAACGGTGCACTGTTTCGCGCCCGGAAACATTGCAAGGAAAGAGCTCGTCCGCAAGATCTTGCAGACTCTCGAGCAGCGATTTTCTCGTGCCAGCCTGTGCGTGCGACGGAAGAACGACGATTCGGAAGATGTAGAAGAGGAAAGACAGAGTCAAGTTTTACAGCCGTAATGCCTGCCGTTCCGACCGCACCGAATGTCGTACATCTGGCGTGCTGAGTCGAATTCTCGACTATTTCCCCATAGCGCCACACTTTTCTCTTCTTCGGTTTCTCTTCCGTGTTTCTTTTTTTTTTTTTTCTTCTCTTATTCTCACTTAGAACTAGAGTGAATTCTCACTCGCACGCCTACTTCCCACTTGCCAATTCACCATGAGCCACATTCCGGACCGATCTGTGTCGCGCAACGCGCGCACCTATTTTAATCCTGGAATCTCCTCTATTTTTCCTCTCACCCAGGTGGCGAACAGGTCCTGCCGAAGGTAATAAAATCGCCTCGTAAATTTTCAAATTCGAGAAGAAACGAGGATGTGGGACCGGGCGATGGAGGAAAGAGAATCGGAATATACCGGTGAATAAATTTAACGCTGGTTCGATACCGCAATTCCACTGTGCGGCGAAGCTTTATTCTTGGACCACCAGTTACCGGCTTGCGAAACGTTCTTGGAATATCTTCGAATAGATCATTCTTTTCTACTCCTCGACATATAGATTCTACCGTTTTGGGAATCATAAGATAACACGAATCTTCAAACTTTTGTTGCACTTCGAGATTCACTGAATATAGGAAAGCCTATAAAATTAGTGGCAAAAGGTAGGGCAGGTAAAATCATTTTCTCAGCAAAAATTTTGGAGCGATACACTGAGACCTGATAAGGCCTTCTCATTATATCATCAGCTATTACCAGAATCATTCTAAGGACCTTTCATTACCCTACTGAAACCATGCAGAGACTTTATCCGTTTGTTGCCACGATCATCAAAGATCCTTGCCTTGCCTCGACTGAACCTTGCGAGGGCAAAATTTTAATCAACGACCTGAAACCAAAAAAATTGTAGAATATCCAAATTTCTTCAATTCAATGCAGGTGTTCTAAAAAAATACGCCCAATAATACTAATGCACTGGTGATAATCGTTCTGATGCAGTAGAATCGTGTTGGTGCGGTGAGAAAATTAAACGAGACAGGATACGAAGGGGGGAAAGGGGGGGGGGGGGTGAGCCGTGAAGACCGAGGTGTCGCAGTGAGCTCGTTACGGCAGCGACAATTAATCCTCGCGAATTGCAAGTGGTCATAAACGCGCCTTCGACAGCTCGTTAAAATTTTCATCAGGCACAATATTGTCGTTTATTTTGCTCGATAAGAGCGCATCACGGTTTACAACCTTCGGCATAACCGGTAAAGTCGATCCCACCGTTCGTCTCCTCGTTTATTGTGATCGCACACAGAGCGAGGATAATATAACATTCATTCGTGTCACGATTATTTTGTGTAAGCGAACACTGGATGAAATGGAACACCGAGGCAAAATGGACTGGCTTCGTAAAAAAAAAAAGCTTCAAGTGGAGGACGGTGGTCCGTTTTGGACCCGAAGTTCGCATTGAACTACCCAGACAATCGCAGTGAAACCAATCTTGTCTCACCAACGAAACCGACTCGGTATCGTCGCACTTTGCAAATCCTAATTGTTCCGGGGTAATTCAATTTTATTATTTTTTTTTATTCCTCGAGAAAGTTCCTCCGCCGTTTAGCTCGAGGGCGGAAGACACCGAGCCAAATTAAATTTGTTTTTAATGCTTTAGACAGCGAAGCCGCGAATTAATCAACGGTTGAAAAAATTCAGACACGAAATTCAACGAGCGATTGGAAAATAATTGATCGTTCGCGGACGAAAGCTTACTGGAAAATAAATCGGATTTAGGTCGAATCGTTCGATCAAATTCGTTTTCACTATCATCTGATCTCGTCCGAGAAATCGTATTCCGAAGCGTGACGAATATCAACATCGGAAGTTGTATTCTGCTGTCCGGATTGAAAAATATTATTTCGTTCAATATCTCTCGATGTGGATCGGATTTTTTTTTTCTGACTCACTCGTTCGATTTCCGATTCCTCCGTCGCTCTCACGGGAAGCTCGCTCGTGCGTATTCGATGTTTTTTTCCCTCACGTCCGGGGGACTGTCCGGCAATCGTAGATGTTATCGTGCGCCGGCCTCTGCCAGCGAAGCCACCGACGAAGGAAAAACGATTTTCTAGACTTCATAGCAGCGGACGACCGCGAAACGCCTCCGGCGACCAAATTAATGAAGCAATCGTCGTGACGGCTTTCCTTCTCTCTATCGTTTTCTCTCTCTCTCTTACGCCCCTCTATTACTCGCTGACATTGCCCAGCAACTCGTCGTTCTCGGGCCCGTCATCGCCAACACGGATGATATCTCGTCTTACTATCAGATTCGAGATTCCACCCCACCGAAACTGCCCCATCGTGCCGCAAGGCGATTAGAAACAGACTTGGAAAAAAAAAACCTCAGCGACTTTTTTTTTTTTTAAGGGTCTTTGACATTTCCGGTCAAACATTATCAGACTCTTGATCCGACAATTTATGACGACTCTCCGTCTGACATGCTACCTTCAAAAAAATCCAACTGTGCCATAAAACGAGTAGAAACTCACTCGGTCGATAAAAAAAAAATTTCGGAAATGTTTTTTTTTTTTTTTTTTTTTTTTTAGGGTCTTCAATATTTTTAGTTGAACGAAAATTTTCGAGTTCTCCATCTGCGAGTTTATTTGAAAAGAAAAATCGTTTTTATTATTTGTGACCGACTGATCTCGCCTCTGACTTGAAAGCGGTGGGGAGAAGACAGGGAGATGCATAAAGAACGAAGAACTAAGGAGAAGAAAAAAATAAAAAATTAATAAAGTCCAGTGGCCGAGTCACAAGCGAAGTAGAAATTATTATTCGCCGGTGGTTCTCCATCTCTCTCTCTGTCTTTCTTTTACCTGTCGGGTTCTTTCTCTCTCTTCTCTGCCTTCTCTCTCTCTCGCGAGTTCAACATCCCCCGAGAGCAATGACCCAGAAAATGAATTAGCGTCGAGAGCACAATGGGACGCATAAATAATCCGTATATGGGTGAGAAAAGAGGCAGCGGCCGAAAAAAAAAAAACGAAACCTACCGACGGAGAAAAAGACAGAGGAAGGAAGCAGTGAGAAAAGTAAACCGATAAATGCATTTGAAAAGTAGCCGCTCGGGAATTTTTATTACCGTAATAAGTGTACGTAGTTGATATCATTGTTTTTTTACTTTCTCTACATGTGAAGAAATTACCCGATACTGAATTTTTTTCAAGAATACGCAAGAATCATTTTTCAATTGTAGCTAAAAAAATTCCCAATTATTCATTAAATTCAAAAATAAAAATGTCACAATTTAAATCGTTGGATCGATTCTCCGAAATTATCATTTTTCAATGATATGGAACATATTGAAAAAAATTTCATTGAAATGTTGGCTTTTTTTTTTTCACCGAGAAGCTTCGCCAAAAGTTTCCACTACAGGAAAGTAAAAGGGTTGATGAAAAAACGAATTCGAGTTGCGACAGCCGAAGAGAGAGCTGCAAAAATCGTCTACACTTTTTTTCGGGGTGACCTGCGATACATCGGCCGTTTAAGCCGGAGGTGTAAATCTTATCGAGGCATCTCGACCCTGCGAGTTCTCCATGCACCCTCGAACCCCTCCCGCTGGTACCGCCGAGTTGACGTCTTTGCGTGTAACCACCAAGGTGTGATTTAATTAATGCTCGACGAGCGTTCACCCGAGCTTCGCAGTCTCGATTACGATCTACTACCGTCACTTCGTTAGTCCCGGTGTGGAAGCCTCCATGCCATCCAGGTTTCCCTTAACAAATCGTCAGGTGTTGGGTTCGTGATTTCACGGTGATCCGCCGCTCGGCTCGCGGGCGATGCTTACCTCTTCGGGTTTTAGACCGTCACGTTTCCAACACCGTTCTCTCGTTTCAAGAATTTAATCTATTTGCATTGGCACGAATTTTTTAAAATTCTTTATTGGATGAAGTGGTTCACGGTCAGATCCGATGAGGGAGCAAATGAATCGAAGCTGGACGGGGCCATATTCACCCGAATCCTCAGTAACAATTAAGAGTTATTTTAATAATTCGTGTTTCCATGCCGAGTGTTTTCAATGAATTTTTATTATTTATTTTAATATTTATTTATTTTAATTGTACATTATTTTTATGCGATTATAAAAATCTGTAAAATAATGTTGCATTTGGTTTTTTTTTTGTTCATAGAATGCGATGAGTACTTTGATTCTTCCGCGATTTTTCGAAATGGATGCAGACTGTTCAAAAATATAATTAAATCGATGCGTTTTGCAGGGTTGACAATAAAATTGGATTTTTTTTTAATCATTGGTGATTCCACCAGTACGTCTAATGGATTCTCTCTCCTTGACCATGGATCTGCCAGTCATTTTACTCCCGCATAAAATTTTAACGTGGGTCAGAAAATTAAAACAAAAAAATTTTTTTTTGGCCATTACCAGCCGTAAATTATTCACGAGCGGCTGAGGTCCGCTGACGCTGCTATTTCACTCTTAAAAGTGCCATTCGGACGGTGCTCACCGATAAATAAAAGAGCGTTGTTAATGTTCCAGTGAACTCGTGCCGCAGGCATATATTTCTCTCTCTGCATTATTAAAAACAGCCATCCACCGCACGACGAAAAATCTGTCCAACGCGGCAATTCATTTTTATTGTTATTTTTTCTCTGCACGCTTCATAAAGCTATAAATGGCTGAGAACCTATGGTTTTTTTGTCCGATTTAAGACTCGATATATTGCTTCGTCAATTTTAGATTCATATTTTTCATTTATTTTTTTTTAGTCATCACGCTCCATAAAGTTATAGCTCGCTGGATATCTACGTGACATTTTTTGAAATTCATTTTGACGTCCCGATAGTGTGCTTTGTCAATTTTGATTCGACTTCAACGGCAATTTCACACAGCATTGAGTGTGTAGCGTGAAAAACAAAGAAATAAAAACACGACTCGTATCGAACAGATTTAATTTTTTATCCGATTCATTCCAATAGTTTTCCTTTTTTTTTTCGGTGCACTTCATAAAGTTACAACTGACTGAATTCCTACGATTTATTTATTTCGATTTATGTCTCGATATTTTGCTTGATCAATTTTAGATTCAGACCTTTTTTTTTGCTCATCGCTATTCACAAAGTTATTACTAGCCGAATACCTACGCTTCGTTTTTATTTATTTTTCTGTCCCGATATTACGCTTCATTAGTTTTAGTTTTCCTCGGTCGCCAATTTTACTCAACATTTCGTGTCAATTGAAAAAGAAAAAAAAAACTCGATTCGTATCCACCGCATTTAATTTTTATACCGAATAATATATTTATAGATTTTATTTTTTTTTTTCATCACGCTTCAGAAAGTCATCAGCAGCCGACTAGCAATGTTTCTTTTTTCATCGATTTTCGTGTCCCGAATATTTTGCTTCATCAATTTTAGTGTGGCTCGGATGTCAATTTCACACGACATTTAGTGTCCATCGATGAATAAGAAAAAAAAAAAAAACCGAATCGCATCGAACGCGTTTGACCCTCCAACATATTTGTTGCAATGGTGCTCTGTGTATTCCATGGGGCTCAGGATAAATCGCTGCATCAAACGCACGCTTTACCGTGCGGTTGATGATGCACTGACCGAGCATTTGCTGAGCGATGAGGGTGGAAAACGAGAAACGCCCATCGAGTTTTCAACCCCCACCCCCAATCGGCTAGTCAGAGTTCACCGCTCAGTTGCTTTTACCAGTTTGATTTTCCCCCAAGTATTCCACGTTCGCGCCAGTTTCCATTAGAGAAACCCGGTGGATAAAAAAAAAAGTGGGGAAAAACGGGAAATAGGGAACGAACGAGAAAACGGAGCGGGCGAGCGGGTGGTTTTGGTACTGTAGTGAGCGCAATGGCTACCGGAAATCGCTTTGGCGATGTTGAAGGGCGCGTGCTCGTCGATGAAGCAAAATCAAAGAGACCGCGGTATAATAGCTAGTACCACGGAACGATGGGAGGATACATAAGGGGAAGAGCGGGGCAAAACGGAGCACAAAAAACACGATGAAGCAACATTCCCCATCTCGATTGCGACTTTGTTTTTCTCGGAGTTTCTCGCGTGAATGGCTAAAAAATGATTCGTTTTGTCCCGCCCGGTCCATTTTGTCACGCTTCCGTCACGGTTCCAACTACCTCTGTGTGGAATCTCGCGGAATAGAAATTCGCGGAAAGTGAATCGAAGAGTAAACCGAACAGTCGAAGTTGAAACATTCTCGTCACTGTCAACGCTGCATCGTTGTCGCGAAACTTTCCTCACGATAAGGAAATTCAAAACTTCTTTATCCCTCGATAGTTTCGCGTTTCGAGTTCACCGATGAAATTTTATCGTTCTCCAGTTTCATCGTTAAAGTTGAAAGTCGCTTCACCGATTACCGTAATCAATTAAAACCAGCAAACTATCAATAACGATTAAACTCGTAAGAAAAAAATTAAAATAAAGGAAAACATAAAAAAAATTCGAAAACCTCCGTTTACATCTCCGAGAATGGACAAATTCGTCGAGATCAAACGGTGAAATTCTTCGGAAGGTTAATTCTTCAATGCCTCTTAATTTCCCGACACTCGTACTCGGCAATATTACAAAAGTTGCGTAGCTCGCTAAATTCGGTTAGTCGACCAATTCGTTATGAAAGGGTCGACCCGGAGCCCGAGTGCCTCGAGACCGCGAGGGAAAGAAAGAACGAAAAAAAAAAAAAAAAAAAAAATTTGAATATAAAAAAAAAAATTATAGTCTAATGCTTTTTGTAAAGCGCGGTGTAGTCAGCGGTGGGGAGGCGAAAGCGAGAAGGGAGCGGCTAGAAAAGCGCATTAACGTGGGTACAAAAACAGGGCTTGCATTCATGCATGCATGGATGCTGGATGCAGGGAACGCAACCTATTACCGCGGCTCTTTCTCTTCCGTTTGCCTTTTATTTCCTCCGCCCTCCGCGGATTCCAGCATACACAGATAGACACCCACACAGACACGTGTGTGCTCACACGCTCCGGTCGTAAAATTGCGACGTGTATGAACGGTAGAATCTGAAGTAGGTCGTTGACGGCACATCCGCGCGTTCAGGAATATATATCCATTCATTTAGCTTTGAAGCCTCGATGGTAATGTTATTGCATTCGTTACGGAAGGTCGACGACGTACGGGAACGTGGAACCCTTTTTAGCCGTTTCCCTCCTCGCGGTGTTGCTGCTCCTGTTGCCGCTACCGAAACCCCTTCGGTTATGACTCCGCGACAATGACGGTGCAGATCAAAGGAACTTGCTGCTCTCTTCTGCATCCACGTCTCAGTCGCTTTTCTCTACCATTCAAGCAATTCTTTTTTTTTTTTTTTTTTTTTTTTTTTTTTCCTTGTACGACTCACCGTATTACGGCGCACCGTGCCGTTCACCGTAAAAGCTGGTATTTTAATAGCGAGATTTCGGTAGGTGAAAACGCTTCGGCACTTCGCTCGCGCCGTAACTCGGTGCGAGTCATGCGAAATCCGTTCCGGATTAGACATTCGAAGCCCGAGTTGTTTTTGGTTTTTTCTAGTTCCATCGCTGATGATTCTCAGTGGATTTTTTATATGTGCTTGATGAGAAAATTATTCCGGTGTTTCTGGTTAAAAGGATTGTTTATTATGGAATCAGGTTGAAACCACTCGATACATAAATATAAGGACGACTTTTGACTTATTTTCTCGTGTCGAAACGTTAAAAGGCTCAAACGTTAAACTCATCGGATTCACGATTCATGATCCTGGATTTTAGAATTTTTGCGAACGGTCCGGAAGTTAAAATTTACCCACACCACGACGACTAGTTTACTCTTCGTAAAATAAAAATATCGCATATTAATATTAATAATCTTTTGTCTGAATAATACAAAGAAATTCAATTTAAAATAAATAAAAAAAAATTCACAATTTCTTTATTAATAAAAAATAAAAATAAAATGTTACAGTCCAATCCACCGACTAAACACTCGAGTGCAGTAATCTGCCTACATCTACCGATTTAACGATTCCTCGTTCATTCTATTTGTCGCGAGACAATCATTGGCGTTATTCCTTTCCTATCGGCGAGCGCGGAGAGATCGCCTCGCAGAAATTGCATGCTGGAGATAACGCAGCGAAAATGAAAAGGTGTAGCGTACACCGTCAGAATTTTGATGAGGCAATCTAGATCTCTCGCGTGTATGCCACAACAGTCTACTTTCTTTCTCTCCGAGTTCTCCACATTATTATATCCCTGTAATAGAGTTCGAGCCAGGAGTAAGCACAGCTCACGGTTTCGCGGACTCGTGGAGAAGCACCGGACATCACTGCGCATGCGCCGTGTGCCGACAATTGACCAAAAAAAAAAAAAAAAAAAAAGAAGAAGCATCCGCAGAGGAGCGAATGCCTCGACGAGGGTGCGAACAGGGAACGAGCAAAAAGGGCGTCTCTTCTCGTACTCTTCATCTCTCTTTCGTTTTTTCTTCTCCGTATTTTTTTCTCCCTCTAATTTTTTTTTGTTCTCTTTTAATCGACGAAGAAATGCCTTTGGCACGTGGAGCGATCGAATCGAATAGCGAAGTCTCCCCTCGATGCATGAC
Source organism: Listrodromus nycthemerus (assembly GCA_963978505.1). Lineage (NCBI taxonomy): Eukaryota > Metazoa > Arthropoda > Insecta > Hymenoptera > Ichneumonidae > Listrodromus > Listrodromus nycthemerus. The sequence goes on from OZ021679.1 coordinate 3,174,743, forward strand.
GCGGCCTCCCCGATCTCTGGCCGTGTTCGTCGCCGCTGTCACGCGGGGTGCGAAACATTTCTTCCCCTCTCTGCCGACCGTTCAGCGGAATGAACTCTCTCGCTGCGATGAGCTCCGTTGCGACGAGGCGTGTATCGCAACGCGTCCACCTTACACACACTGACGCATCGGCGTTCGCGCTTTCGATCCGGCGTTCGCCCCGCTGCGACGCAATAATAACGCGACGATCGATCACGACTCAGCCGTCGATAAAACATCTGGCAGTGGCCGAGGAGAGTCCCGCCACTTTCTCCGTGTTATTCCACGTTGGACAGTCGTGTGTGAGTGCCCTATCTCAATCTCGTTTCAGACGCTGCAACCCCCAGAGCGAACCTCCGGTCAGCTTTGACCCGGAAACACGCGGCGGGATTTTTGAGACACGGATTTCTCGGCTCGCTGTGGAATTATCTCCGATTATTGCAATTTTTTTTTATTTATTTTGTTTTATGGGTTTTGTTGTACGGATCGATTGCAATAAATCCTCAATATGGGAAATGAAGAGTCAAAAGTTATATGGTTAAAATTTTTTTAAATACTCGCGTCTACGACTTTTTGAAATTTGGAAGACTTTACGGGAAATTTGGCAGGCCAGAAGCCTTTTTAATTTTTTATTCAATTCAGTTTTGTCTATTTTTTTATTACAATTGAACTTTCCTACTTATATCTTAGAGCTGTCATGTTTGTAACAGCAACAATAATAATCTAATTTTAATTTAATTCATCAGACCGAATTTCAAAATCCAAATATATTATATAAAAATTCCTGAATAAAAGACTTTCAGATCAACAATTTACACAAATCTTAAAAGCTCAAATCTTCACTCTATAAAAATTCGAAGAACTCAAATTCCCTTGTCAAAAACTCCCACTTAACGAGACACTTGTCTGAAAAGTTGCCAGGCAACTCCCTTCCAATATTGTAAATTCCATGCAGTCTTATTTTATCTCTTTATTGCAACCCCGCTCTCCTAGTCACATTTTTCTATATTAATAAAAACCGCAATGATAATAATAATTATTATAATAATATTTAACATCGTTAGGCGAACTGAACTGTCAGACTTTGTATCGTTCAGCAGGCCACACCATCCTGAATTAATCTGTAAGACGCGCCGTGCGAGTGGTCTGTGCGAAAGCGCGTTCACCGCAGAGAGCAGCGGTGGACCATCGAGCGTGCAGGTAAAACGCGTGCTGCCGTGTGTTAACGCTTGACACAGTCGCGTGGAAATAGCACCTGAACAGCTCATGCATCGTAACGCAACGCGAATGCGAAATACACTCGCGTGTGGGTGGGACCGTGCGGCAGACGTAAACAAACGCGCTAGAGAGAGCCCGAACAGCGTGCGAGCGAGTCCCTATTCATAGTTCATGGGGAGTGACATGTGCACTCGGTGAACTCCGGAGCATATACGTAGGGGAGTTTCCGGGTCTTAAACGCGAAGGGATGAGAGGGGAAGCGAATAAGGGTAGTCTCGGTGGTTCGCTCATGGGGGAACAAAGACGAAGGAGAGAGAGAGAGAGAGAGAGAGAGAGAGAGAATTCACTGTGTATACTTGGTGTACCGGAAATTCGGTCCTAATTTATAACCGGAAGTGCCCCTCGAGTCAATCTAATTTACTACAAATTTCCAGAATTTTGTAATCAAATTTAGCCATCGTCGATTAATTTTCATAGGCGCTTTTCGAGAGATGAAAAAAAAAATTATTTTCTCAAACATTTGGAGCTTGGTTACCGTGCCGGAAATTCGAGACTGCATGCGTGTTCTGTTATGTGCGTTACTGAACAGATTTTGTGTACTCAATACATTGGAAAGCTAATACACAAAAAAAAATTGATGCAGTGCATTTAGGAAAAAATCGTAAAAAAAAAAAGCAAGGGTTTCAACCCAGTAGAAGTGTTCGATGAAAACGCTTCCGAAACTTCCGGCATAATCCTATCCTATCAAATTGCTAAAATCTCACGTGATAAAAATTATCATCAATACCGTAGCGTTTATTAATATTGAATAAAAATATTAGTAAAATCGTGGCCGAAATTTTTCTCCCCGAACAATTTTTTTCGTGCACCCTGTAGTACATAAAGTTGCAGGAGGGAGTCCGGAACGGGATCGAGGAGCGTAATCCCGCGTGGGCGTTTGATGTCTGGAGGAAAGTTTAAGACGGGGGTGTGGATGAATCCGCGCGGTGTACGGCTCCGTGTGTGGATGTGTGTGTGTTTATGCCACCGCAGTATAACGTCGGCGAAGTATATTACATGGCTACGTACTGTATACACGTTCCTCTACTGTGGTCTAGTCGCGGTGAGAGCGGAGTAGGTGAGGCAAATCGCTGAGAATGAAGAAACTCGCGGGCAGGATACAGTGAGATAAAGGTAAAGGAAAGCCGGATAACCCATTCGCTCTCACACACAAACACACATACGTATGCAAAAAAAATAAATAAAAAAATTTCTCTCTCACAAATAGACACGTATGTAGTGGATGGGCAAACGCTCGAGTCGGAGAAAAGCGTGAGTCGAGACACCCCGATGCGAGTCCACGGGTGGTGCCTTGAGAATACACGAGGCCCCTGTCTTGTTTACAACAGAAGGAAACTTATCGAGGGATTTAAGGTCGTAAAGCACGCGTCGAGTTATACCGAGACTGCCGTGAGAAAAACGGTCTGCGTCGCTCGCGTTCTCATTCGTTCTTCTTTCCGATCGGCGAGTGCCGGTGCTGCGAGTACGGCAACGAATGTGGGGGATCTTGCGGTAACTTTTGAGAATGTCTATAGGCGAATATCAACTAGCGGATCATTTTTTTTTTTTTTTTTACGAGTTGAAATTTATCGAAGTTTGTCATGCTGATGCTTCTGATTAGGTCTTGCGGGATCTTCTGGTATTTTTATTAGAACAATTATTAGAACATTATTAGAAAAATTATCAGAACTATTTTCTTATTCCAAGATATCATGGCCAGATCAAACTGATTTTCCGGTAATTAGGTAATCCATTTTTTTTAACCCTTATGGTTTAATTAAACCTACAATTTTATTTCGTACGAAAATGGGTAAAAGTTGTAAAAATATTTTTTGAGGTCGGAAACTCGCGTAGGAGTTGTTTTTTTTTTTTTATGACAGAGCGAACGGAGACATTTTTCGAAGTCCAGTTCGGAGAGATTTTTGAGATAGAAAGACTCTATTTTTAATAATTCATAGACACCACTCGCTTCTTGATGTATTAATGTACGAGTCGCATGAAAACACGAAATCCCGCAGAGATCCGAGGAGACAGCATCGATGAACGATCGGTCTCTCCGAGATCAGACGTAACTAAAAATTTTTTTTTTCTTACTTCTTCATTCGACGCGTCACTTATCTTCCCCGAAGACAGGATCTTCATCACTCGGCGACTGATGAAGTAGGAAGGAAGAAAAAAATAAACACGCGCCTCCCGACCAGTCGATAAATTAAGTGGAGGACTACGAAGGTTTTTTTTTTTTTTTTTTTTTTTTTTAATTTTTTATAAGTCCAGAATTTACGAGCGAATGAAATTTTGTAACACGATTTAATTTGCTCCGTTAGCTCGTCCGAAACGCGAAGGGGGATGCCAGTGCGATTTTCCACTCGCGTCGCTCGTTCGCTCTCGTGCACGACCAGCCCATTCGACGCTCGACCAAGTTCGCGAGTTCCGGAGTATATTAGCGGCATTAATTACGCGACCCTTCGCCCTATGCGGAGCTGACCGAGCGAGACGGACCGAACCAGTATCGGCGTTGCAGATGGTTTCTGTGTGAAGGGTGAATCTACACCCCCCGAGCGAACTGACCGGCCAACGGAAGTCTCGTTGGACAGCGATAAATATCGGGGTTCATCAGGGAAGGACGGATCAAAATGGATTCGCGGAAAAATAAAACGGGCAGAAGAAAAAAAATTGCAATAATTACTCCGAGCGTCGGAGAACAGCTTTAAAGGGGGGGGGGGGGGGGGGGCAAAATGGAGTACCTTGCAACCTCACTTTGACTTTGGAGCTATGCCGTTGTGTCCAATATGGGAGAGTGGGGCAATATTAGGAATAACAGGGGCAAAATGGACAGGTCAAAAAAAGTAATGCGGTAAAAAAAGTCGTCACGATTATTGCCGAGTAACCGACAATGGTTGCTTTTTTTGATGCCCCATTTTACCCCGTATGCGCGGTTCGCGGTGTTCTCCACCCGCGGAATTCAATATGCGAGACGTGACAAATATACGTGGCGATGTCGACTATCACAACTGATATAAATGAAACAATTAAAAAAAGAAATCCACCAAAGTTCACCCCAAAACGACATGTAATTACTATCGGATGGATCGTTATAAAAAAAATTGGACCTCCATTTAGGCAATTTGCCGGGACGTCTGAGCCCGAAATATCGCAATGAAAAATAGATACCCGAGGAAATTGGCACGATTAATCCCATCGCTGTACATCTCAAGATGATTCGTCGATTTTTAACAGTGAAATTGAAAAACGACGAATCGTTCTTTCGGTCGACTAAAATTGGCTCCACACACCGCCCAATCGGTCTCGTAAATTTTTTATACGTATTCTCTATTACCCGATACCGCAAGGATAACTGAATAATTGATTCACGATCTCACCGAAGCGATTCGTCTGGGAATTTCAATGAGAAATTAATAAATCGATTGCTCTTTCGCCCTCCAGCTCCTGAAAAAAAAAAAAAAAAAAAACAAAACAAAACAAAAGAGCGATAGTAAAAAAAAGGCGCGCATATATATATGTATAAATATATATATATATATATATATATAAAGAGAGCGAATGGTCGCCGATCCTGGATAAGGGGAGGTTGTCCAAGATTCCATGGAATGAAAGCGGAATGAACCGAGCATGGTGTGAAAAAATATGGCGAAAGTGTCGTGGTGTCGTTGGAGAACGAGCGGTGCAGGAACGCCATCGCGTACAGCGGTCAATCCTTACCGGGTAAACAATTCCGTGCACAGCTATCGCGCACACCCTATCAATTATCTCATCCCTCGCGCGGATAGCGAAGCGGAAGAGGCGCGCAGGAGGGATGGTAAAGTCCGAGCGGGGTCGCCCGACGTTGAGGCCTTCCGCCAGCTGGCGAACCTCCTTAACCCTCTTCTTTTTCTTCTTCCTTTCCCTCACTCCCTCTCTCCCTCTGTCGCGTGCATCCTTTTTTTCCTGTAACGCGTCCGCGAGACCGAGAGTGACGGAGAAACGGAGAATAAAAAAAGAGCCATGAGAATAGAAAGAGGAAGGAAAGACAGAGTGAGAGTGGAGGAGTGGAGAATAAAGTGAGAAGCAGCTCTTATTAATTGCGTCCAAACCCCGGGAAAAAGAGAGAGATCGAACGGTTTGCGCGTACCTGAGAGATTCTCGATCGGCATTGATGGAATCCGCAGAATCGTCAACTCCGATATGTCGGACCGAAAAATAAAAATCATTTCCCGAAACCCAGTCAGCATTGTGGAGTTGCAGGTTGCAACGGTAGGATGAGATCCTGACCAAATCTCGACCAAGATTTCATCAGATCCTGATTAGATCCTGATTAAGGATTGACCTAACGTACTAAGGATTGAAAGTTACGGACCTATCCAAGTGTATTGCTCTCCGAAATCAAGATTGTGTTCTCCAATGTAGAAACTACAATTTCGGTACCCAATTTAAAGCGGTACTAATGACAACAATAATTTTCTTCGAGAGCCAAGTGGGTTTATATCGCATTGGTAATATTAAATTCATGATGAAAGATAAACTCGATTTTAGAACGGATGGTGGAAAAATGAACCGAGGCTCAATATCTTTGTCGGTCGACCGATCGTTTCCTGCTATTGAGCTTTCGGATGCTCCGTTATTTTTGTTTCGTTGAATTTATCGTCGAACCGTGTTCTGTATTATACAGCACTCTCCACGAAGTTAATGTCAAAGGGAGGTTAATTCCGAGGTTCCGAGAATGACTTGGGCACTCGCTCGAATATCATCTCGCCCACTGTTACTCCCGACGAGCTACAGGCAGTAATTACGGCAGTTACGGACACCGACGAATATCCGGCTTAGAGCTGTGCTGCACCGTCGTTGCCGATCGCTGCCAGCTATTGATCCCAGGACTATACTGTGTGTATCTGTTCTGCACACTTATATCTGTACAGATCCCTCACCCTCTTCCTATCATCCCCCGACGCCAGATCCAGCAAGATTGGCTGAAGAGACCCGCAGCGATGCAAAATGGCTTTGAGTCACCGTCGAGTGACGCTCATACTTCGACGAAATTAGTCCCGCAAACATCAATTTCTTTTTAAGTAGAGACCAAAACCCTCTTGTCAACATTTTGCCGAATGGCTTTGCTAAAAATTTCGGCAAAAATAATATCAAAGCTTTTGATTCGGTGGTTGAAATTTCTGTAAAAAATGGACAAAGTGCGATTTTTTCTCGTCTCCATTTTTGTAGATCAATGTTGGTACATTTTTTTGGATACTCGGAAATAAAAGCGAATTAACTTTGAATATGGAAATTGCCGAGCAGCGACGAATCAGGATGATCAAAGGCATTTGTCAAGGGAAAGCGAACGTCGCCCCTTTTGGTTGTCGAATTTTAGCCGACAAGTACACGCTCGGCGGTAACATCTGTCCGGCGCGATGTATCAAGAGCTCTCTGGCTCGTTTGACCGTGGGCTGTATGGATTTGATACAACGTTGGAGTCGTCAACGGCGTTGTCGCTGTTGATGGCAGATCCTTTGTTGGTATTCCCCGTCGAGAATTGCCACCGCGGTTGCCACTGTTTCTGGCGTAAAGGTGTTGCGATGCCTTCGCGCGAGCATAATCGGCAGCTGAGGACGAAGAGTCGTCATGACTGTGCATGATTGGCTGCAATATCGTGCAGGTGAATCAGATTTCGCTTTGAAGTTCCACCCTGCTTCCTCAATGTCGTCGACAATTTTCCATTTTTGAAGTCGTCGATGACTTCAAATTTTGGTAGAAAAATGTCCCCTGAAATGACGAGCTCTGTTTTACGGTCGAGATCCTTTTTGCCCCCACCTGTCCGTACGCCGCGTCGTGGACAATAACGTTTTTATGATCCAAACTGTCCGAGAATGTCGATTGAAAGCCGATATTCCCCGAGTGAATTCGCAGCATCGGCGACGACCTGCACATCACGCAACGGTCCACGCAGAGTAGAATGAATGAAACGCACCCACATCGGGCTTACATTTGCACCCCTCGCTACCCACGTCCTCCGTAATATCGTCGTCACTTTGCCCCGTGTACTCTCGCAATATCGCCAGAGATACGAGAAAAAGGGGGCGAAACATCGACCGGGAGAGACCGAGACCAAATGACCGAACCATGTTTATTTTCGTTTCGACCTACCTCCCTATCCGACACCGGTCGTATTGGTAGTGCTGGTGGTTTCAAACCCTGCTAACTTTATTGTTATTTATTTATTTATTTTTCACGATAATGCACATTTTACGCCATCCACACCTCAGCGGACGGGAAGCATCTATAAGGGAGATATAGCTCATGCTATTACAGTGTATTGCAGCCATACACGTAGTGGTTGCGTCATAAACTTCAGCCACCAAGGTGGATAACGAAGTTGCCTCGCTGCATTCTTCATTTTTCACTTTTCCACCGCTTCGTGTAGCCACTCTCATATTTTCTTTCTTGCGTATACCTTATAACTCGTTGGTTAACGTTCGGACGGTTTATGAAAAAAAAAAAAAAAAAAAAAAAAAACCCCCACACACACGCGGAATCGTTTCGCAAACCCTTAATGGTTTGGATTCTTCGAATAATTTTTCTGAACCACTTGCCAGTGAAAAAAAAAATTATTTCATTTTTTTGTGGCCTGATTCAATTTTTGACAAATCCCTGGTAATAAAAAAATTCAATTCGATTGCATTAAAGTCTGTTCTGCTTAATGGACGACTGCAATTCTCGTAAAAACGGCGAGAGAGTCAACTTACAATGGGATCTACTGTAGGTGATATATATCCATCGTTAAATCCCGAGGGAAAAAAAGTTATAACACTCTAGTGTCCAACCGCGCAACAGCGGAGCCAATTTTGCTGTCTTTCTTCCGTGCGCTTTTTCTACTTGGATTTTCTCGGACCCAGCTGGTCAGCCCGTGTACGAACGAAGCCCGATCTTAAAATAATTTTACGATAATGCATCCATCCAATAGCGACGAGTGGTGAAGAGAGTCCTTCACGAACGAAACAGCCAAGAGGTCAGAAATAAACTCAGCTGTGCTCCGCGATCGCTTACGTTGCAACTACTCGAGTTCAACGCCGATGAAGTTCCACCTACTTTTTTTCGGTCACTTCAATTTACAAACAAACAATATACATAAAATATTGCACCAAAATGCCATAAACGTAATTCCTGTGGGAATTAGTTTTAGGCGTTGCTATCTGCCTTGGCTCACACGTGGCCCTCTTCATTAACTCGAGCGTATATTTGCCAGAGAGATTTACCGAGCGTCGATAGGACACGAACCATTATTAGACGGAACGTCCGGGGTCGCCTTTTATTGGCCACCGATCCCAGCAACTCTATGGGAAATAAACGTCCAAGTGCCTTCGTTAATTAATTTATTATAGTCTCCTCAAGTTACGACCAGGAGTGAGCCATCCGAAGTCTCATCGTATCTTTCGAGATCGCTGATGGGGCAGACTTCGTTTTCACGGAAACCCGAGTCTTTCATTTGCCACGATTAAACCTACCGACTCCGGAAGATCGAGGACGCAGAAAATCGTCGAAAAATAATTACAAGATTCACTTTCGGTGTCCGATAGACCGTAAAAAAAAAATTATCTCTTCCCGACCCCTCTTACGTGTCTCCTTCACATCCTGACGATGAGACCTCTTCGCATCCACCAGTCCGAATTCGAAGGAAAAGAAATGAAATTGTCGAATAAAATATGACTGGAGGATGAGAGGGGAACGAAGCGAGAAGGACAAGCGGAATACGAATTGCGGGGATCGAAGCGTAAGAAAAAAATGAAATGAGAAATGAGAGACAGTTATGGAAGAATCGAAGAGAGGAAATTCGCGCTCGGTCGATGAGGAAGGACACGTTGGGTGGGTGTGGATTTTTCGAACGTCCTCGGTTCGCTTGCCACGTCCTGGGCTCTTTCTTCTCCGACCCTTTCACTATCTTCATCCCTTTCTCTACTTTGCCGCACAGCTGTGTTCGGCAACCCACCTCTAAATCCTTCGCCCGGTTAAACAACCGACGTTTGCTCAATGTTTCAAACAAACCCGAGAGCGGGTCGAGGCTTTATTTGCAGTGAACCGACGCACAGAGAGACAGAGATCCCTACCGGGCTGGAAAGCTTCGGGCGAGCCTACACAGTCAGAGACCGACTCTTGCAACTTGGTTTCTCTACGGTTGTCCCTCGTGCACTCGATCCCTTGGCCTCTCTCGCACTATCTCACTTGTCTGCGATTCCATCTGTCTCGTTTTCTTCGTCTCGCTCGACTGTACCCGACATAGACACGCTTTATACCCACGATCTGCGACCAAGCACTGGTAGAGATTAACGCTTCGTGTTACCTTCATATAACACGTACATCGCTAACGTAGGCGTGCGAAAGAGCATTGACGATACGTAGCATTTATGTTTCAGTCGAGTATTCTTTTCGGCCAAGGAAAAAAAAAACGTTCGGTCGAAAAAATATTTTTTCCGTCAAATAAATATTTTTTCGGGTCAAATAAATATTTTTTTCGAGTCAAATAAATATTTTTTTCGGGTCAAATAAATATTTTTTTCGAGTCAAATAAATATTTTTTCTAGTCAAATAAATATTTTTTTCGACCATAGAAGTATATTTGTTCAGATCAATAAATACACTCTTCGGCCAAATAAATATATTTCACGATCAATGAAATAATTTTTTTTTCACAAGAAAAATCGAATTTTTTTACCAAGTCTGAAAGTACCCATTGGAAACTCAGTTATTTTTTCATCTCGCAAACAAGGTTTTTTTATGAAGAGGACAATTTGCACCTAGATGAGTGGCATGGATGCGTGGGCAGCCCTGCCCAGTTGGAAATTGGAATGTGGCCAAAGGCCGGTCCTCCTCTGCTCTGTATTGCGTGAAGCGTAACCGAGAGATCCTCGGCCGATTCTGCAATACACAGCCATTTTCAGATATGACACGCTGCGATCGCGTGCACTCGATTCAAACCCCCTCCATGATAATGCAATTCCCCGAGAACCGATTTGAATGACGCCCTCTCTCTGTGGGTAACGCGAGAGCGATGTGTAACGGAGAATCGGCATCGGACACGTGTGAGTACGCCGGTGCTGGTTCTCCTATCTGTAACACTCGTACCGACATTTGCGGAGCTGACGCACCGGAACATACGTCATAATATCCGTCGGGATATGATATTAAATGTTCGGTGGACCAACGATGGCCACCGGTATAACATTTCGCTCGCATCGCGACCGGACAATCCGACTGTTGCGCACCGTCGAGATCGGTATCGAGTACGAGACGCGTTCCAGTCTCGGTTCGGCGGTACCCGAATCGAACCCGGTGATTCGTCATTCGGAGACGCGAACGGAGACAATTGCAAACGCGCCGAATCGACATCGAGGTGAAGAGATCTCGCGTACTCGTCCATCTCGCCGAAACTCCGACACGATGGAAACGCGTACGGAAATCGAGAACAGATCACAGTCCGGTCGATCCCTGCCTGGTGGGTTTGGATAATCAGAACCGAGAGAACGGGACAAAACGGTCTGTTGTCTCGCATTTGAGGTGATTTTGATCTCCAGTAAATAATCGCCAAAAATCGTCCGTTCAGCTCCGTTTCCATTTCCGGCTTCTCCCCACTTTGGACCATTTCGAGTGTTACTATTGGGATAAACGTAGGCGAATTGCGTCGCGGCAAATATATTTTTCTGAGAAAACGATTTTTTTTTAATTATTTTAGTTCTTATTGTTTCGCATTATTTTTATTCGAAGATAACTGGAAACTTTGGCGCATGCGCAACAATTATTTACTATTAATCATTAACGGTGATACATTTTTTTTTTTTTTTCGTGGATTTTTATCTCGATATGGATTTTTTTTTATACAGGACTCTCGGGACTTGTACTTTGCGAATGGACAATGAAATGTTTAATTATATCAGACAGTGCGACAAACATTCAATTAAACGAATCGTCGAGCCGTTATAACGAAGTCTCGGAGTCCTCTCAAAAATATACACAGTAAGACGGATGAATGAAGAAACGAGCTCGTGGAAGGAGAAAAAAAAATTCTCATGGTTGTACACCGTCTTGAAAACTCGTCCTTACGCGTGAGCGAATTCTTCCAAAGCCAAGCGTGTTTGCTTGCGCTCTCTGTGTGTGCTTCTGGGATCTCGAAATCTCACCGGCGACTTGCTGAGAAGGACGGGGGGGGGGGGGGGGGTTAGAGAACAAAAAAAATGCGTGTTCGTGACAGAGCTGAATCTTTCCGGCTATGGGGAAGCCGAAAAAGATTTTTGATAAGAAATCGGGAAAGCGAATTTGACGGAGCATGCAGTCAATTTAACTTCTCAACCGGACACAACTAGGAAAACAATAAATTCATCATAGAATTCGGTAAAAATATTTCCACGATTGGAAAAAAAAATGTGTAAACTCAACACGAATAATAAAATCGAAACATCGAAAAATGAGACGTACACAAAAATTCAGCATTCGGATTACTCGTTAAAAAAAAAAAAAACAAAAAACACACCAAACGAATACGATGGTTTTTGAAAAATCATCACAGTTAATATTTTACCGAATCCAACTGCGATTGATGATTTTCTACGTCGAGAAAATCCGCTGGAAAAATCAACCGTCTCGGAAAGCTCCGTCCCGGCTTCGCGGGTCAAAGTTCAAAAATATTTCCGTGCAATTTCCCCTCGACCAAAAAAAAAAAAAAGCTCCACGAGCCTCGACTCTTCCGTCGGAGGGCGACTTTCCTTCGCGAATTTTCCCCGAGACTCTAGGTTAATCTCGTGCGTTAGATTTCACGATGTCGGAGGAAGAAAGGAGCGGCGAGGCGGTGGCAAAAGGTCGAGGGAAATCCAGGGACGAGGGCGACCACCCCGTCTCCCGCTTGTGGAATCCCCTGTAGCTGCTACAAGCAAGCAAGCAAGCAACGCCGCATAGCCTGTTTTCCCTGGTTCTCCTCCTACGTCATCTCGTCGTCGGGCGGTCGGAGGGTGGTCGGAGGGAAGGGTAGGATGGAGCAGGGCGGAGGTTTTCGGTTTAACGACATCAAAGGACTTGTCGCGAATTTTCTCTCCCCCGTACTCCGAGTCGTGCGAGACCCGCCAGCTCTCGCATCCTGTGCCTCTATTTTGCACAGGGGCGAGGGGGAGGAGGAGGAGGGGTAGTTGGGGGGTTGAACGAACGAGCCTTTCACGAATCTGCTCTCTCTGTGGGACATCTTTCTCCCTCTGCCGGTCCGTCCTTCGCCGTTTTGGGTGTCATCGTTCTCCTCTGTATCAAACTGGTCGGTGAGCCCAGCTGGGAAAGTGCGACGAGTTTCGGCGGCGAGAAGCCCGCTAAAACCCGCCTCGGAACTCGGCCCGGAGTTCGCCGATAGTTCGCATCGCCGAATAACGGTCCAACTATGCAAAATAACCGGTGTTTTTAGTTATCGCCAAAATTGCGATTTAATGGTCGATGAAATTGTAGTCTCGGTGACGTCATTTTATTCACGTACGATATTATTCTCGCGATGCGGTGTTCGGGATAGTATCGGGTGAATTTAATTTGTTCGAAACATTGACAGCCAATCGGATACAGTGGTTCGGACGATCGAGGCGCTTATTGGAGATATATTATTCGGGTAGAAGCGATTTCGGAATGCGTAAACTTTGTCACATTCCGAGCTGGCTTTCGCGTGCGGACGAAAGTTTGCTGCTGGAATGCGAAACCGTTTGCGATCATTGGAAATCGTTTAGCAGGGCAAAGGGATTTAGAGAAATAACATGAAAAATAACATTTAAAAAAATGAAAAATAACATTTTTACTGTGGTTTATAAATTGAGAAGCCAATTGAAAGCCGCATATATTGATATACGATCAAATGTGTCATTTCGAAACGCGTAATTCTTTCCATTATATTAATTTAATGGGTTACCCAGTCGAGATAAATAAATAATTTAATGTTTTGAGGGTTAACGGTGCGCATTCGATACAGATAATTTATCTAGTCGTGGAAGCGGCGATAATCCCGGGTCATCCGTAGTCCATCGCGCAATGCAAAAATATATTTATATTGCCCAGTAGCGTATGTTATTTTTACATTATATTCATTTAAAGCGATTCACAGCGGAGATAAATAAATGGTGTAATGCTTTGACTGCGCAGAGTGCACATTCGATACCGACAATTTATCTATCCGTAGAAACGACGATTTTCCTGACCCATATCGCATATCTTCGACGAGAAATCTAACTCCGCGTATCGAGATAACACATTTTTATCTCCTCGCAAAGTGAGCCCTGCTTACTTTCGTCCTCATCGCTTACGGAGCATCGAGTTTTGTCTCGATACTCCCCACATCATTTAATAGTGCTATTAAATGGCGTAGAAAAAAATTAAATGTCCTTTATACAGAATTTTTTTAATTTGCCACGACAAATAAAATGAAATAAAAAGAATTATTGCACCAACATTCCGATCTATTATTAGCGCTAGAATTTTTTTTTCAACACTCAAATCCATTAAACTCATTTTATCGCACTAGTGCGAGAAAGGATACGATTTTTGTAAAAAAAAAAAAAAAAAAAATACAGACCGGTCGGGATGAACAAAGCCGTAAGTCGGCGAGGTTCCGGTCTGTATTCGCATAGGATTCGCGAGGATCATTGGCCGGTCGTTACGTACGAGCAGGTAACACGAAAGGGCGGAGTCGCAGCGATGTCTTCGTACGTTGCTACATGGATTTTCGAATTCCGGTCGTGTGCCGGCGCGTGTAGACGAGAATCCGTGGAGAATGTATGTGTAAAACATGTGCAGCTCGCATACCCCGTCGAATTTGCAACGTGCTTGAGTTTAGGGAAGCAGGCACGTAGAGGGTGGAAGAGGCGGTTTTCGGAGCAACGGAGTTGCGAAGTGAGCGGCGGTCCCGACGCCGGCCCGGTACCGCGCCGGGGCTTTGTGTGTTTGGACATCGTGCCCGACTGCTTACTTTTATCCCGACCGCAGGCCGTGTCCTCCGCCGCAAGGGAAAGGACCACCGGATGAACCTTCGAGTTATCCAGATAACCTCGCTCACGATGCTCCAAAATTTTCTCAGCTTCCCGAAACTTTTCGCATATCCGGCTTGCAGAATTTTCGTACGCGGAATCGCGAAGGAATTTCGCGCGTAATTGTTGTAGCGAGAGACATTAATGTTTTGAAACATCGGGCATCGCCCCCTTGGTAAGTTAATGGTTCGCGCGGAATTTTGAATCCGTGGGAAATAATGGTCGAATAATCCGCTGAGATACCTCGAATTTTCAGGGTGGTTTTTAAATACCGTGCGTCGAAAGTCGAGAGGCAGCGGAGAGCAAACTTTTTAGACTTTAGTCGCGGATGAATGGGTTTTTGTTAATTTTTTCCTTATTCGGAATACTTAATGAGGAATTGAATTATTCGGTTGGAAAAATTTTTCATTATTTTTTTCATGCGCTGGAATTTTTTTTTTTCGAGAATTTAATTAACATTCAAAAAACTTTTTTAATGGTTCTTATTTACAGATAGATTTTTGTTTCCTCTTCGTTAACAATGAGAAAGACAAATTTGGTGATTAGATAACGAAATTATTTCTGCTGAGAAAGTGTTATGATTTTCCTTCGCTTCTAAAAGTTTCCAAAGTTACACTGGTATAAGCAAATTCAATTCCGTACGAAATTACAAATATTAAAAGGAGAATTAAAAAAACAATTTTCTTTTTCGGCAACCCGCAAGCAATTTTAGCCTGAGTCATTTATATTGTTTCCAATGTCTTAATTTTAACATCCAGATCAATATTTAAAAAATTAAAATTCTCCCCGAAGAAAGATTCGTTTCGTTGACGAAACGAAAAATTGAAAATAAAATAAAAACTCGAAAAATTGAGCTTATCATTTCAGCAGAGTGCGAGTTATTTTCTCGTATAAAGACTTCCTCCGCTCCTCCAGTGAATTAACGTCAGGCTCGTGGAGAAGCTTCGCGCAAAGTACGAAAAATAGTTGTCTGAGGGAAAAAAAAGGATATTTTTTTTTATGGAGGTTAGCGAGCGTTCCGAGACTCGACGATCTTAAGATGATGCCGCGCTAGTCTCGTCGTAAAAAAAAAAAAAAAAAAAAAAAAAAGATCGCTCCCCGCGTCATTGGATCAAGTGGTGCGGATTAAAAACTGCGAAACGAGACGCGAAGTACGGTGGGATCGTAAATACACGGCTACCGTGGGCTCGCTACGACCATCGTTGACCCGAACGCGCAAGCACGCCTTCCGGCCTTCTCTTCCCCACGAGAGAGTCCGTTGCCTTCGGATATCCTCACGCTCTTCCCCCCACTCCGACCGTCATCGACGCGCGCACGCGTTTCCGCCACATCGAAGCTACGGTGCATTACACTCGCTCTCTCCAGCTCATATCCTTGCAATTTTAATTCACGAATCTTCGAGAGCGATGATGGATGAGAACATTATTTATTTAATAAGGAATGGAATTTTCAGGGTGATAGATATCCGATAAAAAATATAATAAATTCAGGATGCTTACTTTTAGTAATCGAAACGAATGAAAATTAATTCCATCGTTTTTACTGTCAAATGGCGCGGCATCAAAAAATGTTGCGTGCATTTACGTTCCTTATTGACGAACGCACAATATTTAATTTAATTTAATTTAATTTAATTTAATTTAACTATTGGATAATTCAAATGAACTTTTAAAAAATTGTCAATTTAACGAGTACTGAAATTGTGGGCGTTTTTCGACAACGAATGCACGTCAAACTTACGACTTATTTTTTTGTTTCAATTATCTTCAACCGGAAATATCTAAAGTATCATCGATAGTCCCAATGAAAGTCTGAAAAAAATTGAGTCTTCGATCTCGACCAGAGGAACAATTTTGCAAATTCTACAATTGTACAAGCGAAACTAGTATAAAGCGTGTCAAAAAGGAAAAGTTGAAATTTTTACGCCTGAAAAGTGTCACGCGCACCACTCATATTCGTTGGAAATGGCGAATCATCTACAACTACGCTCGAACGTTCGACGGAGTCGAGAGGAAAAAAAATCAAAGAATGTCCGTTTATTTTATTACCGTGTATCTGGCGAATGGTGAGACGAGGGCCCGAGCGGCGGCGCTCACTTCCGATGGGTCGTAGAGAGCCGAAAGGCGACACGCCGAACGACGGGAGAGAAGATTTTCGGAGGGTTGGAGACGCGCGTAGGCTACGTATGGAGGGGGCGCGTACGGTTGTCGCCCCGCTCGCTCTCGGCCCGAGGAACAGAGGAGAACTCCAGCGCACGCGCCCGCACCGAACCCGAGCTGGGTGGGGAGGTTTCAGTATTACTTTGTGCCGGGCGTTGCGGCGCCGTGGCCCTCTCCAGTCTTTGATCCGCTCTTCGTGCGGCTGGATGTAGTTTAACAGTCGCGGAACGCGCGAACGTGATATCTCGTACCGGAGTTTCAAACGTCAATATCATTAAACGGAATTCGCCATCCGACGGTAAAACGCGAAGTGCCATTTTTTTTTAAATAAAAAAAAAATTATTCTACGTGTCTCCTTCGTGACAAACAGAGAATCCAAGTAAAAGGAAAAACAAGGTCTCGGATAAGCAAGGATAAAATTTACCGATCGATTCTCGCAACGAAGCGACTCTTGACGAAATATAGAAAAAAAAAAAAAAAAACCTTTTTATTTTACCGCGATATTTCCAAGCATTTGTCAGCGTTATAACGCCCAGTGTTGTTGCGTGTTCGTGCCCAAGGAAAATTGATAAACTTAGAAGCGGTTATCGTGCGAATCCATCTCCTTAATCCCATCGAAAAATATTTTCGAATACCGAGACAAAACGAGAAATAAAAATCTAACCGTTTTGTCACGACAATAAAACTTATCCCTCCCGGGTAGCTCTGCTTCTGGTGAGAGCCGCGAAGGAGTCGAGTTTCAAGATTGTGCAGTGCGCCCTCTTCGTTCTGGGAATATTACAATAAGTTTCCTTTGTGCTTCTGTTATTGTTTTGTATTTTTTTCTCTCTCCCTGGAACGACGTCGCGTAGTCCTTGGCAGGTTCCGAGAGTCCGCTTGGCACGTACATTCGCGCGCGCACACACAGAGACGCGCACAGTGTGCTCGGGCGAATTTCCATCGTGGCGCAGCGGAGCCCCCGTGACCCAATTAGGTTTCCCGAGGTTCCCAACGGCGCGCTCCCGGCTTAATCGCCGGTGACACTCTCCTCGCCGCTTACACGTTACTGTGGAAATTGGGTTTTCGCGGAAGCCCCGGGGAAGCAACCTTGCCTCTCCCCGGCCCCACGTCCATTTTCCTCATCGCGCGGCTATTGTCCCGCTCGAGCGAACGCGTCGCCGTCCGGCATCTTCCGGCTCTCGAGTGTGCACGATTGCCCGCCTGGACGGTGGAGGGAGAAAGGAACAAAGCGTGTAGCTTTCGAGGCTCGTCTCGGGCCCAACGGACTCGGCCGGGCAGCGCGGTTTAAATTTTGGCCGCGAGACATCGGCCGGTGCCTACGCGGGTTTAACCTAACAGAACGTGGCGCGACTGGCCGTGCCGGTGAGACGGAGGGAACTTAGAATCTTGGTGGAAATAAATATATTTCGCCGTGAGGCTTCGGCTGTTGCCTAGGCGGATTTAATCTCGTCGGGCGTTCGTCACGAACGCTGAATATCACCGAAGAATCGAATTGACAATCTCGAGCGAAAATCGAGTTATCGAGATCGGAGGAGAAGCGAGGAAAAAGAACACCGAGAAAAAGTGCAGATAGGATTTTTTTTCTAAGGTGTTATCTCCCTCTTTCGCGCGGATGAAGGAAAAAGAGATTGCTCGATGATGTCTCCGATTGAGAAATTCTGAAGCTCTATGTGGGGATTTTGTGAGGGCGGAAATCGAGGATTCGAGGACTTAAATTCGGCGACGGTGATCGTCGGCGCGGTGAGAAACCTCTCACGATAGTTCCAGAAGCGATTCTGAAGATAGAAACGAGATTTACACTGTTACGAATTCGACTCGTGGACAACAAATCCCGAGTCTGGAACTCGTTCCTCGAACCCTAAAACTTTAAAACTAATACCCAAGAAAAACAAACCTCTATAAAAACAAAAGTGCAGTGTGACATGAACAGTGGAAGTCGGTGAATTCTCTCGCAAACGAAAAAGTTCAGTTCGGACAACGAATCAAAGAAGATAAACGCAATCGACGGAGAGGCAAAGGTGGATCGTAGTTTGTGATAATTAATGATAGGTCGCAACTCTGAAGCCCTTTCGAGCAAACCGAAGTAACATTTTCCCATTTTCACTGTCTTTGCCGGCAAAGGTAAGACAGGAGGTTGGCAAGAGTGTGAAGCAACGCAGGGACAAGTCGAGGAAGGGCGGTGAGGAGTCTTCCGAGAACATCGTGCTGTCTTCGCCGGGTGGATTGTTGCCGGTTAGGATAGGCGGCAGCGACGGTAGGAAGCGTGCCAACAAGAGTGCAACGGTGAAGGGGAACGGTGGATTCGGTGATTACTCGGCGGCTGGTGAATTCGAGGTCTGGGGCGAAGAACAACGCGCGTCGGATGGTACGGACCACCAGGTGGTCGGTCCGCATCAGCGGCACCAACAACAACAACAACAACAACAACAGCAACAACAGCAACAGCGATGCGATGGTGGTTCGTCCTTGAGACCGCTACTTCACGTAGCTCACTGTGAACTTCACTCGCCTCGCGAAGCCGAACTTATGAGACTCGACCAGCTCGAGAGTATGGATAGAAAATCCGTCGATCACGATCCTTACACTATGATGGATAACTTTCACAGTCCCGTGCCACCGCCACTACCAAGAAGGCACGTACGGTAAGTGTTGTTTGTTTTTTTCTCTTCTGCGCTGATTCACAAAAAAAAATATCAACGACTTGGGTAAAATCCACTTGTGGGCTGTAAAAGACAACAAGTGTTCATTCGATTAGGCTTTGGATTCTTGGAATTCTGTACGGGATCGAGACAATACCAAGAAGATAGACAAAGTCACTTTGCTGCTGATAAATTGATAGACATTCGTTTGGGCAGTTTTTGTGGAGTAAAATCTGTAATTTTTGTCTGATCTTGATGGGTGACGGCGTATTTGTTTGGAGAAATGTGTTTCATGAATCCATTGACGAAATTGACGCATCGTCAGATCGCCAGATTCAATAAATGGCGATAACGAATGCGTATTGACGAAAGGGTCAATTTTGGCTGAGAGCGTCGGACAGGAGGTGTCGAATTATCAGAAACTCTGGCAAACTGTCCGAACTTTAATCGCTCCACGAGAACAGGTCTTGATTCCTTCGCGTAGCTAAAAATCGAATATGCAACCCCTTCGGTGAATGTACGCAGTACGGGCATACACCCTGGTGTTCCCTAAGTTCCTATTGGGCAACTGCCTTATGAATATTCATGGCTTTTCACAACCCCACAGATCGGCCTCATGCCTGAATTATCCCGCAGCCCAAGACAAGCACGCGCTGCGATCGCTTTCGAAACACGTCCCCCTTTCCAGCCCCATCATCCTGTGACGAGGGTGAAAATAAGCATCTTTGACTATTCTCTCATTAACCCCGAAAGGAGAAAAATATGATTTCATGGAAG
This sequence comes from Listrodromus nycthemerus, assembly GCA_963978505.1. NCBI lineage: Eukaryota > Metazoa > Arthropoda > Insecta > Hymenoptera > Ichneumonidae > Listrodromus > Listrodromus nycthemerus. Next base: position 3,194,612 of record OZ021679.1, read on the forward strand.
TCGGAAAACGCGCTCTATTCTTTACCCATTCACCCCACCATTTTTTATTGGAAATTTTTTTGTTACCTTGGGAAATCGGACATCCGCCCTTTTCTTTTTCGTCACGAGAAATATCTATTACAGTATGTATCCTCTTCATGGACGCTCAAGCAATTATCTCGCTGATTGAAATTCTCCTGTTGGAAATCCCGGCCGAATTTGATGAAACGTATGGTCAAATTTTTGCTGAGTAATGAGATTATATTACATTGAGATATACATTCATGATATACGTGCGTATGTAATATTTTTTTTTCTCGTTCATGAAAATAATCCGGATCGGAAATAAAGTTTCACGTAATTAATCGAGTTCATTACGAAAATTCAACTGGTGACGAGAACGGATGAAACTTTATGGAACGTACTTCATTTGATCGAGTTACCATTCATTCAACGATAACCGATTGTCATTCTGGCTTTTGTTCTCGACGCAACGAATGAAGTCCTGGACTAGACTGAAAATCGTGCGCAATGAAATCGTGAGAACGAAATTACTGCAATCGTTTTTTAGAACATCGCCAAGTTTGAACATACGCTCTTTTAACTTCCTTGCAATTTTGACTAAAAACATAGGATAATAACTTATTTACAAAATACCTCTATTTTGTAAAGTCTTACACAAAATTGGTTATATACCCTGATCGCCCGACAATGAGAGAACGGACAAATTGAGGATTTTACGAATGCTTACCCAAGGGCCCCATTTCGGTGGAAATTGTCGGCTCGACGGCATTAAAAGGGTCTCCGAACGAATTAACCCCGATTACGAAAGTTCGCAAATTGGACATGGCAACGTCTTAACCAGAACGTCTGGAAGCGTTCCAACATACTCGGGACTGATGTTGAATTGGTCCGAGCAAAATACCGTCGGTAATTGTGATCATCAAAGTGTTTAACTAAGTCAAACGAGAAGAGCAAAGATAAAGTGTCCTGCACCGTAAAAGAAGGTTTGCACATTAAACAAACGATTCTTGTTAACAGAAGTCTACGCTGTGGTTTTCCTAAAAATGAAACCATCTTTTTTTCCGGTACGTCACCAATTTTTGATGAGCGGAAAACTTTCTAGTGATTCTGACAAAGAAATATGCGTTCAATGTACCAACTTCTTAAACGTCAGCTGACAAACAAGACGCCTTTCATGGTACCTTCGGTTATGCGTGTTCAAAAAAATTCCCTAGTGAATGCAAAGGTAGGAACGCAATTGTACCACGAGGCTGCTTCGCCGGCTCCTTTGCCATGGGATTTTTGCACAAACTTTTACAGAATTGTAAGTCCTCGTCAGTGGTGATCCGCAACACAATTAGAATAGGAAATCTCTTATAGTTTGCCACCCGCAATCACAAGTTTCCGAGACTGAAGCAGGACTGAGGTATGGATGAATTTGCCATTGCTAAATGACCCCTGATGAGTTTCTAATTGGCCTGAACCAAAAGTCCGTGGATCGTTGGACAACAGCACTACGACGCTACCAGGAGTTGGGAGTACATTACGTCCAACATGTATATGGAGGTATTAGGTACACACTCTACGGTGTATCCCCCTCGGTTCTAGAGGTAAACATCTATGCACCGTTACGTATACGTCCGATGCGATTTTCATGCGATGTCTCGTGAAACCTCCTTCAGTCCTCTCCCCCAATATGCTGTACAGAGACGCCGAGGAGAGGCTCAACGCATGTACGGGCGTTTGTAGTTCCCGCATCGCCTCGAACCAGTTCACAGGCTGTGTAGCTTCAGTAGCCGAACCGTTGCTCTCGGCTCTCTCACATCGCGTCATTGTGTACGTTGTACACTTGCGTGGTTACGTGTATCCACGTAAGACGATCAATAACTCACGCGGAGATACGGAGAGCGGAACAGTGATGCTGGAACTACATGCACGTGAACGTCCAACGCATTGACATCGTGTGCTTTTTTGTTTCTTCTGGTGAGGGCAGGAATTTAATGTTACGGAATTCATCTAAAAGTATCTACTTAGGTACTCATCGAATACCTAGTGATTTAATAGTCAGTGAAGACATTTTAGTCCGATGGCCTAATGACTATTAGATGAACGTTGGGACGTTGATCTATAGCCATTAGGAAAACAACCGTTCGTTGAATTTCAATGTTGCGATGATCAATTAATCCAATGGACCGTTGCCCGTGGACCATTGGATTAAACGATTCCATCGTTGAACGGTGAAAATGGACCAAAAAAATCGTTTTCATCGATGCGCAACTTTGGCAGCAAATTCCTGAACAATTAAGATAGAGTCATAAACAAAAGCCGTTAAAGCTGAAGTTAAATGTGCTGTATGAGGCATCCCGAGGTTACAGCTTGACATAAAACTGAAATAAACCTTGTACGATGCAATATGCTATTTTATATCCCACCAGAACTTACACGCTGTTAATCGTAAGTTGCTACAGCGAACAGAGTGCGTTCGGTAACCTTAGATGGTAGCTCTGCAGCGGCTGAGATTGCAGAATGGCCCGAGTTTCATGTATCCACAGTTTCGCTTGGTTGAAGTCGCTATTCGGAAGCTCTCTATACAGGACCGTAACGGCGTCAACGTTGTAGCAGAGACGATGGACGCGCGTCTCGTATCGGTACACCAGAGAATCCAGGAATACGTACATAGAAACGTACAGCAGAAGCCATGCAAGCAACGAACGAAAACCGGACAAACATAGGAACGAGGATTGAAACGCTCCGCATCTATGAATGTACAGTGAAATCTCCGAATAGTCCTTCAAACAGCATCACGCGATCAAGGAACTTCTACTGGCTTTGAAATCACTGAAATTGGAGGTGGTAAAAGAGAAAAGGTTTATTGAAAGGTAAACTGACATTGGAGGGAATGGATCATATATATTAAGGCATTGCACTGTAATGTTGAATCTCTTACAGTCCCTACACGTCAGCTTGTCCAAACCGTTTACGGTTCACGTAGTGACTTCCCCATAAATCCCCGCTCCGAAGATCAACACAACGACGTCAATACGACGCATGCGCGCAGCAAGTGTAACGCTTCCGCTCACACCCCGCCTCCAGGACCGGAGAAAAACACCATAGGGGGAGTTCAATTATGGAAATTGGTAGCTATGGTCACGGCTCAAAAATGTGAGAAGGATCAAAATTTGGATACCACGACTGTATTGGGTGATGAATGAGCTATCGAGTAATCAAGTGTATCGAGGGCTTCCACTGTAGCAGAGTGCTTCGGGGTCTTTCGGCGCGTTTCCTAGGTATGTAAAAGCCGCGTTTGCGAACGCTCTATCCCGCTCTATCTCGCTTGTACTATATCGGCCGCGAATGAAGGCACACAGAAGAGTGAGGGAGCAGCGCACGGCGTTGGCGGCTGCACGGCGCCGACAATTCGCGGTTGAAGCAAGGCGACCCCATGGCCATGCATCACCCTGTCTCCGACCGGCAACTACCTACTCGAAAAGCTCGCCCTCTCCCCCTCTGCACTGTCGTCCTGCAATGTCGCACCACAGCTCTATATACTTCTAACTTTCTCTCTATACGCGCCGCTGGTTTCCCGACGCTGCTGAAACTCTCGGGCACACTCTCAATGCACTATAGAGCCTTCCCGCTCCCACGCAAGTTAGCTAGTCGTTTCTCTCCCCCGCGCTCCCTCAACCCTCCCGAGCTTCGTCACCGTTACGGGAAGGCACTTCCGGATGTGCGTTACGGACGACGGGCAAACAGCAAAGCGATAGGTCTGCAGGACGATTTACAGTACAGACCGGCGTAAGAAATGCACAGGCGCCCAAAGTCAGCAATGACGTAAATTACGAGCGAGCTTCGTGAAAGCGAGTTCCATACAATTAAGCTCGACCGAAAATTCCTTATCCAAAAGTGTGATTCATCTCTTTCAAGTATGTATATGAGAGCCGGTTAGGAGCAAATGTTTACACGGTGCGCGTAGCAATTCCACGTCTTTTGGAAATCCGCTTTCGAGCGGCTGCAGGTGGGATTCTTCAGAACAGTTCGTTCGACGTTTTCCATACCGAGCGCGGTATTTCACTTGGGGTTGAAGTATCGACATTGGATGGAAGATCGTCTCTTATTACCGTCATTCTCATTACTGTCGTACCTCTCCACCTCCATTGAGCCACAATGGCGAAAACTCCAAGATATAATAATCGTTGGAAGAAAGTTTTTATAATATATCAATTTTATTTGCAAGATTATAATGACCCGGGCATTCCTCCTGTTATAAGGATGCCTGGAGCATTATTATCTTCCCAACGCAAGATAGTAAAAAAGAAAGAATATTACTCTCCCCGATAAGTCGTCTTTCTCCGTCGCTGACAGCGTTCGATATTCCTATAAGGTTCATAAAAAACGTGCTTCACCCCCGTTCCACCCGTACCTATTACTACTACGAAAATTGTTAAGTAGTCACGCAACGAGTCGGTCTGATCTCCGGGGACGCCGGATTCAACGCAGTACTAAATTCCTCGTTCGGTCCCTTCGTCCTTCTCCCCCTCGATCCCTCACTCCCTCCACCCCTATACGCTTTACACTTTTCCCCACCCCTCTGCCCATTCCGCTCTCTATCTTTTCAATCCTCCATCCTTACTCAAGTTCAGCCGCCTATCTTCCACCTTCTCTTTTTTGCTTTCTCCCCTCCCTGCCTTTTCACATCTTTTGCTACCGGGCCTACAGTACCTAGCCGGATAAGTTAAAACCTCGGATACCAGGCTAATTGGACACAACCAGAGAATCTGGATACCAAAATACCTAATCAAGTTCCTACCCATTGACCCGCGCCGTAGAAACCTTTGGCTTACATTGTCGCGTTTGTCGCACCAATGGTTTGATTCGCAGAATACAAGAAAGGACCGGAACTAAAAAAACAACCAATTTAGTATAGCCATATCGGTGAAGAGACATTACCATAGCACATTGTAGTCTGAAAGCAGGACGCCTATGACGGGATGTACTGAATTTGGAAAAATGCTTGCATTGACATTGCTGTAAGAATTCTTGGGATATCCGAAATTTTCTGCCGTAGGTGGCGCTAGTTGCCTTAAACGATGAGCTGTCACCATTTTTCGTCGATGTCTGGTAGTTTTCATTATGTCCTTCTCTCAGTGCAGACAAACCCTGATAAAACGCTGACTGCGACTTCTCCGGACGTTCTTTAAAATACCCAATCGGTTGGAATTATCTGCCTGGGAAATACGCGGTCGTGTACTGTACGTACTTTTATCGGGCTCCCCGCCTTTCGCTCCCTCTCCCTCACCCTCCAATCTCTCTTTCCTCCTGTTTCCTTCCGTCCCTCACGGCTCGCCCTTACTTTTCCATCGGTCTTCGTACCTCCCTAAAAAAAAAAACTTCGCCATCTGGCTTCCACGCTGCTTTGTGCATGGTCCTCTTGTCCGCTCGCCACGATTCTACTATCCTCGGCATTTCGCCCGGCGCACGTCGGTCCAACCCGGTGAGACTTCACGCCGAAGCCCGCGGTACCTTTTCCCTTACACCCGCTTAGATAGCGCACTTCAACTTTCCCCGGTCTCCCAAACCTCTTCCTGGTCGTCTCTTCCTTTTTTTTCGTCCCTTTTTTTGCTTTCCGTTTTTCTCTACATTCTCCAATAGAGCGTCTCGCTCTCTCCGTATCTTTCTCTTTCCGCGACACTCACTCGTCACTTTCCTTATCGAGGCTCCCACTTCGAGTCTCCTTCTCCAAAAGGGACGAGAATCCGGCTCGTTTGTACTAGAATCGCTGAATGACGAAGAGAATGTACTTTGTGTAGCGGCGCGTTTCGCCATTTATCTTCCGTACACCATTTTTTACACCTTCCTACTCCATACTTCCGGCGTGACATCGTTCGGTTCTTTGTCTCCGGGAGTCTCCCTTCGCTCGCGTTCTTCCTTTGTGCTTTCCTGCCCTATTTTTCCAGTCGTTATTTTTTTTCTTTGCAGAAGGTGGCCCTTGATTGTACCGTCGGTAGCTTTGCTGTCCTACTGTTCCACTCGCTGCATGTTTGCTTGTTTCGGGGGGAAACCAATTTTGGGCGCGGGATTGTTGGCGTAAGGTTCGATCGCGTAAATATCTGGCCGCGATGCAGGCCCAGTATTGGCTCGGAGTCGGCCGGTCCTCGACCAACGTTGGCCTGTACCGGTTTCGCGTGTCATTCCCACCGGGCGTGACTTTGTCCGACTGAATAGGAGGAATGTTTCTCGCGATCTTCCTTTGTCTTTTCGTGACCTCTTTTTTACGTCTTTTTTTTCCGATCCGAAAGATGGTCCCTTGATTGTCCCGTCGGTAGCTCCGCTGTCCTACTGGTCCACTCGCTGCATGTTGGTTTGTTTCGAAGAGAAACCAATTTTGGGCTGGAATAACGATGATTGACCGATGGGCGTTGACATAGATCCAAAGATCTCTTCCGTAAATATTGCTCTCATTGTTTGCACCTAACTGGACTACCAAAGATAACTCCTTGCAATCTTTCGGAGAAACTTAAAAAAATGTCCAAAGGTGTGAATTGTTTGGCGCAACTGAAGTGTTGAAGCAAGTGAATTTCTGGATGTGACACAGGGCCAGTATTGTCTAAGTAATTTTTCGCGATTCTGGAGATAATTTTCTGCATGAAACAGTTTCCCCCACAATGTGCACGCTCAAGAGTCTCAGGTATGAATGGACGAAATTTGACACACCCGAACATGTGCGCCCTTCGAGGGGTTATTTGAGTAGGTTTCTCGCGTACACCCGAAGTGACACTCCCAAAGGTGAGGGGGTTTCAAGAGTACCACGAGCAGTTCTCGAGCGATTGAGAACTTTCGCTTGGTCTTCTCGACAGCCTCGAAGGCGGGGGCAAACGAAGCGAAGCCAGAGGAACGTCAGGCCACTTAGGCTGCACGTATAGCTTACGCGGAATATCGTTTTTCTCTGCCATTAGTGATATTCTCCAACCCTTCGTTGAGCCATTATTATTTCGTCGCGAAACTCGAACCGAAATGCCACTCGTGGCAAGTGGGACGATTTGGGCTTAGCTTAGGCGGTTAAAAAAATATGAATAAATTCAAATATAGATATTTTTTGTCTAATTCTGAATATTTTTTTTTGAATTTTGATTCATTTCTGGTCAAATGTTTTTTTCGATGTTACATTTTTTTTTATGGTTTACGGAATCTTGGATTGGAAATGGAATTGTTGTGGAACTTTTATATCATTGATTCGCGACTTTGCGAGGTTTAATTTCGGAATCCGAGTCTTTTTGCTTTTTAATGAAGAGACTCGATTTACATTTCCCCCTCGGTCGGCTCTCCTTCCGAACGATGTTTATTTAGTCTGTTTCTTTTCATTATGACTTTGTTCGTCTTCTTTTTGAGACACATCGTTCAGAAGAGGACCTCTACGGAGGTCGACACGTGAACTCAGTCTGTTCATTAAACCCAAAAAAAAAGTATTACGAAAATAGACCGTTTCGAAGCCGCCGCAAATCGAAGAAATAAATTCTCTCATCGGTCACCGGAATACGACTATAGTTGAGAAAAGGGAGAAACTAAAAGTTGCGTATCCTTTGTAAGTTACATGTTTATAGTTATTTTACAATTTAGACTATTATAATTATAATTGTACTTAAATATATATTAAGAGAAGAAAATTTATGCAACAAAAAATTTACCATTGATCGCACCAATATATATATAATATATGCAAACACTAAAAAAAAATGTTAAAAAAATAATTAACAGCAATTAATAAGCATTTTTTATTAGAATTTTAATTATTAATTTTTATAAATTTTAAAAGATCAAAAATTTTTACATATGTTTTCTTCTTAAATTCTACAACCAAAGTGCATTAATCTGCAATAAATGTAAGTCGGCAAATTCCGAGTTCCGGTACATTAAATTTACAGTATAAACATACATACAAAAATCTTATATAACACTTAATAATAGCAGTATTTTCAAGTTATCCCACTCCTGCAGGCTTCTTATATAAAATCTATGCACGCGCACATATATATAATTTTTTTCCGAGCGGTATAAATTCAATTAAAAGTATAATTGTCGCCAAGTCGAGAACGCTCCAAATTGGAAACAGAAGTTGTTTCCCGAGTCTGCTGTAAGCAGTTGTGGTGCGAGCTGAAGCACAGCACGTTCGCTATAGCTCTCGAGACAGTTCGAGCTCGCTGGAACTCCTTTCACCCCATTCCTTCGAGACACTTCTACGTCCCGCGCGACCCCCAGAAGAATCTCAATAAATCTCAACGGACGGCTAAATTACTCGGCGTTGGTGTCCTGTCTTTACTCCCCCCCAACGGAGGGGGCAGGGGGTAGTCGAAGCTCTCGACGGCGCCGCTGCTCCTCCTCTCGCCGCTATCTTCGCTACTCCATAACTTAAGCGAGACTTTCTTCCCGGTCGTTAAATCGCTTATTTGTTTGTATTATCGTGTCGTTTTTTTTTACGCTCCATCGACGTCGATTCGTCGATTAACTTTTCTCCCAAGTCCGACACCTCGGAATCCCCCAAAGCTCTCGACCATCGAACGCAATATATACATTGAAACGCCCATAAATATGAAAGACTATGACTGACACGAAGTGTCGATATATTTTTAATTAAATTTAATTGATTAAAAAAATAAAATTAAGTATTATTATATGTTTTTTTCTATTTACGAATAAATCATTTTCACGAGGCTTGCAGTGTGTCGTGATTAATTGTTCACTCGTTGAGCGCTAAATTTAAATGAGACCGTTTGGGATTGTAAAAAAAAATAAATCGATTAGAATTAAATTTAAGATCCGGAAGTCGGAAGTTCGTCCGGTTGGGAGATCGTGGTTGTTTGAGTAAACTCCGGTGAAAATCCGATGAACCTATCGTCCCGTTTAGACGCGGGACACGTTAAAGGAACTGCCGGGAGACAACGAACGCGACTGTCGCCGTCGCTCTGTCCGGTTTCTGTCTCTGAGAGGCATTTAACGCGGCATCTGCAGCGGACTTTGTAATTTAGAGCCAATCCCCTTTATTATCCTTAATACGTTTCACGGGAAAGTTTCTATCTCTACATCGGCAGAGCGCACTCAACGTACACGTACACGCTGCTTCGGTCATGGACGGCCGTTGTACGAGCTCCTCGATCAACTTGCAAAAACCGGAGGAAATCGTTTCTACGGCGGCGAGCGAGGGAGACTTTGAACGACAATTCCGTTGCTTCGGGAAAATAACGAGGATACTCTACGAGCCATTGTGTCGTTCCACGGTTCGTGCAAAAAAAAAAAAAACTCTCGACAAAAAGTCGTTCAATTACACGGTGAAAAAGCTTAAAAAAATAATAAAAAGAAATGAAAATCTTGCGAAAAAAAAAAATGAACGACGAGTCGTTGATTCGCCGAAAAGGGTGCAACAACTTTGCATACCGGCGAAGAGTCTCCGATGCGGTTGGAAAAAAGGCAAATGCGACGATTCCGCGGAGACCTTTTTTCAAGTTGGGCTTCACAGCGTCTGTAATTTTTTTTCGCTACTTTTTCGAATATTATTTTTTAATAAAAAAAAATAATCATTTTTTTCAATGAATTAAAAAAGAATTGTCATCCAGTTATTATTTTTTATTTATTCATCGTTATATTAATTTTTTAATATAAATTTTATATCAATTTTCTGCAATTACCGACGCAAATTTGTTTCCAAAGTCCACAAGCCTATTCCGCCGACGTAATTGCCATCGTTACTGTTGCAAATTATCCACCGAGCCTCCACTTTGCATAAAAGATCTCTGAAAACGAACTGAAAGTTTCTCGAGAACGTTTATGCACTTATTGTTTATTTCCAACCGCTCCCCTTAGCCGGCTTAACCGATGGAAACAATATCGTTTAAAAGCTCGTCGGAGAAAGCTATCGATTATTGCGACCGACGAGACACATCGGTACACGTACGTCGTTCGGCGAGACAGTCGGATAATAAGCGAGTCGTGGGAGTGGCCGAGAGTGCATAGACCAACTACTGGCTAAAACCTCTAAATAAGTGAGCACTGTTGCAGGAATATATAAAAGCTGAGGGTACGTCGCACCCTGAACGATAGAAGACTCTCGCGCCTGATGATGTGTCCGCGCTCAAACACACACACACATACATTTATCCTGCTAGACGTTTCGGTCGAGAGCAAAGATCCTGGCGTGACTAACGGAGCGTTGAAGTATGTATCCGCGAGTTTATAAATACCCTAGGTGCATACGACCTCGCTGCATCGCCCTCCTGAGTAAAAGTTGTCTATCGCACCTTGTACACTCAATGTTCAGCAATGCGCGTGAATCTGCTCGGTGCGGTTGTTATTCTGCACGAAAAAGAGAAAAAAATAGAAGCGATTCACGGAAAATATATTCATTTTAAATGGGGTGAGAGACGTTGATTTTTTTTGCTAGCGTCTAAATTAATGAGGGGAAGATTATTAAAAAAAAAAAAAAAAGTGGACTTGGAGTTGGAGCAAGGAAAAATTCGCATTTTCTTTTCGAGCTGGAGGCGTCGATGAGTCAATCGTGGTTGCATCAGATACGATAAAGAAAATTTATTCAACAACGGGTCTTTCGCATTCTCTCTATCTTCGCAAGCCGAGCTCTCCGCGTTTCATTCCTTTATCCACTTAAACGTTTTTTGAATTAAAAGAAAAGAGAAAGAAAAAAAAAAAAGTTAACCATGCCGACGTTTCGCGGCGTGTGCCTCTCATCATTAACGAGGAGCGCGGTGCTGACACATTCATTTATTCACATTAGGACGGGAAACGCTGGGGAATACGAAGTGACGTCGGAGCTCGGGCTGAGGAAACGAGATAGACCGTTGAAATTCGGTCGGGAAAGGGAGTGACGGAGAAGGAGGTCTGAAAGGGCGTGGAGATTGAAGAAAGTCAGAAAAGAGAATTAAAAAAATGACGAAAAGGAGAGATAAATAGGTGAGGTCTCTTCACAGGGGTCTCGTCGGGCGACATAAAGAAAAACGAATAAAGAGATAGAGACGAGAGGAGAATAAAAAAAAATGAAGAGACAGCACTGTGCGGAGAACGTCATCAGAGTTATATGCATACTTCCTCTCGCATTTACGCACCACTCGCGAGGGATCCTGCGAGGCGATGAATTACTAATGCTCGACACCCACGCTTCTGCATTCCATGCTTTATTTGAACTATATCAATTACCGAAAGCGATCCCAGTCACACACGAAATTAATCCTAAAATTCATGCGCACGATAAATCAAATTTTAAGATGTAAATATATTATATTATTTTATCTTAATTTATGAAACGATGAATTTTCACGTTTATGCAGTGTACGAGAGTATTGTTGCACTGTCGAGTCAGATTACGAGCTTGCTCCGACTGTTGCACGGCCAGGGATCCGGAATTGATAGACTCGAGATTGGGAAAAATGGACGAAATATTTAAAGATCAGGAAAAGTGGGAAAGAAAAAAAGGAAAAAAAAAAGGAAAGCTTTGATCGATTGGAAAAAAATAATTCATTGCAATTTAAATATCAACAATGTATCTATAACATTTTTTCGATAAATAAATAAATATTGTACATCACTAAAGAACAATAACGTACGAAATCTGCAGCGGTCTTGCAGAGTGGAATATTTCAGCCGGTGACTTTCCTGCCATTTGGTGCTTCATCCGATGCCTTTCCGAGTGTAAATAAAAAAAATTGGGTCAAGTGCGTCGCCGATGATCCACGGAGCAAAAAAAAAAAACTCCACGGATAACCCGGCAATCAACTGTACAAAAAAAAAAAACTAAAAAAGAGCTTGTGTACCCTTTAGCTTCTCGTCATTTTCCTCCTCGACTCGTGCCGCACGCCTGCTCGATGATTGCCCGTTGTAGACAAACAAAAACACCAATAGCTGCGCTCGGAGTCTGTGGCAGTGTGAGTTCGAGCGATATGTATGTGCATTTTGGATCTCGATGTTTTTTTTTTTTTTTTTTTTATGCACAAGGGAGATGGTTTATAGCGCATGGAAGCGAGGACTGCGACGAGCGGATAGTATAGAGGAAAGCATAAAGTAATAACCGAGAGCAGGGCACTGCCACGTCGACGGATCAATATCGGTGCGCTTCTGCTCAGGCTGCTGCTCCGCTGCTACGGGTTCGGGGTGGTTGTCGACGTCATCGTTGTAGTGGTGGTAGCCGAGCGAGGGCTGGGTTGTGTGTTCGTACTGGTTCGTCGTCGTGTTCTCGTTTTGGTCGTCTTTGGCCGTGCAGGGCTCGGTGGGGCAAGATGAAGTAACGGGGTTAAAATGGACCAGTTTGAAAATAAAATGAAACCCTCGGGTCAAACCCTTAGGGATTTGGAGGAGAGAGGGGTAAAACGGACCAGTGTGTTATACCCTAGGAATGGGATATTTTTTACTTCCTGTAAAAAAAAATGGGTTAACATGGTCCATTTTGCCCCGATTGTTACTGTAGCGGTGGTAATTTGTGTGTACGCAGTGATTCGTCGTCATGCTCTCGTTTCGGTTGTCCTTCCCCGTGCAGGGATCGGTGGGGCAAAATGAAGAGGCGGGATCAAAATGGACCAGTGTAAAAATAAAATTAAACTCTCGGATCAAACCCGTAAGGATTTGGAGGAGTCGCACTAATGGATCATCATTAGAGGTTCTGAGTGAGGTTTGTACTTTGTAAAACTCGTGAATTTTATATATATTTTGAAAAAATGCAGGATATTTAATGTCGCGATGAAAATTTGTAAAAAATTGAATAAAGTCAACCGGTGGTTATCATTGTTTTTATATGGACATAAGTCGGACGAGGTCTGGGAAGAGGAAAATCATTTGGTCGGTGCGAGACCGGAAAATGACGAAATTTTGTTTGAATAAATGAGTCAACTTTAATACCGAGCTTAACTTGTGCCACACATTTCGTATAACAATTTTGATGGAAAACTTGTGTGCGCGCGCGCGAGATGTTTTGAAGATTGAAACCTTAGTTCAGAGAGATCTTCAAGTTTCGCGATATTTTCCGTGGGCAGAGATGGGAGAGGGTTGTCAGATGTTGGTTAAGTTTTCCCTGAAGATGTACGCGAAGACTAAGCCAACCAACAACTGCGAGAGTCGGATTCATTGCGTAAGAAAGAGGCGTCGGAGAATTGAAAAATTTTAATAGGTTAACGAGATCGCCGAGGCTCGAAGTTTTGCACAATGGTGAAATGATTTATTTCGGAAGGAGAGAAGTTGTGCACTTTCCATTTTCGTTGAATTTTGCGGAACTTAGTGGACGAATAATGGTAACACAAAACACCTCGACTCTCATCGATAGATGCGCCGCAAAAATTCACAATCCACCACAATTGATTCTCCACGAGAATAAAATCCAATTTTCGCAGTTTTTCATCATTCAAACACGTACCGTTTGTACACACGTGTACATAACTTTTACATGCACATTCCAATGCTTTTTTTTTAACCCATCAAACAAAAACGATCCGCAAAGTTCATCGTTCCGTTGAATTTATACCAAGTATCCCATCGAAAGTCTCAGCGGGTCTCTAATCTTCCTCTCATCTTTTCCGCCGACTCCTCGTCCGCAAGACCGCAATCTCCGTCTTGATTAAGGCTAACGTCGTTAATGTCTCGAGGGCGCGTACTGTCGTCCCTATACTATGGCGGGATCGCGGGATGTTGTGCTCGCGAGACCGAGAGAACGCAAGAGCAAAGTCTCGAGTCTCGTCTGGCCGAGCTAGTAGTGAGCGGGTCTCTTTCATCCAGATTCTAGCCTCGGCATCGTTTATCCAACGTATTATCTATTTATAAAAGCCTCTGAGGCACCACGAGACGAGACTCGGTGGGTGCCGTTTCTGCTCGCCCACGATCACGAAGATGACGACGACGACGACCAGGAGGTGGAAGGACAGGAAGAGACTCGGTGTATTTCGCTCGCTTTCACTCTCACTTTATCCCCTTCGCTCCCACAACCGACCGGGACTTCGTACCGGCGATTTTTAATATTCCTTGACCGTGGTTTCCGGTCGTTCACAGGTTAACCCGAAATCGTGAGAGTGAAAAAGTGAGGAATTAATCTGACATACTATTAACTGGCGTTAAATCTGCGATGAGAGTCGAGCAAAAGTGTGACGAGTCGATCGCATTGATTCAGTCTGGATAGACAAATTCTAAATTGACTCGATAATCCAGATTTATAAGATCGAATCTAGATCGTATAAATCTAAATAGTCTAAATAATCATCGGCTAAGGTCGACATGGACTAAGTGAGGAGTCTCAATCTAAAGAATCTAAGTCGGCATCGACTCAGTCAACATAAACTAGGACTGAATAATCTGTAAACTCAAGTGGAAAAGTATCAGATTTTTCAGTCACTTTTGAAATCTATATCGAACGATCAGAAACAACCTGGTTGGTGGATTCTTGACGGGCAAATTTTGTGGATCTGCACATTTTTTTATTATTAATCAGAATTTTTTTTTTTATCAAGAAAAAATTGTCACATTAGAAGCTAAAAAAAAAATTTGATTTTCCGTGTCGTGTGAGAGAAGGGATCGAAGAGTTCACCGAAAAATTTTTAACTCACTCCCCTCTTTCTTTTCCTCTTTTTCCCTCGGTGTTTTAGCGATCTTGGTGAAATCTGTACGAAACGTGGAGGCGCACGGAGTCTTCGGCACAGGAGAGTTCTAATAGTCTGTGGAGATAAAATCGTAAAGCAGTGTAGATGGATTTCACATACTCAGCTGTTCATAACGGCAGAAGCGAAAACGGGGACCGACAGAAAGCGCGACAGCGAGTGTCGCTTTTCGCAACATGGGACTCGAGTCATTTGTCATTGCAACGGGCGAGGGAATAAAAGAAAATTCATTTATGATTTATTTCCCTCGTATTCACGACATGTCGGCTTGTTTTCTACCATCGGCCGACAATCGCGTGATTTGACACGTCGCGAGAGTAATTTACAGCTCGACGGTTCATGTATTTTTATTTTTAACAGTCGAGAAACCAATGTGTCACGGCGGAAGTTTTAATGTTTGCATACATGAATTTTTACGCTCGCTATACCTGATTTTTCTTGTTGCTCACAATGATAAATTATCCGCTAAAAACACACGACAAAGTTCCCACATAATTCCGATATATTTTCTTTAACTTGTAAGTCATGCCAGAATACCCAAAGAATATTTTTCCAGTCGCAAAGAAGCTGAAAAATAAATTTTTAATTTCCATAACATCGCAAAATTGCGATTCACCGTCTAAGAAAATAAAAATCACGAATGAACATTACAAATTCGGAAGCTTTGGAGGGAATTTTAAAAATACATAAAAAAATTGCCAGTTCCATTTTTGGCACCGATTGTCACCAGTAAAAAATTGCAATCGATGCGACTACCCTTTAACAACCTTTGCCGCACCGAATACAAAGTCGTCCGAGTCATCAGCGTGTATTTTGGAGTCCATAATCGTGTCGTAGCCGTCGTCTCTATTTCCCCTCAGTATCTTGGCATTATAGCGAGCTCGTAACGACGCTGAACCATATAAAAATGAGGACAGGTGAAGATGGACGGGAGCGAGTGAATCAACTCGAAGATTGCGGTCTGCCCCGTCGTCACGTAGCCAAGGAGCCGTGTACGTACGTACAACCCCCTCGGTACATAAACCTTCCACTCCCTTTTTGTCTTCGGTCGGTGGAGAATTTCTCCTCGTTTCTTTTGCTACGAATCCGAACGAAAGGGAGGTCGGGAACGGTCGAGAGAGGAAGAATACAGGGGGGAAAAATATGTTGCGCTTTATCGCTCCATTCTTCGCCCGCGCCGTTCCCCGTTTCTTTTGCCATGCTATAGGGTGCCGCACCTGTACACGGTGTGGGGGCGGGAGCGGGGCAAAACGGAACAGCGAAAGAAAAACGAACCACCGCGGCAAATGTTCCGGGAGTCGAAAAAAAAAATCGTCCCGTCGAAAAACGAAGGAGACACGTTCGTTTTGCCCCGGTGTTTCGTCTCGCCCCGGTCTCCGCAATAACCCGATGTGGTACTTTGCGAGTTGGCCGGCATCGCTGTTTCTCCGCCGCGTGGAAGAACGAAAGAGTGCAAGAAAGTATGAAAAATATTCTTCGTCTTGCCACGGATGCATGGCTCTGTGTTATTCAACGAAAAATGACTCCGATAAATTTTTTTTTTTTTTTTTCGACAACGCTCGAACATGCACGGAAAAATGTGCGAGATGAACCAGTAAAATCGGAGCCTGCCACGGGGATAGAATTTTCGAGGCGGAAGAAAATGAGGGATGTTGCCGAGATAACGAGGGGACACGAGCGAATGTCGAAGGGTGCACGACAAAATAACATTCAAGAATAACACACACCAAAATAACAAATTACAGAGTTTTTTCCTACAGTTGTTTTGTGCATCGTGTTATTTCCACACATAAAAATAACATCCGAAAATAACACCAGTAAAAATTCAACTTCAGTGTTATCTTCCTGTGCTATTTTCATACACATTTATTTTATTCAACTTGACGTTCTTTTGACAAATACAAACCCATTGCAATAACAAATTTTCGACGTAACATACTAAAGTCTGATTTTGGTATTTTTTTTTAATTTTTTTTTATTCTGGAATTCTGTTTCTTTGGCGTCGTATCGGTTGTGTCGTACTACTGGCACGACTTACGTATCGACTGTTTGCACGAACGTCGCTATTCATACGAGGCAAAGCAACGGTGGATGTCCCGACTCGCGACTCTACCAACCGAGAGAGCATATGTACGCAGGCGAACGTCGCAATTTTGCGAGCTACATCGAGTGAATGCATAGAGGGAAGCGCCGAGATCGCTGTATGGCCTATTCAAGGGAAGGCACTCGAGTGCTACTCGACTGACGCTCGACGGCGTACCCTTACACGGGCCGTGTATACTTCACATAACTGGATGCGTTATATGCGAGGGTGAATAGGTAAACATCCATCCTGGAAATAGCATTTGTATATCGACGAAAAAAAAAAACAAACAAAAATTATAACTTTCATCTCGAGAAAAAAATAATTAAAAAATACAGATAATTTATATATTGAAGTAAATTAAAGAATAAGGCAATAGAAAATATTTCCGCTATAGGGAAGAATTGATTTTCATTGCATGGAGCAACATGTTACATGCAAGGTTGAATAGGCGGATATTTACAGTAAATATAACTTTCGACTATCGACTGAATGTAAGAGTAATCTATAAATTTTATCTTCATAAAAAAAAAAATTAAAAAATTCAATAGAAAATATATAATTTATATTTTGGAGTAAATTCAAAGATAAGGTTCAAAATATTTTTGTTATTGGGGAGAATCAAGTTACACTATTTTGGTTCACTTGATTCGTCCCTCCACAAAAAATGGGAATATTGTCTGTGAATTTTTTAACGAGCAAGCAACTTCATAATGTACGAAGTTCGTCATCCGTAACCGTGATCGATTATTCTTTCAGCCCCTTCGAGTTTCTTGTTTCTTCCCTTTTCTTTTTGGTGTTTTTTTTTTTTTTTGTACCTCACCCGCTGCCACTCGGGTCAGTAGTGGGGCTCTAAAGGGTTAAGTGGGTTCGTTAGTCGTATCGCATGAGGGGAAGTGAGCGAAGGAGGAAGTAGTGCCGACTGGGGATGAAGTAAGAGAGATACGCGTACACGTACGTTACTGCCCCGGTTAATCCGTCGAATGATCTCACCGTGGCTTCTCATCTTATATACCTTGTCGCGTGCTTTCTTTTAACCTTGTTTCCTTTCGCACAGTAGCGCCGGAGTCAGCTAAAAATAACCACGGCGATTTGCGCACTTTGTGATTCATGAGAGCTATAATTCTCGTTCTCTTATCAAGAATATGCACATACGTAGACACACTTTCATCTTCATTTCTCGTTCTGTTGATGGCTCTTATTATTCGTTTTTATTTTTTTGCCCAACGCTTCGTCCCCGAGAGCTTGCAGTCACGCGAAATCACGTAGACAGGTGAAGATTGCGATAAATGGAAAAGTGTCTCCACAGGTGTTAATTTTTAGTTGAAAAAAAGGTTTTTTTTTATACAGGGAGGAATGACGAATAAAATTAAAAACGAACGCTGGGAAAATGTGAAGGATTCACGATAAAGGGAAGCTTCTAACGCTTAACAAATATTTTTCGTTAATTTCAAACATTTGACGATTTTTATTATTAACACTTGTAGATGTTTTTTTTTTTTATGAGAAAGTTTTTTAAACGGGTGAATTTTTGTGTAATATTCGCTGGTAATGTGGAATTTCATTAAAGCATATTATAAAGAATTTTGTATAATTTGGTGCACGAGCTGACGGAGATATTTCATCAATCACAGTGAAGTATGTTGAAAGGTCGATCCGGAGCGGAGCTCTGTCGCTATCTCAGAGCGCAGCGCGGCTCGTCGATCCGCAGGCAATTGAGCGAACGAACGGAGGGGCGCAACATATAGATTTTTTTTTTTACTCATTTTTTCGGAACGACATTAGCTAATTTGCTTCGGTGAATATTTTAATGTAGGATAAGCGTACCCGCTCTCGGATAGCAAAATAATAAGAGATATACGTATTCGTGAGAAAAAGGATCGGAAAACTCTGGGTGACGGCCAGGAAGAGAAGCCGCTGCTGAGCTAATATTACCTTTTCCCATAATTTCCTTACGAATATTAAATAAAAACAGAAAGTCGGCGTCTCTGGTTCTTTCCGTTGTCGTTTCAGCAGTCACCGTTTTATGCTTCACATTATGCTGAATCTTTACCTCGACCGAACCGAACCAAAAAATTCTATCTCCTCGCCGAGAAAGAAATTCTTACGAGAGTTGTCAGCGGAAGCTTATTCATGAGAAGCTTAAATCGTTCAGAAAATGAAAACAAAGAATGTTTTTTGCGGTTACCAATGGCCCGCTAAATTTCGGAACGAAACGGATGTTGGATTCACTTTCGAAGGGGAATACACATCAAAATATGTCCCTCGGAAATTTCTTTTTTACACGCAGGATTCGATTTTAAAAATCGTAAGTTTGCTCTTTACGTAGCACTTTATCGACATTTTTTCCCGGAACTTTTTTTTTTTTTTGAGATTTCATTAGTAAGCAAAGATACCGCTGTTAAAATTTTTTTTTAATCGCCACTTTTTTTTTAAACTGGCCATACGAATTTTTTTCAAATTTCGTTTTACTGCTATTTGTGATCTATTTTTTCACGCAGATTACGACTGCGCCAAGTATTTCACGAATAACACAAAAGGGCCGTCATAGCGGCATAAATAATTCTTCCTAATTCATGGGAGAATAAATATCACATTTTTTATCAGAAAATTTTATTTTTTCTATTGAAAGCCTTTTTTTCACCAATAAATAAATGTATCATCAAAACGACCCCGTCGAATCTAAGGAAAAAAAAAAACATTATTTTCCGCTTCTACAAGCACCAAACGGTTCTCGTTCTTCCTAAACCGGCTGCCACACCGAGATAACAAAAATCCCAGTCGATCGGATGAAATTCGCGTCGAAAGCGACACCCGCCTACAAATCCTTCCTCGCAATATCGTTTTCTCCCGAACGGATCTCTATCGTTCCTAAATTTCGAGTCACACACTCGTTTCTCTAAGTGGGTGAGAAGCAAGAGAAATAAGAGGGTGGCGGTTCGAGCGCGACCCGACGGAGAATGAATGGACGGTGCCAGTCGGCGAGGGGGATGCATGAATATAACGGTGTCATTAGGAGAACCAGACCCGCGAACGACGACGACGAAGGAGGCAACGAGGTTGCGAAACCTCTTCGTCTTAGTTTTCTCTATTTTCTTATTTTTTTATTTTTTTTTTAATGTTTTTTTTTTAACTTTTTCTCTTATCCGTTGAACTCTCGACGTAAGGGCGTTCTGTAGTCGGATCTCTCGTAAATAAAGTCGGGCTTGGCTCTCGTCGAGCCCAGACCGAAGGATTCACCCGACTATAACGCCGTTGGTTTTCCCTTCTTCCTTCCTCTCGCCAGAGAGCGCTATGTACAGCGAGAAATTCGTCCTGACGATATTTCTCCGAGCGCTGAAAGAATTTTTACCGAAGGAGAGGGAAGCGAAGAAAGGGGCAAAGGGTGCGCTCGATGCTGCAGGAGGTAGACGGGGAGGCAGCGCGATAGATAGAAGGCAGCCGCATCGAGAACGATATCTCATGCCCTCGTAATTGGCCCGGCATAATCTTTGCTCCATTTTTCACGTCCCTCCGTCCCGCTCTCTCAATTTCTACACCTTTCGCGCTCTCCGTCTCCCGAGCTGCTAACTTATTCTTCGTTTTTTTTTGCACACTCATTCTTACTCCACGGAGAGACCGTGGCCAAAATTCTTCGCGAGACTCCGCGAAACTCTTCGGCAAATTTTTTTGAGATTTATTCGATTTTTATGAATATATGTAAATTTTTTTTTTTCGTCTATGGGAAAACATAATAATCGACGGGGGGAGAGAGTCAAAATGCGTTATTTTGATTTTTAAACATTTAAGTTGCAATTTTTTTTTTTTTTTTTTTTTTGAGGAAAAATAATTATTACGCATATTGCTATAAATATATCATTATTATTTATAGTTTATGGGTCACGCCATTGCTGAATTTTGGAAAAAGGTCTATTCTGAAATTTATATGTGATATGGGAAACTCGTAAGAACTATCGGATAACAAAAAACGTTCGAATTTCTTTTTTAACAAAAGGGAAATCCTCAAATAAGCTTTACTTCCGAACTAACGACTTCGGAGTATTTCTGGTATCTTCTTAATAATGAGAGAAATCTTTATTGGACGACCCTCATTGCCCTCGGGTTTTCAACTTCACCGCCCGACTCCCGCCTTTCTCCAATAAGTCGATCACGAATAATCGGATATCTTGAAACATACCGGGCCGTTCTATTCTCCCTCGTAGGAGAGAGTTCTCCGCTCTTGGTCTGTTCTTGGCTCTGTTCTATCTCTTCCTGAAATAACTTCGACGCCAATCACATTATCGATGTTAGAATAACGAGGGTTTTAAGTCGACGACGATCGAGGATTACGATCGTTCTATATCGATCACTTCTCTCTACTTCATCACGTTATCGTATTAGTTTTTTTTTTTTTTTTCATTTTTCTTACTTATAGAAAAAACTGAAATGAGAAAAAAAAATTGTTTACTGTTCGAAGAATGAAAAAAAAAATCCTATGGTGGGCCGTGAAAAATTGTTTAAATCAATAAATTAATTTACGAGATGATCGTTGTTCTCTCGTTTCAAATTCGCGCAGATCGATTCACAGAAATGACGGATAAAAAATTTATTTCCAAAAAAGAAGAATTTGAAAAAAAATCGAAGGAATCTTACGACATTCCGCAAAAAAATGTTCTACGTCGATAGCTTAACTGAATCTCGAAGTGATCCGATAATCCCAGAATCGTACTCAACTAAGACAGTCTCTCGACTCGAAGATGTGCGGGCTTCGATCCGCAGGAGTCGAGAATAAAAAAATGAATCGAAGGAGTTCAGCAAGAAGGAAGAGTGCGCGTCGACGAATGAAAATTCAGTGTCCAAGTCCGGGACGTTTCCAGGGTGGAGGATCGAGCATTACATCTGTCGATATCTTCATCAGTCCGCGATAAAATAAAACTATCGCTGCCCGTCCCGTTTGGTCTCCTCGCCTCTGCCACTCCTGCGCCAAGTAATTACAAGTTCGTCGTTTAGATTCCCGAAGGAACTGCGCCGCGCTGTGCTACGGTGGAAACTGCAGCTGCTTCTGCTGCGACCGTCGTCGAGTTTGCCCATTTCTGTTATAACCAGCACGATTCGGTCTCCCTCGTTTCTCGAGGATTCGCCGCTCCTCTTTTTATCACACTTTATCGATGTTTCTCGCCGATAGAACTTACGGGCGTGTGCAGAAACTAACGGGGCAAATTGGACCAGCCGTTCAATTAAGGGAGTGTTATCAATTCGCCTAAAAAAATAGAAAAAAAATATATAAGAAGAATAATCTTATAAAAATTAGAAAAAAAAAATTGTTTGCGGAAAAAAAGGAAAAATGTATTTTTCTCAAGATTTTTTATATATACTATATATATATATTTTTTATATCGGACGAAATAAACCTTCCTGTGATCGTTTTAAGAATGGATTTTTTTTCACAGATTCTTTGAACCTCGTCGATAAATATTATTTCTCACCACGTTTCAGTCAATGATCGATTTTTCACTCCGTTCTCGACCACCTTTTCTTTTACCTCATCTGAACTCTGTGCAAAACACCGCGGCACCGCGTTTCGCACAGGAATTTACGGAATTCCCATCAAGCTTGAAAAAATCTTCTTCGCATGCTTTGTCGTAAATTTTTTTCAACCACGGGAGAATCCGCTTTTTGTATCCTGGATAAAATCTCTCTTCATATTAGACTCTTGTTTTATTCCGCACGTCGAGAAAAAAATTTAAAAAAATACACCGTGCATTGTAGATGCACCACGAATGTTATTTCCCGCGAGTCGTCCTCCGGGTCACACGGATCACGCCACGGTGTCTCGTAGCGACCGCGTCAAGAATAATTTATGAGATCTCGGAGAGGTTCTTGGCCGTCGATTCTGTACACACGCGGGATAATGATATTCGGCCGGTGACGAGTCGGAGAAGCTTGAACAGAGAGTATTTTCTAAAACACGACACGGCGACTACCGTCGAGACGAGACAGATACGGAAATATATTAAAAATGGTCGCGAAGCTCTCCCCAGTGCTCGAGAAGGAATCTTTTGACTGCTTAAAATTCCTCCTGGCGTTTCGTCCCGCTCAGAGTTTAAACGTACGCGACATGTACGAGAGAGATTGAAACTGTTACGCAATTATTCAAGGAAAGTTAAACTACCGAATCTCGTTGGTTGTTCTCGGGCGCTCGGGTGGAAATTTTTAGATGCATCGGACAGTACCCGGAAGACGCTCGATAAGATCCCGACCGGGCCTCGATGTTACGCTCCGAAATTTGTACGGGAGCACCGTTGCATTTTTTAAAAAGATTTTACGACTGGATAACGTGAATTTTCATTGCGACGTAATGTACAAGTTACATGCGATGTAACATTCCAGTTACATGCCGTGTAATATTCAAGTTACATGTAATGCAAAATTCAAGTTCGTGCAGTGTAAAATTCAAGTTACATGCAATGTAAAATTCAAGTTGCATGCAATATAAAATTCAAGTTGCATGCAATATAAAATTCAAGTTACATGCAATATAAAATTCAAGTTACATGCAATATAAAATTCAAGTCACATGCAATGTAAAATTCAAGTTACATGCAAGATAAAATTCAAATTACATGCAATGTAAAATTCAACTTACATGCAATGTAAAATTCAACTTACATGCAATATAAAATACAACTTACATGCAATGTAAAATTCAGCTTACATGTAATGTAAATTTGAAGTTACGTTCAATCTAAAATTCAAATGACGTGCAGTTTAATATTTAAGTTACATCCAATGTAACATGTGAGTTGGAACGGAGCATGAATAAAAAAAAAAAAAAATATCGCTTATCAAGAAATTATCCATCCGGCCTCCGTTAATCCAATTACCGTTGAATTTCTAATTTTTTATATCTCTCTTTCTCTCTCATCGCGAAAATGTCTGCGGGACTTTTTGTTTATCTTTTAAGTAGACTCCCTCGTCGAGAAGTCCGCACTCCGCAGTGTGTTTTGGTCTCTCGCCTTTTTCCGAGGGCGTCTATATTCCCACCGTTGGAACTGCTAAAGGGGTTGGCTAGCGGGCGCGCATCGATCCTCTCTCCGCTCTGGGAGTCTTCCGCCAGCTCTCTCGCTCTCTTTTTCCGCGACTTCGTACTATTCGAGCTCCGGAAACCGAGAGCTCAGGGAAAATGCCCCTAAGCTTAACGTGGAAAACACTGACATATATATATATATATATACATACATACATATATATCTGAAAAAAAAAAAAATATATATATATATATGTATATATGTATAGATAAATATATACTCTGTTGGAGATAGAGGAAGAAAGACGGAGCGTAACGGATATCGTCTATGTGCAAGCAGCTCACTTGCAAATTCTTGTAAATAGCAAGTCCCGAGACAAACAAGCTTCAGAATTTATAAGGGGAGGTATAGAGAAGCCTGGGCTGCAGCATCCCGCGAGTCTCTGATGCAAGGAGCGAGGAAGGGAGAGGGAGAGGGGCTCGCTAGGAAAGCTGCATCGAGGCCAGCCAGTAGGTATCGCGAAATCCCCGCAGTCGAAGCACTCCCTCGTATATCCCGAGGAAGATACGGTGGCAGAGAGGGGCGGGAGGGGGTCGGGGGTAACCTTTGAATATTTCAGAGTACTCAGCGAGATCCTATCGTCGCGTATTTACGCGATTGAATTTTCACAACGCCCGCGCCATTCCCAATGACGGAAATAAAATTAGGCAATTAGAGCGGTCGATTTTAGGGGGAGAATTTAATGATTATTTTCTGGTATTTTTCGTCAGGATCCTCTGATGAATGTGGAGATTTGTCATTGCGTTCGGTGCTCCGCGTCGGCGACTGAGTTGGAGGTTGATTTTTTGTTTTTTTTTAGTTTTTTTTTTTTTTAACACCGATAAATTCATTAAAAATGTGAAACACGGAAGGTTGGATTATCGCGGGGCAGGCGCGTTCCTTTCGGAGCGAGGGTGGAATATTTTTATTCGCAGCTTTTTGAGAGTCGTACAGCTCGAACAATGCAAATCATAATTAACAGAGTAATTAATCGTGGTTACAAAAAAAAAAAACTCCGTATTAACGCGCAAATTAACGAAGTTTATCACGGTCGCAATGATTATACGGTCGACCCAGTTTCCGACTGCCAGTGCTAAACCCTTTTCGTACTCACACCTTTTTTCTTTCTGCTTCACGCCACGTTGTAACTACCGACGGAAAATGTTTTGAACTTTTCGTTTGCGAAAATGTGGTTCATTGGGATATCTGAAAAACACGTGGAACGTTACGCAAAAATACGTCAACGCGTTATCAAAATATTCCATCTACGAAATATAAAAAAATTGAATCCACGAAATATAAAAATATTGCATCCACGAAATACCAGAATATTCAATGTGTGAAATATAACAATCTTTCACTATTTATTAAAATGAAGTTTTTTCAATGAGAAAGCAAAAAGTAAAAATATTGTCGCACAAATCGATAATCATTCTAAAACCGTCTAGCCGGTTCATTTCGCCCCGAGAAATTATATCGTAGACCATTAATCTGCATTTTTTTTTTTTTTATGCAAGCTGCTCCACTCGAGCGATAAGTGGCGTAAGCCGCAATATATATTATCTTTGGAACGATATGTTCTTTACTGCACACGACTATAATCCATCGACCGATCACTCAATTTAAATTACAGTCGGGCGCATTACTCGGGCGTCTAATCTGCGATTGATCCGTCGTAATGTCTATTACCGTCGACGAGATCCACGCCTTTCTCTATACTTATGTAACACACGTACGGCGCGTGTGGGTTGCGCGAGCTTGTTCGCTCGTCCGGTCTGTAGGTAAGCGACTCTACATTGACTACTGTAACGATCCGACGACCACCCCGACTCGTCTCCGAGTGCGATGTCCCCGCGATAGGCTGTCATAGAAACAGTATAATAAATTATCTCTCGAATCGCCCAGACTTCCCCGGCCGGTTCAGCTATGCGGGCTATGATTCTAGTTTTTAAAAAAAATTTAATTGCGGTTACTAAATCTATTCCCAGTGGAAGTAACAGGTAATTCCAACAAAGTATCACATGTGAAGTACAAGCAGGCAAGCTCCAATTTCCAATTTAGTGATCAATCCGAAATCCGTTTTATGTCCAAAATTTTTTCAGATATCGTTTTATTTTATTTGTAGTTTAAAGCAAAAAATATAATAAATCCTTGTCTCACGAAACAATCGGCGTGCCATTTTACCCAACGCCTTCGGTCAATTTTTTCCACGATAATTACTTTCATACTCCCTCGCAACTTTTTTTTACGGAGTTCAAAGTAACAAAAAAATAGGTCGTTGCCGGGGATAAGAAATTTAAAAAGCGTGCCGTTTTACCCCCCACGTCGTAGTTCAAAATTTTCTCTACGACTATTACTTTCATCGTCTTTCATAATTTGTTTTTTCTTTGACTTTTCCTTCCACTCCCCACTTCCGACCATTGTTTCTTTTTTCCCTTCCTCTTGTCTCTTGCCTCTGACTAAACTTCGCACACACCCGTGGGTTGTCTTTATCTCGCTCCTCGTACTTTATCCCACTTCGATTAAATCACCTAGCCGGAAGACTTCGTCGGGCCTTCTCTTCCACCGCCGCGCCTTTTTCCTTCCCTCGTGTACGGCTCTTAGGGAACCTTCCGCACCAACTAACTCCCCTATCCATCGGAAGAGGCAAAAGGGATAGTCGAGAGGCTGCCGAGACGCGTCACGCGTTTTTCCAAGCTCTTCCGCCATTCCCACCGCGCCTTCCGGTTCCGCACCTTTTTTTTCTCTCGTCTCCCCGACCTTCATCCACAATGTGCCGGCTCGCCGACAACCCTAGAAACTGACACGAGAAACTTAAAATAAATACGCTCTTTTTTTTTTCCATGGAGACAAAATAAACTTTTTTTTCCTGTATGCGAATCCTACCTACTTGGGCTCGGACATCCAAGTGTGCCAACTATAGTTTTCATTAAATTGTATTTATATTACACTCGTTCTAGTAATATCTTAATTCGTCACTTTAATTCAATATTTTTTAATTATGTATTTTTATATTGTATATTTCGGAGCTGAGCAATACTTTGAGTATCAAAGTACTTTTTATTACTATAAATACGGACCTAATTAATCTCCACAAACTGAAATAAGAAACTCAGAGAAAAAAAATCTTTTTCTGTATGGCTTTTAATCATACGATAATTCCATTAATTTCTTCAAAAAAATTCATTTATTTCAACTTTGTTTTTTCATCCACATAATTTTACACTCTATATTTTCACCAGGCTAATTCTAAAATATACATCCGGTCTCTTTCCCTCAACCCTACGTAGGGTTGCCTAAAAATGAGTAATAAAAATAATAGAAAAAAAATATTTAATATCACGTGTCACGTGTCAGACAGTTCAGAACACTGTTTCAGGCCACCGTGCACTGCGGAACGAAATTTACGTGTGCACACGTACGCCTGTATCTGTGAGCCTACATAGATTCAAAGTATCCGCGCGTATATGCGAGTTACGTTCCAGCTATGCGTGACAGATTGGACGCGAGGGTCTAACAAGCACATATAGAGGAGAACGAGTAAGAGCATCAGGAAATACCCCTACGCACCAGTTCGGTTAACCCAGCGAGCCAATTTGTCGATTCCGTGGACGAGCGCGATATACGTGTGTGCGTGTGTGTGTGCGTGTGGCGTATGCGTGTGTGCGGTCTCTCGGTTCTTCGTTCTCCAGCCAACGAGTTATCGATCCTCAACTCCCCGACGTCCATTTCGATATAGTATCTAACACTCGGTGTGGCATTCGAACTACCGGATATAGAAAATTTGGTACTGTACAGCTTAACGAACAGAAATTCCACACCGGAGTAATCGATTGTCTGCCAGCACTTTGCATTCAAATACCCATATGGATACCATTTCAATGACATTTTTCTCGTTTGTCTATTGACCTACGCCAAAGGCCAATTTCATTCGGCATCGAAATCGCGGGAACAATCATGAATATGTAAAATTTCGAAAAAAAAGGGATATTTACAAAGGGATATTTCGAATTTTGGAATTCTAGAATAATAAGATATTTAGAATAATGAGAAACTTTGAGATTTTTCCATAACGCGCGATGATCTCATTTGCCACGACAGCAGCGAGTGTGCAAAGTCGCACCTGTCTTTTTCAACTCGGATACCAGAAAAATCCAGAAAAATCCCTTTGATAAATCTTTTGACTCAGTGACTCGACCAATAATTCACGCTAAGGTCCCAGAAATAAATCCCTCAACGAAAAGCTTCCCTATCAACGACCGTGGTGCAAGAATTAAAATTAGACTGTCCTTTTTTTCCGTCAATCTCCCTCGCCCCTTTCAAGATCGAAGATCTAAATTTCTTCTGATCGTCTTCGAGATCCGGATGTTCAGGGATAATTGCCACTTCCTGCGTGTTTAACACCGGCTGCCACGGTTTTCGTAAGTCACAGCTCACGCCTCGAGTCATACCGCATACCCTATAAATATAAATCCCTTTGCCAGTATCGGAAGGGCGTATGTCTCATCGCTCCCAGCAATCGAATAAACCCCTCTGATTTCGACCCGGCGATCCACGCTCCGTGGAGTTGCAGATATTGTACATGAGCGTGCGTGCCTCGCGACACGCACGCTTCTCGGCGCACATTACATTACACTCGTGTACTCGAGCCGTTATATATATTCTTAAAGGCCGGACTCGTGTATCGGAGAACACCCGAGGGTTCGTAACAGTTGCGCTCGTGCATGCGGCTTGCGGCTACGGTGGAAGCGTAGGTGAAATCCGGCTTGCATGCGCACCCAGCCGAGATGGTACGACGCGCCGGTCACAATTACGTTGAAATAGTGCTTCCGGCAGAGGAGTCGTCGGGCGATGTACTCTATGCCCCACTATGTTCTATCCCCGCTCTACGATATCTTTTTTCTCCTTTTCCTTCCACACCTATATTCGTATCTCCGCCGAGATAGACCCGCAGACTTACCGTCGGCTGTCCGCAGCTGGTCTCAGCATCTTGCTTCTTCGAGGTCTGCTGCTTCTTTCTACGATTTTCGTCCGGCTTTCAATGAGACCTTGCGCTTCGGATTTCGTTGGATGTCGAAACTCAGCGTTACACAAGATGAAGGAGATTTTTTTTTTTTTTCCGATTTTTTGAGATTTCAGGTGAAACTGGAATGTTTAAATTCTTCACCTTTGGTTTGACGTGGGAAGTTGGAATTTTCAGATTGGAGTGAAAGTGGGTATTTATTAAAATTGCCGTCTTGGCGTGAAAATTAATTTTTTATTTTGTCCCCGACTTTTGGTGATTACTTTTTATGAAAATTCTTGCTCTGAGCGTCAATGAATAATTTAGGAGGTTTCATTTTCATTTCATACCTCGGTCGGTCACAAAACGTTTAAGCATTTTTTTTCAATTATTTTATAGAACACATTTTCCCAACTTTTTTTGTTTCACTCTAGGCCGAAAGAAGAAATCTTCGAATTCTCCACCTGTAATTTGCTCCAAAAACTTATTGCTCCGTCTCCACAGAATTTTCAAATAAAAATCGACGAATATATTCATAAACAAAAACAAAAAAAATTCCCAGCTCATCTTTCGGATCCTCTCCGATTACTTTCTTCGTTCATTTAAAAAATTCTATTTTCCTCCGCCAATGAATCGTCCCGAAGATATTTTAATTTCAAGCTGCATTGTCCTCGTCAAGAAGTCTCTTTGTTCGATTCGCTTTTGGTGGACCTCACGCGGTTGCATTGTTATTTTTTTTTTTTTTTTTTTTTCGGCGATACAAAAACCACCCGTAGAACACACGTATTCGGGTCTCGCACAGACAAGTGGCTCGCTATTGAAGGGACCGAGTCTTATTGTAGCCAGCGACGGAAGACGAATCTTCTTCTCTCGTGTCTCTCCACCGTCTCCTATTTTATATCGTATTCTTGGTCCTCTTGTAGTCCCCCCCCCCCCCCCGTTTTCGACTACCTGAAACGCCTCGAAAAATTCTTCCTTTACTCCCGACGACGTCGGGGTAGGTAACTGTGTGTGTTTGCACAGGACGACGGGCACGACCGGACCGCCTGTCGTGCAACGTACACCCCCGTGAAACGAGCGTGAAAGCTTCTTGTTAGGCGAAATACGAGACCGTAGCGAGATACCATACCCATCCCTCTACCCAGTTCTATATTCCATTACTATCCCGCATGCATCAGTGCGTCCTCTTTCTCCCTTCCGCGTCCCGTGTCTGGTGTCTCGTTTTATCTTATTTACCCTAGGATCGTCGTCCACCGGTTCACTCGCACTGTCGGACGGGAGGTGAATATTCCGTCCCGTGTTTGAATAGAAAATTATGTACGCCAACGCCGCTTGTTATATTCCCCGGATATAATCCTCAAATTTCTACGTCACGATCCGGACAACGTTTTTTCAAAATAAAAATCGTTGTTACGAGTACGATGGAATTTTCGGAAAATAATTATTTTGCGAGTCGACGCTGACGGATTTTCGACGTACGTTGTCTTGCCGGAGGGACTGCTCGGGCGACGATTTTTTTTTTTTAATCCAAAATTTGATTTATATTGAGACTTTTATTAAACGTAATTTGATAACAATTTTTTTTTTTTTTTTTTTTTTTCAGAATTTGATTGAACCAGGATTTTTTTTTATCTTGCAGTATGTCGGTTATCGAGAAAAAGCGTATTGTAAACAGACGGTGGATTGATATTGTGGGTATTATGAGAAATATGGAATTTTATATCACTCTGGCGCGCTGACCTGGTTAAAAACGACTGGAAAAAATTGAATCGTTTTCATTGCGGGTTTCCACTGTTATATTTTTTATAGAAACAGAAAGTTCGCCTGTATTTCTGTAACGAATGTATCGCATATTTATGAAACATTCGTATTACAGAGATGTACAGGAATTTCATCGGTACCGAAAATTTGCTCGTGACTTTTGAATTGTGCAATTAAATGCGTATCGGTATTTTGTTTTATCCTTCTCGCCCATTACAAATTACTTGCAAATTACTCATTACAAATTGTTGCAAATTACTTACACGAAAAATCCCGAATCAAGGATTCCACGCTGGGAATTTTATCTAAATAACTTATTTCTATTGGATAAAAAAAAATAATAGAAAAAATTAATTGCTTCGTAAAAATAGCTTACCGAATAGACTAAGTTAAGAATATAAGCGAAATAGCTCAGTGGCTAGCGCTCCCGCTGGGTAACCGGTCGATCCGGGTTCGAATCCCGATTAATCGCCAAACGTTTTCTATTCGATATTTCGTCCATCCATCCGCAGGTCTCAAACTCAACATCCGATCATTACATAATCCATCTTTAAATCCTACCAACGACTCACCGATCAAAAACGTCCGTATTCGCTAGTCGATCCTCAAAACTCCCAACCATTCAAGATTCTTCAATGAAAACCCTACGGCAGTGAGGTTTTTCCCTCAGGTGAGCGACATTCGCCGACTTTCTCACCTGCAACATGAGATTGACAAAGGAACGACAAAGAGCGGGGCCGATGGCAGATCCGGAACATATCCGGAACAGTGCTTCGAACATTCGCACAAAAAAGAACTTCGCATGCATTTCGCTGGAGCCGTTCGGAATCCTAGAAACAATGAACCGAGACCGTTCTCTTAGGTACCGCGCAGATGATGATGATGATGATGATTATGATGATGTGTCCGTCTGCCATCAGCACTTCTCACTCGAGTGCTCTCTCTCCGTCTTCGCCCCCGTCGGAGATACGGCGTAGGAAAAGTTATTTGGGGGTGAGAAAAAGTCGTTTCTGTTGGGATGAACGGAGGAGTGTCTCGCATCTCGCATAATTCACGAGGCAGTCGTTGATTATAACGCAACGGCGAAAGAACTATTCCTCGGTAGAGATGTACGATAATTCTTGAAGAATGTCGGCTTTTATTGTGTCCCCCCCAAGGGTTCATTGGTTATTCACACGTTGTCACTGGATTATGGTAATTACACTATAGGGTTACCGGTAATCTCGTTTTCTTCTCGCTCACCCCAGCATGTCCCCCCAAAGTTTCGTATCTCGTATTATACTCGTCGCCAGCGAGGAAAGCTGGCTTTTTTGTTTTCCTCTTTGAACCTCCTTCCTGATCCAGATAACTTCCCGACGATGAATCATGAGGCAAACATTTTTCGTCGTGTGAAAACGTCTCGAGCGAATTCGAGGGTAAAGGTAAACCCGGAAAAAGGTTTACGGCCTTTCTGGAAATTACTTCTACCGAAGACGGTTTTACGAAGACTTATTGTCGGGGTCGAATTTTAAGACGTTAGTTTGAACCTCAAGTTGCTCTTGGGATCGAAGTTTCCCTAAAACTTAACAACGTGCTTGAGATCCATCTGAGGTTCGAACTCTGAACTTACTTTCGATTGGATTTCGATATTAAGTTCGATCTCAAAAGCGGTTCTAAGTTTATACTTGCTTGAAATTTGACCCTTGGGGAACCAACGTTGTGAGTCGATTATGGTCGTCAAAAATCTTTTTTTTTCAACCACCAGTACACTTTAAACAGTTCACGGTTTCACGAATTTGGATCTGGAAACGCTTTGTAAAGCCGTTTTCGCATCAACGATCAGGGCTTAAGAAGGAGTCCTCGAGTGGAGGGCAACTTTCAGAGTTTGCGAGGAAATTCCTAACAGGACTTCAAATAATCAGGGCTTAGAATCTGGAAACCTAAGAGAACGCCTAAGGTTCTTATCCTCTCGGAGCGCTAGAGTTTCTCTGCAAATTGAGCGAAATGGCTCTTTCCTAAACCTACCCCAAACACTGCCGCACACAATTAGCGATTTTCCTCTACACCCTAAAAGCCCCCAACAGCGCAACTCTGACAATCAGTGACGCACCAACAACGTTCCCTTGGCGACAGTTGCAAAAAACATCGAACACTCAGTTAAGAAGTAAAAACCGCCCTCGACTTTCCGCACTATCGATCTGTCGAAATGTTGGTCAAATCAAATTTGACCGTATGATTTATTCAGTCTCTTCGTGCACGATTCACCACATTTCTTATGTCTGATCAACGCCTCCGAGAGGACACGACACGGTGACCTACTTATCGAACACGACCGTCGCTCTTCGCTGTATCAAAGGGCAAACGGGTCTGAAATAAGAAAACATCATCCATTAGGGTCGCCGGTTGGGGAAAAAAAGAAACAACGTGAACATCGCTTCTGAAGTTTCCGTGGAAATCTCGGCTAAAATAAGGTGATAGAGGGTAAGGCGAGGCTGTTCAACGGGGTCACGTGACCGGCCATTTCTATCGTCGTAAGTGGTCGGTTGAGTGAAAGAGGGCCGGACAGGAGTTTCTGCCGGACTGTACGGAGTGTGTACGTGGAGGCGACCACCGATTCAGCAGTCAACTGCACCGGGCGAGTAAATCTAATTTAGTCAGACCCACGATTGTCCGTTGCATTATATATATCTTGTCTTCACGAGGGACGATCGGCTCTCTCTTCCCCTCGTTTCTCGTGGCGATCTCGTGCCAGCCGACAAGTTCCAGGCCAGGCCAGGCTGTGCCGATGTCCGAGAAAAGAGCCCGAGACTGGCAGGCCACTATCGGCGAGGAGAAAAACCCACTTCGATTCGCCTTCGACTCTCGCCGTGGCATCGAACATCGCTGCTGGAAGTTACTTACCGACGCTTCTCCCGGAGGTCCGAAGTGTCCGCGAGATTCTGGACGGGTTTCACCTTTCGACCTCCCCGGGAGGAACTCCAACTAGAGAAGTGAAAATTCTCGTCTCCGCGACAGCTAACTTTCTCATCTCCGGCCGAATATCAAAGACCTTCCATTCTTCGTGGCGAAACACGGAGGAGAGAGAGTCGAAGACTTCGGCGATTACCTCGATTTTCGCGCTCTTCACAGAATCGAGGTTTTGATCTTTGATCAGCTTATATCGTCGTCTGTAAGCATGATAAGATTGGAGGTTATCGAAGGTAGTTGTTTTCATTGGCGAGGACAAACAGAATGTTAGGAAAAAATTCCATTTTGAAAAAGATTTTAAAAAGCCGCAATATAGGAAGCCAAAACCAGACTGTTCTGCCCTGCCTTTTCGTAATGCGGTTGAGTGAAAGTTGTGTAATGAGGCGAGACAGAGATAATATTGTCCCAGTGAAAGTTGGGTGAATAAAATTCCGCAAAGATGGAACACGATGTAACTTAATTGAATAGAATTAAAATGTTGAATGACGCGAACTAGGACGAATTATGTTTCGGTCCGCGTTATTGCTTTCATGCACGAATTCATATTGGTATGTCGCGCGTAAATCAAATAACATATTGTCCATGCTACTTTCACGGTTTTTATCACATAATAAGGCAAAAATAAAGTTTCGGTGACAACAACTCGTATCGAATATTCTCCGCGTTTATCGATACCCCGTTGCTTGATTTTCCAATAATTGGTACAACGATGCGAAAATGTGGTATCCGAAGCTATCGCCGCGATTCGATTATCATTGCGAGAATCGTGGTAAATCCGCTTTCGGCACGTCACGCTACAGAATTCGTCACGAATTGGGCATTTTTTTTTATCACAATATTTTCCTCTTTTTATGTATTTTTCTGCCCGTTGAGCTATGGAACGAAATTCGTCCGATTCGAATAACGCATAAATGACATTAGCCGGCCGCGTTGTTTTTGAAGCGCGACGAGCTCGGCGGGTAGAAATTTCACGCGTCACGAACGGTTTCGGGTTGAACGAAATTTCAGTTATCCCATACAAATTATTCGAGTGATTCGAAACTGCATGGATGAGAATATCGAAAATAAAAAAACGTAATCACTTTGATCAATTTTGCATGTGTCAACATTCGCAGGTTTCTACCAGTTAATTGTCCAATGAATAACAAAATAATTCCTGTATCGCACGTTGCCGTGTTCGATAATATTATAAAGCGACGAATGATCGGGACGATCCAAAGTATATTTATAATTATCCATGAGCCGTCGCTAGTCTTCGTTCCACAGCCTTTCGAATAATACTGATTAAATTTCATTTCGAAACGGTAAACAATATCACCGCACGAAATATCGGATACCTCGAGTCGATTGTGTATTCGGGTCGACGCCGAGAATCGATGCACTCGCGCGTACCGAGCTTATTTTTCACAGTCGAAAACTTGAAGATTCGTTCAGTCCGTGAGGCGAAAGACGAGCCAATTGAATTTAATTTTTCCCACAATGCGTACCGCAGCTCCATACAAGCCACTCCGATAAATCTACGAATCTATGAATCTGCGAATCTATAAATCTGCGAATCTATAAATCTGCGAATCTACGAATTTACGAATTTACGAATTTACGAATTTACGAATTTACGAATTTACGAATTTACGAATTTACGAATTTACGAATTTACGAATTTACGAAATTGCGAATTTGCGAATTTGCGAATTTACGAATTTACAAATTTACGAATTTACGAATTTACGAATTTACGAATTTACGAATCTACGAATCTACGAATCTACGAATCTACGAATCTATGAATCTATGAATCTATGAATCCACGAATCTACGAATCCATGAATCTACGACTTTACGAATCTATTGCTGATGTAAAACGTCAAAATTGAGCTCATCGCCCCTCGATTGTCCAAGATCAGCCGTGGCAGTATTACCGACTGGGCGGTGCATGCGCCCGTTTCTCCCGAAGCTTATTTCCCGTCTCCGAGTTTTTCCACCGAACCCTCTTTCTCGAAGTCGTTTACGCTTCCGTGTGCGTGAAACGGCTCATCTGCACCGGAACCAACCACGACTCGCGTTTCTTCTTCTTTCCCTCGTCGCCCTCCTCAAAAAGATATATAACTCGTCGGTTGTATCTTCTACTTTCCCCGGTCTTAAGTTTCGACGAGATTTTTCTTCATTAAGACGTACAGTCCGAAGAAGCGGCGCCGTCGACGGAAACTCTCGACCGGGGCGGGTGGGGTTAAGGGCGTCGCCCGTGCCTCAACCCCCGAGCCGGCATGAAATTGAGTTCGGAAGCCTACGGCGGGGGCTGCGCGGCAAAGTCTTTTCCCTGGAAAAACTTACTTCCCTTTCCAACCCGGAGGAAATATCAAAGGGAACCGCGTCGTTTCTCATCTCGTTACTTTTAAATATATATTATATTGTACTGCGCCGTCTACCATACTCATATTCTCATATTAAAACTGTATACAGACCTCTTTTCTTTTTCTTCCGTTTCTCCGTTCCTTTTTTCCAACGCTTTGAAATGCCAGCGGATTTTCCTGGTATTTTCTTCCGAGGATGATCCGAAGACGGGATTGTGGCGATGTGCTTGGCATGCTAAATTAACTTAGCAATGGAAAATTGTTCTCCGTTTTACGCATTATCGTGTCTTAAAAATATCACTTCTGGAGCATTTAATTTTTTCGTTGTTCTTAGACCCTGATGTGATAGAAAAAAAAATATAGTGGCTCGGAGACAAGCCCAAGTAATTTTTTATCTCAGTCTTGATCGTTCCTGCTACATTTTTATTACTCTATTTTTTTCCATTTTTGCCCCTTTCAACAATTTTTTTTTTTTAAATCTCTTAGGTCGTTAAAAAAAAAAAAAATTTCCAAATAAAAAAAAATTAACTGAAATACAAGTCACATCTCGGTCTCAGACTCTTCATCCCTTCACCGTATTAATTTTTCACCCATCTCGTAAAGAATTCCAATAAAAATTAAAACCTCGTTCCAAATTATCCAACAGATCGGAAACTTAATCACGCAAATACAGTTCAGCCAGCTTCTTCCTCTCTCAAAAATGAACTTCTCACCGGAGCCCTTTGTAATCCATCCATAATTCCCTAACCCGCCTATCGACGCCATATTGAATACGAGCTCGCTCATTTCCCTCTCCGCGCAATCCACTCGGAAAATCCAGATCGGAAAGTCCTCCGAAACGTCTGGGAAGCCCGGGGCAATGCGGTCTCGCTTCCTCGACTCCCGACAAGCCCAACGTCTCAAAAAAAAATCATCGACAAAACGGTCCATTTTGCCCTACCCACCCCCATCCTCCGCACTCATGCCTCAGGATTTCAAGAGATCGATCCTGAAATGAGGGAGAAACAGAAGAGTCGGCTCGCATCATGCCCTGTCTTGTCTCTTCTTCTTCGCCTTCGCGATCTCGTCCTGCGGAGTTTTCCAGGACTTTCCCAGGACTTTCGGCCGAATGTCGGGCCGTCGCCGGGTGTGGATAAGGGATGGGAAGGGGGAGGGGTGCGTCGACATCGAAATTTTTGCATTGTCGTCACGCGCGCAATCTTATTACCGGCACACGTGGTGTAATATTCTCTCCCTAGCGGGCCGTACACGGCCTAGCCGGCTCATCCTCCGCTCTCTCCTTCGATCCTCCGAGTCGCTTTCGGAGACCGCCATCAGCCGGCGTATAGATCGAAGCTGCCGCGCCATGAACATCATCCGCCTTCATCCCCCTCGCAGCGGTCTCTGCCTCCGACCCAACCCACATCGTTAGGATGCTACGGCGTTATCCAGGGGCGAATGATCGAATGCCGCCAAACTCCACTCCGGACACATCCGTGTAACGTCCGCTCTCACATTTTTGCTCCTGTCCTCTCGTCCGAGCTCCTCTCCCGTTTCGGCGAGGTCCTTTGGCCTCGTTCGGGCATTTTTTTTCGGCGTGTTTTTCGTACTTCGACGGACAGTGACGGAGATTTCCGTGACGATTTGCTCGATCGCAATGAATTTCCTCGTGTCGTGAGGGAAGAATATCGCGAGGTGGAAAATCTCTGGTACGGAAGTTCGGTCTGTTTTTCGGCCGACGAATTTTCGACGGAATCTCGACGATCGACGTTTCATTTTGTTTTTATTAATATTATCCATGTCATTGATATTCGGAAAAATATTTGCACTTTTTACATTCAACACCCAACTGACTCTTGATATCTCGCCCGGGAACGAGAGATTCGGCTGCAATTTCTCCAAAAAATAAAAAAAATAAAAAATTGAATGCATCTTACGATAAAGAATTTTTAAAAATTCCCGACTCGAAGTTTCCCACCGCGGTTCCGTGCATTAAATTTCAATGTGAACATTCCTCGGCTGCGCAACATCGATATACATTACCCGAATTCAATTTATACCCGTCATTAATGTTACATCCCTCGGCGAACAATGTTTGCCGAATAACGGTAAATATGTGCATTTCCGATTACAGTTACGTTCGTATCGGTCGGAATAACGTCCATTAAGGGCAGATTATGCTCCTCGATTGTCAAATAACCGAGTACGAGTCTCGCCTCGTAATAATCCCCTGTGGTGTAGTTCGCTAGGGCCGTAGGAGGGTTAACGCCGAACCGCGACAGGGTATTACACAACGAACCACGTGTCGTTTTTTTTTTTTTTTTTTCACATGAGAAAGAGACAGAGTCAGAGGGCGCCGCAACAAGACTGGCGAACGTGACACGACTTTCGAGCAAAATTTCTCCTCCGCCGTCACTTTTATTTTTCTTTTTTTTTTTTTTCCCCTCTCCAGTCGCTTCAGTCTGCACATACACGCGCATACGGAGCCATCATCATCTCTCGGTCACAGGGCGAAACGTACGGACGACGAAGGGCACGTTTTGCCGGAGAATTTTCGTTGTCATGGATGTATTAGGCATTTCCTTCACGACTCGTTAACGAGAGAACCGAGTAACTGACTGTAGGAGCGCGGATACCTGTGTGGGACATCGTGGAGGTTGCGAGGTCGAGCGGGGCAAAATGGACCATTTTTACCAATGATTCGCGGAACGGAGAGGAGTTTCGTATGAAGGACACTGGTCCGTCTTGCCCCATTATTTCATCTACTTTATGGATCGTATGCACCGTATGAACCAACATAGAGCAACATTTCAGTGGATAATTTCCGTTGTCATGGGACAACTGGCTGTACTTGCAGATCGAGCGGGTCAAAATGGATTATTTTTTATCGAATTTTCCCGGAGAGTTAAAAATAAAATGACACTGGTCCATTTTGCCCCGGGCTTTATTTTGCTCTGCGGACAACATGTAGCAACATAAATACATATATTATGTGTACATGTGACCATACATGGTCATATACAATAGCGGGGAAACGGAGTACATTCGCTTCCGCGAATTTCGAATTCCATTCGACGTGCCCGAGTTGTACGATCATCCGTGAATCCGCACGTAAATCGAAATCGCTTCGTCGATCCTTCTTCCCCTCGCTATTTCTATCCGTTCATCTACCGTTTTTTATTTATATATATATACATATATATACATATATTTTTTTTTTTTTGTTAACTATCCTTTGGCCAATCGACTCGTGTGCTGCAACTCGTTTTTTATTTTTTCGTCTTCCTTTTTTAACGTTTTCCTCAGTCCGTTGCTCTCTTTATCTGTACGTGTGTAGTTACAGTGTAGAATCGGGCAGGGCCGAGATAGGCACGAACCGGCTCGAGACCCACGAGAACAGCTTTGCACGACATCGAAGCGATCGTGTGAAATCGCCGAGACAATCGATCGTTTCGCGAGGCAGCCGGAGATCGTTCCTGTAATACACCTGTGTGTTGTGTCGTCGATACCTATACGCTGTACCGGCTGGCTTCCGCTCTTTAGCGACGTAAAACTCGAATCGATGCTTCCATCGACGAAACTGCACATCGAGGTTGGACATTTTTTTTTTTTTTTATTTGGAAAAATTTCAACCGAAATGACATTTTTTTTTTGGAGCAACGTGCGGATCCATTTTTTTTCGACGGCTGGCCGAAAGTCCCGTCAGATGTAGTAAAGAAAGGTCGAAATTTGTGTATCCGATTTTCAATCAATTCAAATCGGATATTTCGAAAGCAACGAGTTTCATGTGAGTTTTCGTTTGGAAACTTTTAGACCAATGGGGTGACCCTTATTGCCCCAAACTTGTTGGAGTCGCATACATAATCCATAGGACTGTACGAGAGACGGAGCAAGAACTCAAATAGCCGTTCCAGCACCGTTGCATTCTACTGCATATAACTATATAAACGCATATACATCTATACAGCTGCGAAGATAAAGTATATACGAAGCGAATTGCTTCCACCGGCACGAGCTCGAGACTCGTCGCGCTTGCTCGCGCGTCCATTGCATTATTCAATTCCGATCGTCCGCAATAAAGAACTGAAATAAGAGACGGCAAAGGAGCAGAGCGGTGGGGGTTGGAAGGGCGGAAGGGACGCAGCTCTGAACGCTCAGATCTCGCGCGAGTGATATTTTCCTCACGAAAGGGAACGAGCGAGCACGAGAAAGAAGAGCGAAAAGTTTCGGGTATAAGGAAATTCGAATGAACGGCGATGTAGAGAAACAAATATATATGGTTGTACGAGACAATCCTTTGTTTCTTCATCTTTGCCATTCTTTCATTCTAGTCTCATGCACTCTCTCGCAATATATTGTCATACATTTGCCGCATCCGTGTCCGAACGATTTTTCGCTTCTCGTCCTCTTTACCCATCGAATTCGAATGAACCTTATTTGAATTTTTTTTAAATCTTCCAATAATTTCATCTCAGTGCCATTAAATTGAATTTATTGATTTTTATCAATAGATATTTTTGAATTTTTATAAATACTTTTCGATTTTTATTGATGAAGATTTTTTTTTTTAGATTCGAATCGATGGAAATTTAATTTACGTTTTAATCGAAGAGGCAACGAAGTCTTCGTATCCACGGCTTTGAGCATTCTCGCGAGGTGGCGAACCGACGAGAAGCTTGCGATCGCGGTTTCGACATTCCTTTCACGTAGAGAGATAGCCACGGAACCGAAAGACCCACGGGGCTCGTCCGACGTTAAATCGAACCTTCAGAGAAGAGAAAACGAATCTTGGCTGATTCGCAGAGGCAACCATACTCAAAAGTACCCCAGAGACGATAACCCGCTCTGCCCTCTCTCATCGCAGATAAAACAATTGAAAGAGTACAGAGCCGTCGTATCCGGCGAAAACAGTTCAGCGAAGAATTTTGAAACAATGAAAAATATCGCGTCTCGCACTGATACGAGAATTTCATCAAAGATTTTTTTTCGTCTTTCAGCGCGCTCGTACATTTTTTTTATCCCAACAAAAAAAATGCTCCAGTTGGCTATCGCGTGCCACAGTAGAAAAATAAGCGCTAAAGGTTCATAATTTATTATTCAAAACAAGCATTCGTTGCCACTGGAGCGATTTATGCATTTATGCACTTTTTTATGCACTCGTCGACGGCAAAGGACGTTGATTTGTATTTTCGCATGCGTCCGCAACCGAGGGAAATATCAATGACGACGGTCTCGTGAGAGGAACGACTGGTAAACGCAGTTTTTTATGAGCCAGTACGTTTTCGTTGGATCTTTCGAAATAAAACAAGTACTTATAACGTACGTGAAATATAAAAACAATTTTATTAATTACACAAAAAAAAATTTCCTTACCAATTAAAAAAAATAATAAAAAAAAAAGAAAAAAAGACGGCAACACTGTCAAGATAGAACGTCATGGGTTTAATTTCGTATGGGATTTAAAAAAAAAAAAAATTAAAATCCCCATTTTTTTTGACAGTCCGCAAGCGAATTTACTTTGACTCATTGACATTATTTCTTCGCTCCAAATGTCAATCCAGTTTGTACGAAGGATTTCTATACCTACGATCTTTAAACAGCCCATGCACTATTGCAACTGAAAAAAAAATAAATCAAACTTTCAGTTACCGACTGATCAGTGAATGAAATTTGATTCAATAAAAAAAAGTGCATTTTAGCGGCAAAATTGCATTTTCTTCGCGGACGTTGAGTCAGCGCACGGAACAGGTGCGTGCGAGGCGTTAACGATTCTAGCGAGCCGTAAACGTTGTCGTATTGCCGAACGCGCCGTTCACACACCGGTGCATTCGGTGGCGCATACGCGCTATTCATAGCTTTGTATAGGGAAAACCTCGGTAACTGGGTGCAGTTGGAAGAGGCAGGATTTACGCGGCATTGTATTACCGCTCTTGGAGTGTACGGTAGAATCGTCGGGAGCTTGGGTTTGTTACCAAAGTGCGAAGCAACGGGAAGTCGAAGCGAAGAAGAGCCGAGGTACGTAACCGCAGCGTCGCAGCTGCACGGTGTCACATTTTACAACGCCTTGGCAAGATAGCGTTACGACGATGGAGGCGTTTCTTCGTGTACCGCAGTCAGGAGCAACAACGGCTCGACCAGCTTAGGATCCACGAATGGAGTTTTCCCCTTAAAACCGGAGGTTTTCAACCCCTTAAATATACGAGCTCGCGGATCTCTTTTCG
Source organism: Listrodromus nycthemerus (assembly GCA_963978505.1). Lineage (NCBI taxonomy): Eukaryota > Metazoa > Arthropoda > Insecta > Hymenoptera > Ichneumonidae > Listrodromus > Listrodromus nycthemerus. The sequence continues at coordinate 3,236,613 of OZ021679.1, forward strand.
CAAGTTGTTTCCGCTTCTTCTTGACCGGGAATATTCTCACTGGTGTAGGGCTCGTAGGGTTCGTTTTCGGCGAAGCTTTTGACACGGTTGTTATTAAGGAAGGGGTGAAAAAAATATAGGGCTGGTAAAACATCCGAGTTGTAGGGCGAGTCCAGGGCGAAGGTTTTTCTAGAGCCTTTGGGTTAGGCGAGCGACTCTGAAGCTTTTTACTCTCCTGGTTTTAAACCGGTAGTCATCGCGAGTCAACTGGTAACGCTTCTGTTTGGTTGCGGTTTTTTGGATTAAGGAAACTAATATAATTTTAGTGTTAAGGGCATTTGGTTTTCAGATGACACTTGAAACATTCTGTCCCTAATATGGGAGTCAATCATGCTTCCGCATAAACTCGTGGCGCTTGGAAATTAAATTATTAGGGTTTAGGGTTTTGGGATATACCGAAGGCTTTCGTCCCTGTCGAAAAGTAACTCGGGTCGAATTTTTAATTATTACCTACCGAGGAACCCAAAGGCCCTATTGTGCGGATTGGACCGCGAACATTTCGCCGCGGCTTCCGCCCCGTCGAAAGAGGGTGAGACGAGACGCGGAATGGAGAAATTGCGCGACAAAGGGGAAACGACGGACCGTGGGGCGAAATATCCTCGACTATCCTTTTCATTCTCGTTCACTTCACCACCCTACGGAAATACTCAAGGGTCGAGGGCACGCACGGGTATTTGAATAATTATTATAATTAATATCAACATCGCAACCTCGACGAAGAGGGCGCGGCTGCGGGCTTGGTCCTCTCGCTGAATATTCGCGGATATCGGGTATCAAGCCTCGCGATGTAATTACGCTCGGTGGAGAACGCTGAAAGGAGAAACCTGCCCGAGAACAAAACCCCTTGCATCGAGTTCTCTCGACACCACGAAAACTCGCGTTCCACCGACTGCCGTTGCTGCTCCTGCTGCTCCTGCTGCTCGTGATATAACGTATATACTCGATCTGTATCGCTTTCCTATCGCGCGTTTCCTCGTCTCCGTCTAGACCGAAGCATGGATTGGATTTGGGGCTGGGATGAACGGCAGGTCGGACGTCAATGTTTCCCTATAATAGTACGCCGATGCAATATAATCTTCGTTGAAATTCATAGATGTGAGCGGGGTGAAATGAAACAGTAGGGCAAAACGGGTTCCGTTTTGACCCGCTCTGCTCCAATAATCTTCTACTTCGAGGGATTCATTTTTGCCGGGCAATTTAATTTGGAAGTGTCGATCACATATATATTCATCGATATTTCATTCGAGAAAATCGAATGTGTTTAATATTTTTCGTTTTTCAAATAAAAATTGTATTCGCAACCGGAAAAAAATTTCTAAAGACGGTTTAAAAAATTGTCTGAAGTGTTTAAAATATCGGTGGAGTCAACTTAGAGTGCGATACAATTATTTGTCTAGAACGTACCAATTTGCTTGGTCGATTTTTTTATTTTAAAAATCATAAACGATTAAATAACTATTTATTTAGTAGACTGAAACACTAAGAAATTAAAAAAAAAAACAGGATTCTCCTTCCAAAGCTAATTTCATTTCCAACGTGACTGTCTTATAAAATTTATTAGCTGTGTATTCTTCATTTTTTTTTTTTTTTTTCTAAAAGGAAACCACTTGCGCATCCCGCGTGTAATAGAAAAGCGAATAATAGGCAAAGTTATGCACGCCTCACACAATTTTATATTCTCCTTGGTACACGAGAAATATGTAGTTTAGCGAAAATTTCAAACCCGTTCGCGTGAATTTATGTACAGATTATACGGATAGGAGAGAGGGAGAGGGCGAGACGGGGAGAGAAACATGAAATAGACTCGCCGGTAGTAATGTTTCATTCGCGAAACGAGATTCGTTGCTGTCTCGTGTCACTGCTCTTCACAAGCCTTTGTGCCATATTCCTTGCAGCGCGAGTTTCTTATTCTCCAAACCGGAGAGAGAGAACCGAGAGACGAAAAAATCTTCCCCCTCCGTTCCGCGAAAGCGCAGTATCAGATTTTTATGAAAAAAAAAAAAAAAAATCCTCTTACATACTCCGGGCCCAGAAAACCCGCTGTCGTTTTTAATCCTCACCGAATCCCTTATCATCGCGAAACATCTCCTGGAGACCGAGAAAGAGTGGTCTCAAACAAACCCAGTGACGCAAAGTTCTCTCAACGTCGCTCGTGTCTAAAGAAATATACAAAGAAAGAAAAAATTAAATAAAAAAAATTAAAAGTTATCAAAAAAAAATGTCAACTCACCATAATTAATCCCTAGCAAAATAATTTCACCGGGTGATTTTTTTTCGCATTACCGGAAGTGATTACTCGGAGAAAAAAATGCAATCTAAGAAAAATTACCATGGCACATGGTGTTGGGCTTTATCTGAGGCAAAAATTATCGAGGTATCCAAGAATTTCTTACCATAAGTAAAAAAAAAAAAATTCTCACAATTCCGGTAATTTTCACCATAAGAGGCCTCGTAGCCCCAACTACGTGCCAAAATAATCTCTCCCGCGCCATACACTAATTTTACATCAACACAGCCGAAGCAAAAATCAAATGAAAAATAAAAGTGCGTCGCTCATGCCCAAAGAAACGTATAAATGAATTAAAAAAAAAAAAAACAATCCCAGAAAAAATCACCTCACCCGATTTCTCAAATTCCCAACGAAACAACATTGCCGTGTACTTTTTTCTTAACATCACTCCTACCGAGTTTCCAAGTTACTCCCACAGAGCTGCAGCAATGACGTGCTTTCGAATAAAAAAAAATAGCAAGAAAACGAAATTAACGCGCTTTGTGTCTGTAAATTTGGCGAAACTCCTTTTGAACCCTTTTTCGTGGGGATAACGAAGCGCCACTCCCCAATCTGGAGATCGGTATAGGTGTGCGCGCCATCGCGGACACGCGGACACGCAGGGTTGTTTGATGTATTCGCGAAACATAGTAACATCAACGGGGATAGGGTAGCGCTCTCTCGCACTGACATTGCTCTCATCCCTCCAGCAGGGCGGTCGCTACACCGGACTCTCGTCGTACATTCGTCACAGTCGTAATTGGATCACACGCTCGGGTATCTACAACGCGTCCGGAGCGGTCCAATCTTCCACTCAGGCGACACTCGACAACAGTATATATGAAACGAACGAACGAACGAATTACCGGCACTATATACCGTACTGATTCGTTCAACGGCCACTGCCAATTGCCATTCAATTTTCAATACAGCCAGTGCCACGCTCAATTTTACGTTTTGCACTTTGAGCGCATCCGCGTTCTGCGAAACGAAATAGGCGAAATAAAATGAACAAGAAAGACGTACGATACGAGAGGGAAAAAATTATTCCGTCGTACCGCGATGATTTTCACAACGTCCAATTTACCAAGTTGGATCAACGATGATTCAAAATGTTCGCTCATTATTTTTGTATTTTTTCGTTTTGAGATTGGGCCGTGCGAAAAAAAAAAAAAAAAGGTGAATTCGAACGCGTTCGGTAAATGCCAATGGTTATTTATTTCTTCATTCCAATATTAAAAATATAAAATACAGTAATATTCTCAGATACATTTGAATATTTATAACACTCGAACGACAACGATGCGTAATAATTTACAACCGATTTTACGATATATACGAATAAATGTTTATTATATTAATTACAAGTTTCTTTTTTTTTTTTTCAAATTTTCCCCCTTCGTTTCGCGAAGCAACTTTCTTATCGAATCGAACAAAACTTACATCGCTATTCGAACATCAACGGTGTACAATTTTGAGTCGGCGCACCTCGATTATACTTGCGTAATCCCTCATTCTCGAATGCTAACGATGCGATGTTAAGATTCGCATTAGGGAACATTCGTGCGGGCCGAAGTAGCAGCGCGGCTGCTTCAAAATTCGACTGCAGAGTCGGCCGAATACGTGACACAACGTCCCGCAGCGTAAGGAGGGAGCGAGTGAAGTAGCGCGCCGAACACCTGCGAAACCCTTGAGGACCGCCGAAACGTACGTACAGCGGTAGGAATAACGCAGTTGCACCGGGCAAATCGTGACCGGCAACGCCGATTCTCCGTTGGGATTTCAACCCTTGCTTTCCCCCTACGATGTGTACGCAATATATGCCCCACTAATAACCGTTGCGACCGATTCGACGCCGAGAGAACACGTCAACGATCTAGTTACGCATAGAGAAGAGAGAGCGTCGACGGGGCGAATCCAATTTGTCCTATCGATTAGGAAATATAATCCAATTTGTACCGGCGAAAACGACTTTCCTCCTGGACAAATGGATCGAGTCACGAGGGGGATTCCCCAAAAAAAAAAAAAAAAAAAAAAACAACAGAAACAACAATGAAAAAGATAAAAGGAAAAGACGAGGGAAAATTTTCGTTTCCAGCACATGCTTTCCGGCAATTTTTTTCGTTCGCTTGTCGAGGAAGCGTTGGGGAGAAAAAAAAACTGAGAGCCAGTCACTCGGCAGGGATCCGTATGAATAAAAAATTAAGATCACGAAATAGGAAAAAAAAATCTCGCACAAAGTCTTTATCTGTGAGGAAGTAATAAAATTATTGAAAAGTGGAAACGGTGGAAAGGAAATTTCACTCGGATAAATGGATTGGGTTGAGATGGGATTTCATAGGAAAACAGAAATAAAAAGGAGGAGGGAAGAAAGAATTGAAATTTTCCTTTTGCCAACTTAAATTTTCGCAATGAGAAAATTTCGATTCTTCCCCTTCGTTTTTTTTTTGTTTTCTTACGAAACGCCCACTCAACTCAATTCACTTATCGGGCAAAAATTTTCTTTCCATCTCTCCCCTTTCAATATATTTTTTTAACACAGTTTTCAATAAACAGCCTCAATCCATGATTTTTTCGTTCCCTCATTGAGGAAGCGTTGGGAGGAAGAAAAAATAACTAGGAAGAAATCGATTGCCAGGTAAAGATCCGTGTGAATAAAACATGAAAGTCTCGATGATGAAAAAATTCTTTCATTAAATCAAAGCTTTATCTATGAGAAATAAAAAAAAAATGATAAAAAGCTGAAAGGATAGAAAGGGCGAAAATTGGAGTTGGAGATTGAAAAAGTTGCTAGGACTCGTTTAGGTTCCATGGAGGAGACGTGGAGGGGAAGAGCCTCTTGCCTTCTTTCTTGCTCCTCGCTGCTCACCCTTCGACCCACTTTTCGACGGCCATCTTCGATGGCCGAGCGCGTGGACCCTTCCTCTTTTTTTATTTGTCCGTTAAGTGCAATCAAAAGCCCGCTCGTCGTCCCGGTTTATTGCGGGCGTGGTGGCGCACCCGACGGAATCATTGTGACCGAGACGGCTGTGAAATACAACCGAGAATTATTACACATGGCCGAGCACAATTTCGCATACCTCGTAGTTTTGCTTCTTCGCTCCTTCTGCACGCAGTTTAAATACTAAATAAAATAATAATGGAATAATCCTTTCTCGCATTCTGCAATATGAGAAAAAAAATTCAGATCATAATCTGAAAATAAATTTTTATTTGTTGCAATCTTTTATCTCTTTGCAAACTTCGTGTGTACTGAAAAAGTTAGCATTATTGTTTTTCCTACGTATCCGAATTTTTTCTACATTTCTCTTTGTGAATCGGTTATATTTTCCAAGTTGCTGTTTATTTTTATTCTAGAACCTAAGGAAAATATTTCTGGACGACAATCTCCCAGTCGATTTTTTAAATTTTTTCTACATACTTAGTGTGCGATAAGAAAGTAAAAAATTATTGCACATTGAAGCGGCTATTTTAATGACGGATAAACGACGTTTACGAGAAGGTAAAAAAAATAGTCACAGATCACTTACAGTAGATTGCCTCAATCTCTTTCCGTAATGCATGCCACATTATGATTTTCCAAAATCGTCAAAATAAAAAACAAAAATTTCCCTAAATCTGTCATTTATTCGTCTCGTACATTTGCCCTGAATTGCAATTTTTTTCAAGTCCACAATATGCCATACTTATTTAAAATATAGAACGATGACAGTAACTCTTCGTGTCCTGTCACGGTACGTAACATCGAGAGCTTATCGTACGCAATTATCTCACATGTACTTCCCGATAGGATCGTGTTGTTGACCCAAATCCTTATTTAATCTTCGTCCCTATCGCTGTTGTTGCACGCTAAATTACAAACCGCCCGCCACTTGCCAACGCGCATATCGCGCCCGACACGAGGCAATCGAGTGTTTGTTTATCCGCGAAAAAGAAAAAAAAAATCCTCATAATTTCCACCAATCTCTCATACCTGCACACGAATGAGTTTAAATAATACACGGCGTGAATCATCCTCGCAGGTACGAACTCTCTGTTAAACTTAATATTAAAATAATATCTCGAAGTCTGAGGCGACTAAGTGAGAGATACTCTCTCGGACACGAAGCAGACTCTCTAATCTCCCCAAGTGTAAGATATCACACTGGCCAACGTCCAAAAACTCTCCGAGGCGCCTACGAAATAAAAAAAAAAATATATATATATACGTATATATTTTTAAAAAATAATAAGAAATAAAGCCACCATTATTTCGCCATTAAACTTTATCATTCTCTGGCTCTGGCGAGTGGAAAAGCGAGAGTATACTGCAAGATGAAATAAGCGAATGGAGGAAAAAAAATTAGGGAAGGGGCGGGAGAAGGAGGTCGGCGAGAAGCAAGGAAAACCCCCCCGGGGCGACCCGATACTCTTTTTAGTGAATTAATTTCCAGCCGCGGTTCTCTGTTCTTAACTTAATGATCCCCGAGGAAAAAGTTATTTATTGGCCCGTGCCCTCGACGTTTTACCTTCCTTTGTTCGTTTCTCGTTCGCGCCCTCGAGGCTTTAACGGGGAGGACGAAATAGTTACGTTTTCACGAGGAATGTACCGGGGCCGATGATGGTCTCTGTCGACTCGTTGCCACATCAAACAATTAAAGTTTAAGAGTCGAAGAAAATTATGACGCTCGGCGAGGACCACAATTTGTCTCGCCATTTATATTTTTCGGGGGGAAGTTTCTTGGTGAGAGAAATAATATCGGTCTAGTTAAGTTAGTTTTTATTTCATTATTTCGTTTCTCGAGATTGAAAATACCGTTGTTGGCGTTTTGAGAGAAAACAGACGGTTAATTATCGGTGTTAAGAAACGCAACGAAACATTCGGACCGGAAGATTTTTTCATACCGTCGAAAGTTCACGAGAGAAAACACTGAAAATGAAAATTAAAAAACTTTTGGGGAAACTTTTCGGCTAATAAAATTGTTGAACAAATTAAATTGCGGTGAAAAAGTTTTCGGCAACTATTTCCTATCTGGCGTAAAGAGGTATATGTGAGGAATATAGAAAACATGCGCCCCCTTTCCGAATGGAGAAAATGTCGGGGAGCGGCAACTTTAACATGTTGCCGCAGCTCGCGTTTCTCCCCGTCTTCGGGGTTATTATCCTTCCGAAGTGGAAACATTCAATATTTACCCGCGGCATTGTGTTAGCTTTGCAACGGTTTCCTGCAGAACGCGGAGCAGCCCAAAACCAGAGGGCTTCCCACCTTGCCCTTTACTCCCCCTATATTACTCCAAAAATTCAATTCGATTAATGACAATTATAAAAATCCATTAATTTAACATACATGTGTGTTATATTATACGCCTGCGCATAAAATTATATAAAATTATATAACTATCCGACATAATCGGTTATTTTTTCTATTATTATTATTATTATTATAGAAACATTAATTTAATATAATTGTAATAAAAAGCAGCTTCGCGACCATTAGTAAAATTCTTCGTTTTTTTTTTTTTTTTTTTTTTTCATTTTTTCATTCACCTCTCGACTCCCCTGAGATTTCCAACTTTCACAAAAATATTTTTCTACTCCTCTGAGCTTAGTGTCTTGTCTCGACGACCGACGTACCCGTCTGCGGGACAAAAAAAAAGCCCCCATGTTTCATCGTATCACGTTGCGTGATATTTATCGTGGATCTGTCCACGCGACTTATCGTCGCATGTATAATTTTCTTGTTTGCCGCTCCCGCGTTAATTCTCGGCATTTCGGGGGATTTATCGCGTTCGTTTACTCAGGCCGATTTTGGGTAATTTTTTTTTTTTTTTTTGCTTCTCGTTTGAAAAAAAAAATGGAACATCGTGAATGTTATGAAATTATTATTATTTTATATTATGTAATGATAATTTTGTAGATTTTTATTGATGTTATGTGGTATTGTGAAATTTTATTATTTTTAATATTATTAAAAATAGGAAGATAGTACGAAAAATAAATGAATTCATCGACTAATAGTTTGTATGTTTTTGCCGATGATTGCAGATTGCCGCCCCCTCAGCAGCAGGTGACCGTGGGTTCGCTTGGAAGCGGAATGGGCACTGGTAACGGTGGTACGGGCGTCGCCGGTGCACAGGGTCAACCATTGGTAATGCCCGGTTTTCCACTGAGGGCCGCCGTCGTACCCCATTACTCACCCTATTCGCCGTCCCGTTTTCACATCGACAAACGATGCCAGCACAGATGCTCGTGGAAGTGTTTTTCCGTCGCTCTTATTCTGCTCGCCGTCGCGCTCACTGCGATACTCGCTTATTTGGCTGGTAAGTCTGATGATAAATTTAATCGACGCAACATTTTGCAAAATTTTCCACGACAATATCGTCCTGGATGAGCGAACAATCGTCGTTCAAGCGAAATAAAAATTCATATTTGCGACCGTTCGCATTTTTATTTGGCATCTTTGCAAAAATTCGTACATCTATTTTCCATATTACGAAGAATTCACAATTTGATTCGCAATTTTTGCAAGAGTTTACGATTTTATTTTTCATATTTCGAAAAGGCCAGAATCATTGGCGGAGATATTTTTTTAGGTCACAATTATCGTTGAACGTGTGTGCATTTTTCGTCATATTTGCCGTAGACGCTTGCAAATAAGATTCTGCATCGTGAGATCGTTGCATTCGTCCCCGCCAGCTGCAACGACCCGCTCTCCTGGTGGGTTCAACGAGCCAATATCGTCGTGCGCTAACGACCACCGTCGTTAATGACGCTGAACATCAGCGATGCGTCTTAATAGTCGTTTCCTGTGCGCCGTTAGCTGCACGGCTGGGAAGCGAACGGGATCCAATCGTTTGCCCTTCGTAGCTCTAAATTCAGTCGGGGTTCGTACGAACAAAAATTCTTTTCCGGTAACTACCAAGCTGCGAACTCCGTTCGTCCATCGCGCCGTGAAAATTCGATCTCGGAACTTATCCGCGAAAACAAGCAAACACAGAGTGGAGTACACGAGTTCGATTCTGCTTTTTTTTCGCGGATGTAGAACGAGACAAAAATAGGAGTTCTCCGGCGGCTCCGCCAGGAACGAGTCGAATAAATAGAGTAGTGTATCGTCCGGATAGGGCGTCGACGATTCTCCAGTCGGTGCTTCGACGGGGGACCCGGGAGGGATTCACGAGGGATTTCCAAAGTGGATACGGAACGTACGCGACAGACCGCTGTAGAAGCGATGCTCCGATAATCGTTACGGCTCCCAAGTCGTCTGTCCGTTCGCCAACGTGGACACGACTGCCCACGTTCGTAAAACTAACGGCGACAGGAGAGAAAACTGGAGAGGGAAAGAATTGTCGAGACTCGAGAATTCGATCGCCACGACCTTTGCGATTTTCTCATCGAGGCTCGACCGTCCGGTTATTCGAATCGGAGACGTTACGAAGAGACACTTTCTTTATTTTCCTTTTTCTTTTCCCACATTATTTTTACACGGTAGTTAAATTTTTCGCTACTCAGCCAAATGATCCGAAGAGACGAGCGAAAGAAAGGTTAAAAGAAATGTGCGAATTTAATGCACGATAATTGCGGTGAAAATCCAAGACACTTTTTTGTCGAGCCTAAACCGAATTATAAAAATACAAATATCTTTGTAGTCAAACCTAGGTGAAATATTTGAAGTAATTTCATTTTAATATTTAATACTCTGAACTCAAATTTTCCATCACAACTGCACATAAAAATTAATATACCGTCCATCGCACAAAAACCTTCAGTCCGGTACGTTAAATTTCATACGAATTGGTTTTTACGGTCCATGTATCGTGATGGAAATTTTCAACGGAGCGTGGTTACTTACGACTACGATGTGCGTATCGTGGAGTTGAGTAGAATAAAAAAGTCACCGGAAAATCCATCAAGCGATGATCTCGAGTCCGGCTCGGGTAGAACACCTCGTTACACACAGCGTGTCGTCCGCGAGGGACCGAAAAATTTTGTATTCCGCCCTCGCGGCCTTACGCAACCGTTCCTCCCGCTGGGCGAGGATATTCCGGAATATCCTCGGGACGGTCAAGGTCCTTGATGCCGATGGAGGGCACGGTATAGAACGCGAAAGACGGCAGTCTCGAGGCTCTCGGAGTCTCACGAGGCTATCGTTTATCCTCGCTAAAGTAGAGGAAATAAATAGGATTCAACGTCCTCGCGAAGAAGGTTTGCGAGAGGGATGCGGTCTTCGCAGCATCGGGACGGCTCTCCGCTCCGCTCCTTTCGGATACTTCCGCAATACGGTTTTCCGAACGTGACACAGGAGAGAGTATGGTACGGACTCACACGGACAAACGAAAAGGATGTTTGCAAAGATCTGGGTAAAAATGCTCGAGAGATTTCCTTCTCTCGTATTCCTCCTCCGAACTCCCCGAGATCTCGGACGAGGGTGAGTGCCGAGACGTGGAGATTGCAAATCTCGCAACGCCGTTCGCCCTACCATCGAGCCTCGAGCCAAGACATTATATACGGATAATGTGAAATAGATAATAACGATTATAAATAGACCGTACATTGTCTGGGCACAAAAAAAAAAAACAAATTCTTGGAAAATCAAGCAACGATATTGGCAACTTTTTTGTAACATAAATTACCACTAAAAATTCAAACAAATGTGCATTGGACTTTTACGGTACAACTTATGTAAATTTAAGACGAAATTTTTTTCACTTTTTATACTCGGTATTTTAACTTAAAAAACAAAAGTACACTAAAATGTTTCTACTTTTAATCAAAGCAGATTTCAAATTCCAGCACACTTAATTTACAATTCATTTGTACACCGTGTAATTACAACATTGTTATAACATCGACACTAACAACCATAATCATAATATTAATAATAATAATTCACACTATTTCTATCGTTATTTCTCAACGGGATGGAATTTTATTTGTCGAGCGCATGAATGTTTATAACAATTTTTATAACACACTCAACCGCGAGCAATGACTGAGAATATCTGTGAAAAAAGTGCTCTCCAAGGAGAGGGAAGTTCTCTCTCATATTTGTCGTCCTGACTCGTCTCGGGTCCGGACGAGGGTGCGCGCGGTGACGCAGAAATTGCGAATCCTAAAACGCGAGTGGCCCTATCGACGAGCCTTAAGCGCGAACCAGTTCGCTATATAGTTACCGCACAACGGATATAGAGAAGCAGAGACGCAGAGTACGTACATAGACTCGCCCTCTCCACTGGCACCTGTTATTCCTGCATTCCGGTAAATCGAATCGGGAATCCAATCTGCCTGTTTGCCTCGCGTTCGCCGAGCGGACGTTTACGAATTCTAGCTGTCGCGCTACTTCGGTGGAAACTTCAACAACGCGGGTACGATCGAAAGTGAACGGGATAGAAACGGAAAGGTGGAGAGAATGAAAAAGAAATAGAAGATAAACGTACGTGTGTGTCCGCCCTGTACACTTGACACTCAAAGTCCTTTTCATCTCCTTTCCGTAAATGTTGCGCCACGATCTGTGGGAATCAATTTTTACCGTGTGAAAATACCCGACCGATCACTGACCGACTCAAACCGGTCCGATATAAATTTCAACCGCGGAAAAAAAAAAAAAAACTTTCCTCGTACATTGTCGACGAGTGTTTTCACCTAAAAAAAAAATCTTGTTTCCAGCTTGACATTGGTTTCAATAATTTCCACAAAAAAATTTCCTCGACCATTCAATAACTCCTGGTAACCGGAAGTACCCTAAACGATCTCAGCTATTGGTAACCACTCTTTTAACGCCTCCTGGCTTTCCGAAGTGCAGGCAGCAAAACGAATCTCCATTTCGAATGACACCAAGAATTCTTTTTTTCCCCCTCGGTGGAGTTTGGAAAAATTGGTAAAAAAAATGGTCCGTCTCGCCCCAGCAGTTTCTCTCGGTCTTTTCGGCCACAGATCGCGTAACCAATCTTCCGGGAAAACAATGTCTGGATTATGTTCCGTGCTATACGACTTTCTGTACCGTTTCTTTCTTTGTCCTCTTTTCTTTCCATTTTCTGGCAATCCTTGAGTCTCGCCCCCCCCCCCCCCCGCCGCGACCCTTGTCTTTTCGACCCCTCATCGTGTATCGATATAATCGATATCTCCTTGGCGACAGAGACATAACGAAAATCTCTCTGTCCTCGGGTCTCCGCGGTTGAACGATTTTCCTCTATATTGAAAAGCTACTTCGGCGTAAATGCTACCAATGCGCCACCTAGCGGGCGCAGACGTCGATTATTATGTTTCTATCGGCTGCGACTTCTGTATCGGGTAGGAATGGAAAATGAGGAAATATATTTGAGGTCGGGGGAATATTAAGAAAAGTAAAGACGACGAAGATTATAATCGATCACGACGCAATTGACAGATTCATTCGGTCGAGCAAACTAATCATCGTGGAATCGGCAAGCTTTTACAAAATTGCTGAAAAGACCTCTTCATGGATATTATTATTTTATAATTAAATTTTTTTTCCTTATTCGTTAGAAATTTTTTTAATTGAATATAATTTTTTACTTATTCGATTTTGCACATTGCGAAAGTGTCGTCTCGACGATAATGTTTACCGGGATGTTGTAGGTAGAATTAAAAATCTGGAATGCAAACGTTTTTCGAGTCTGTCAGAGATAACTTTTGTGTTGGGGGGAATATAGAGAAAATATATTAAAAATCGGGCGGATATTTTGAAATTAAAGGCGATGAAGATTATAATCGTCGCGCAATTGACCAATGCGCTCCACTAAATAAATCGTCGAAGGATCGGAAAGTTCATGATTATTTTAACTGCAATGAATTTTTAAGCGCTACATATTTTATAATAGAAATATATTTTTAGGTTCGCCTGACCCTTCGTGCAATTTTGCATATCGCAAAAATGAAAAGTCGCGCTATCTCGCTCGGCGTCGATATTTATCGACGCAAACGTGGAATCGAAACGGTGGAATGCGAACGATACGTTCGTAAAGTCGACCTAGCCGCGATAAGAACATCGCGTGACGACGTGCATACCTTCCCGGTTTTACCCACGCGATATAACTCCAAAGGGTGCAAACGTTTATTGATTTATAGAATGAAAAGGAAAAAACAAAAAAAAAACAAAAAAATAAAGAGGAAGCTGAACCAGCTAGAAAAGTCACCTCGATCGCTGTCAGCTATTCCGTCAAGCCAGGCCTTAAAAAAAAAAAAAAAAAGACAAATGGCGACGGTATGGGAAACGGAAAGACAGTGAACAATGACGAAAAAAAAAGAAGGGAAACGGGATACGTTTCGCGTGTCTAATATCCGTGTACGATAGGCGCGCTGAATCGACGAAAAACGATAGCCGTGACAAGGAAGGAAACCCAATCGTTCGATGAAACCCGCGGCCACGCGAGGGCAAAAGTTTGCCAGAAATGCTATATTCTCCGCGGACTGAGATAAAAATCGATAATCCGCAAAGAACCTGTAACCATATATATATATATATATATGTGTGTGTGTGTGTGTGTGTGTGTGTGTGTGTGTGTGTGTGTGTGTGTGTGTGTGTGTGTGTGTGTGTGTGTGTGTGTGTATGAATGTATGGAGAGGATGAGAGTTCGATTCACGCTCAGGTTCTTTCCGAGCTGCCTACCTAGACGGGATGAAGAGGATAATCTTCCCTCGATAATCTTCAAATATATCAGAGGAATTTGAGTTCCGTTCATCGAAATACGGAAAAACTCTTCGCTGTTATAACGTTTTATCCATTTCAACAGACGACGAGAAAATAATTGAAAAACTTCAGGCAGCCCGTCGGACCCGAACGGACTTTCCATCGCCATCCCCATCTTTGAACCTCCTCGCAGTGCAATAAACAACCCTGTTGAGGCTCCTATTTGGAAGTTTCACTACAAAAATTACAATAAAAATTTTTTTTCGTTTGTCGTTGGAATGAAATGCATTTTTTTTTTTTTTTTTTGAGGGGGATGAAAGGATTGGGATTGAAAATTTTTACACGTTTTCCATAACGATAAGAATTTTTTAAAAATATTTTGCACAGTGGAATTAATAACACGGTCGAGCCGGGAAATTCTGAATTTTTCGGAAGAGATCATTTTTTTTTTTTTTTCTTTTCGTTGCACATTGAGTAAGCTTACTTATATTTTCTGAAAATTAATCAAGTACATTGATCAACACATTTTTGTCCACAATATTTCAAACATCTTTTCACGAAAATTAAAAAAAAATCTCGAAAAAAAAAAAACAAAGCTTTCTCCACAAGTCTGTCATATTGATATAATTGATTGAACCCCGATATATTAATATATCACGAAACAATTGCACGATACTCAATTTTTTTCACAAATAACTTTCTCTCTCCTGCAATTACAACTGCAGCAACATTCGCTCGTGCGCGTATCGTCCAAACGCTTGAGCAGCCGACACGCGTTATTTACCTTCCATTTAATCTCTCTCTCTCTCGGCGCGCGCGCGCGTGAATTACACATCTCACCGGTGCATCACCTGCTCGACTGAGTCCGATAGCGTTACGCGAAATAAGGTCAAATTCACAGTTCGCTGCAACTCAATTTCAGTGCGACAGTAGTTACACAACGGTCGAGAGAGTCCGAAGCGCGGATTCGGCCAAGCCGAGTTTCGCGACTCCCGATGGAATATATAAGGGGTGGGAAAATGGGGTAAGGGGAAGAAGGGAAATAACATAGCGATGTTGCATGGGAGGGTTCGGAGGGTTTCAGAGGGAGGTAAAGTCGCGTCCAACAGCGGAGTCGAATAGTGGAAGACCAAACTCGCGTATTCCAACTTTTCGACCGGATTCGTACTTTTTCACGGGACCGAAGAAAAACGAAGAGAAGCGAATAAGGAAGAGGAAGAAAAGTTTAACCGCGAAGCTGTATCTCTCGCTCTCGTCCCGGATTCCTTGTTCGACGTACATTTCTCTCTCCCGTTCACGATGTTACTCCATCTATATCCGGGGAGCTTCGCCGATAAACATGAAATATCAAACTGAAAACCGGGACTGCGCGGCGGGACTTCGGTGTCCCACTGTGGCGAGAAAGTTTAGTTACCGCCAATCGAATCGACGAAATCCTATACTGTTTGCCCGGGATAGTCGGCCATCATACTTTCTCCTTTCCGCTTTTAAGGGTAAACGGAAGAAAGTTCTTCAGATATTTCTTTCAGATAGTTTACGATGGAACGTTAGGTTTTTTCTTCGTTGCTCCGCCGTGAAGCTCAACTATGCGAATGATTCACCTGGAATTAGAAATCAATTGCCCAATGTGCGATGTACAATTGAATTTTCACTTTTCTTAATCTTGTTTTATTTTTTTTAATTTTTTCATTTATTTTTTTTTTTCAAACTAGATAAAAAAAATGTTCTCGATTTGATCTTCGGTGGATTTTTTTATGCCGGAATTTTGATTTGCAATGGTGAATTTGAGGGTGCGTTGGTATATATTATGGGCCGGAATGATGGCGATCCACGATTCATGCTCGCGGACTTCCGGTTCGCCTCGAGGCGCTTCAAGAGAAACGTGGTTTCTCCCCGGTTCGTTCTCCCGTTCTCTTTTTCTCTCTTTTTGTATCTTCCTCTCTCTCTCTCTCTCTCTGTTTCCCCGTCCGGTTAAATTGTAGAGGCCACCATGGGAAATCTAGACTATCCAGCGTTCCGCCGGAATTCAAAAGGATGGAGGGAGAAAACCCGGGAGCATCGCGCACCGGGAGCCGAATTTATATATCCGTTAGCAAAGCTTTCGTAAGCTCGCGAGGCCAAATGCCCGTTCGTACCGCACCGTGGTGCAGTTATACACCGACGTTATATATTCCGTGTACTTGTATCTGTTCGTCGTCGATTCACAACCATCCCTTTAACGACCGAGTCGCGTGCCACCGATTTCAACATGCCGGACATACCCTGACGCGCCGCTGATCCTCTTTTCACGTATGAAACAAAACTATTTTCCTCCGGAAACGAGAGGATTGACAATAAAAAAAAAATAAAAAAAATTTACTATGGTTTTTTTTTTATGAATGAAAATAACTTCACCGAACGCTAAATTGCCGGCTGAAATAATAATGTGCAATAATAAATTCATTGAGATTCCGCAGTCACGAGAAGACCGCTAAATTATTTGGATCACATTTTTAATTCCGTACTATTGGGTCGGATATCGAAAATCTGCAATTTTTTTTATTTCTCGAGCTCTCCTAATTTCCGACCCCAGAAACTGTTTCGCTTAGTTTAACTGGGAAACGGGATTTTCCATGAAAATTTTTTTCAGTCGCTGTTACGCTGACGTCATTAAAAAAATAATAAAGTAATTCGCTATTATTAATTTTGAAGTTGATAATAGTATTGTAATTATTTTGAGTATTTTTCAATTCGTGTCTACGATAGTTTCACTTTTATCCGCTTTGTATTGAAACTCCATTGCGTCAAAATTTATCGTTATCGTTGAAATAACCGATCAATCTGATCGAACCCTTGAAAGTGTATGCCAAATTATCGATTATTTGTCTTGTTAATTTTCAGCAGTCAGTTCAATGCGACCCATCGACAGCACCAATTGTATCCTGGACCAAGACGTTAAGGCAGTCACCCACGAAAATGCTCACGTACACGATCCGATATCAACGCAGCTTCCGACGGAAGGTGAGTCGACCGATCAATTAAAAATCTTCCTACAAAACTCCGTTCCTATCAGCCTCTATTAACCCTTTTTCCTACTCACAGTAACTATTTGATTTTTTAAATTAAATCTTTCTGTATTGAGTAGACTTTACTAAGCCGTAAAAAAATATTTCATCCAATCCGTCACCGAAAAATGAAGAGAGAAAAAAATTATTTTTCAATATCTAAAATTAATTGAAAAAAAAAAAAAAACAAAATCAGTACCCAAAATTTGTTCTTCAAAATAAAACGTATCGCCTGTGTCTTGGACTGAATCTAATCATTTTTTTTTTTCACGATCTCCGCAGAGTCTTTGCCGACGAGTACGGCAGAGCATTCGAGTTCGTCGGACAACGCGGGTGAGCAGCAGAGCGATCCTCAGATCCAACAGTCGGCTCAGCAATGGCCCGCCGTATTGGAACTTCAGGCTTACAACGTCGCTCACTCCGCCGTAATACCGCCGTATCACTTCTGGAACTCGGAATTTCGCAACAAACAACCGGCTTTCATAAGGCTTAACCTGACGTTGCCTTGGGGCGCAAACTTCGCCGTTTACGGCAGACGCAACGTCGCCCCGAGTGTGACGCAGTACGACTTCGTTAAGTTCGTCAAGGGTGGCCGGGTCGATCACAGGCTGAAGAGACAAGCTCGTCTCGGAGCGGTCAGTTTCATGGAGGATTCCGGCGGTCGTTTCGAGCGGGACGATGATTCCAGGCTGGATGAGAATTCGGACGTCGGAAGCGAGCAATCGGCCGGTTATCAGCACTTTCTCGTCAAGAGAACGATATCCGAGCCGATGCTGGTGAACGTCAGCCTTCTCCAGTATCTCGATACCGGTCGTTGGTTCCTGTCCGTTTACAACGACGAGCTGCAGTCTTACAAAGTCACGCTGATCGTCACCGAGGCTGAAGGAGTCTCGACGACATGTCCGAACGACTGCAGCGGACGCGGCTCCTGTTATCTCGGCAAGTGCGACTGCATCGACGGTTATCAGGTGAGTCGAGCGATATATCGGCCGGAAGAGTCATCGGCGCGATGCCCGTCGACCACAGAAGCAATGCAATATATCTGTATTAAAAAAAAAAAAAAAAAGCTGATAAAAGCTTTTAACTCCAGTGTCCAGACGGCTCGATCGATTTAATCACAATTAACCGGATATGCTCTTCGTACCTCGATTCAAAAGATTACCTATAAAAAATGTTTAATCGAATTTTTTTGTATTTCAAATTTGATAAATTGATCGTTGCCCTTTACACTCCCTTACCCTCTTAGCCTTTTACCTTCTTGCCCTTTTGCCCTTTTACCCATAATAAATAAACTTGGGTAAAAAAATTGTCCAGTTATGAGGAAAGAAAATTTGAAAAATTGACATTGCCTTCTCTTAAAATTTTTTTTTCCACGTAGAGTTCAATAATAAAATGCTGTAATAAATTTCTTTTAGGGTCCGGACTGCAGCAAAAGTGTCTGTCCGGTATTGTGCTCGTCTCACGGACAATACGGCGGCGGTGTTTGCCACTGCGAGGACGGTTGGAAAGGTGCCGAATGCGACATACCATTGAGCGATTGTCAAGTTCCCGATTGCAATCAGCACGGTCAATGCGTTCGTGGCTCTTGTGTCTGTATATCAGGCTGGAAGGGTCCGTTCTGCGCCGAACGTGAGTAACGGTCTCTACAAACGCCCGGAGTCAAAGGATTTTTCTTCGGACTCTCAGCCGACGATATATTAATACAAATTCCGTAAATTCTCATCCGGCTCCGTCTGTTATCCGCAAATTCACTCGCGATAGACGAACTTTGAGCGGGCGCACATCGATCTCACGGTGTTTACTCAATTTTCTCATCGCTCAACTCCGCGCACACGAAACTTTCGTGACTATTCTCGTGGCGGATATCATTTCTTCATATTTGTCTGTAAGCTCCATTAATAACCCGTTAATTCAACCGTACGTCCTCTTTGCCATATCCGTCAATCTCCCTCCAGTGCTCCGTTTTACTGCGAAACGTCAAAAGAAAATCCGGGAATATTAGTCGGATCCGAAGAACGTCCGGTTCATATCCGGGAGTACAGCGAAAGATTGTGCGTACCGTTGGAGAAACCGTCGAGACGGGAAACCGTCCAAGACCTAATAATTAATGGATGTCGCGCGAGAGACCACGAGAATTCGTCGGGAGGACGGTGGATTTACATACGAGACGACGACAACCAAAATCCAGAAGCATTCGCGAAACGACTTTTGCCACTTACGAGACGATATCTTCCGTCAGGATAATCGGAATTTCGGTCGGCCATTCAGCGTATATTTTACCAACGAATTAACGCGATCGAAACACCCGTGACTCGTCTCTCTGAAATTTCGTATCGGTGACGAAGAGATCGTCGGGGCGTCGGGCCAATGTCGGGCTGACGTCGGCCCGACACGACGGTATCTCGGGTTCTCACGGTGCGAAACGTGACTAATGTATCAATCCGCGAAATTCCATATCGAAGACAATCTCCGTCTGTCTGGGAAATTAATGGCGACCGGTAAATTGGGAAGAGGAGCTCTTCGGGGTTGGAGTGAGTGCGAACCGAGCGGGAAACATCTCGCGACGATGAGTCCTGGGGGGGACGGTTGAGACACTTTGGAAATAAGTTTGATCCGGCAAAAGATCCGGGCGGGTAAAGCTAGGCCGTAGACTTCCACGGGCGGCGGAAGAACCGAAGAAAGACCACGAAGATTGGAGAATTTTAGAGGCGATTGTTCCGAAAGCATAATTTAAAAAGTTGGTCCATTCATTTCGGTCTGGCCGGTAATCAGAAGACCGGTTAGACCCGCGTCCCTCCACGGTTCTTCGGTGCTCGTCGAAATTTCACGGGATGGAATAGATGTATAAAGCTTCGGGGAAGATAGATCCGAAAGTTTTGGGAGTTATCTTCGGGACACTCGTGTCACGTCGATCGTCGGTCCGACCGGAAGCGCGGACGACGAGGAACCGAGAGACGGAAAGGGGAAATCGCTCTTTGAGGAGATAATTAACGATAACATATACCGAATTAAGGGGCTTTGTGTGAAGAGAGAATGAGAGAATCGGGACGGGCTGGGAAGATGATGAATAGCAGATTTTATAGAAATCTGGCGTTGATGCGGTGACACGGTAGCGTGTCAAAATTTTTTTGTAATTGCATGCGATTGTCACACGGATATAAAATTCAATCGTTTTTCATTAATTTTGGCTGAGCGGTGTCGCGAGCACGGAACGTGATGGCAGACGCGTGTCGAACATCAAATTACATTAAATTACATATCGAAATGCGTTTATTAAAAACATTCTTTTTCGCCGACTTTTCTGTACTTTTTTCTATGTTTACGCATCAACGTGCGTAGAGATAGAATTCCTTTGAAAAAGTTGCAAAAAATGACAAAAAATATTATGCAATTATAGTGCGGAATAGCAAACATCATACACGAATATTATAGCAAACATAAAATGAGGTCGGACTCGTATCGGAAATGACTATTTTACTCCGCATGTATGTTTTTTGTTAAATGTTTGAGCTAGGAATAAAAAGAAATTCACAATTCCGGATCATCGTTCGGAAATTATTGAAACGAATAATTAATTTCTGTGTAACCTTTTTTTATTCAGCCGACTGTCACGATCCGAACTGCGGCGGTCACGGCGCGTGCGTCGCTGGTAAATGTTACTGCAAAGCCGGCTGGCAAGGCGAGAGGTGCGACCAGGTTGATCAGAGAGTGTACAAGTGTCTGCCCGGTTGTTCGGATCATGGAAACTACGATCTGGAAACAGCCTCGTGCGACTGCGAGGAACACTGGACCGGCGTCGATTGTTCTCAGCCGAGCTGCGACCTAAAGTGCGGACCGCACGGTTCATGCGAACAGGGCCGCTGCAAGTCAGTAATCACTTCTATTAACTTTCTTTTTACTTTATTTTCATCAAAAATTATTTTAAGGAAAAAAAATTAAATAATTTTTATTTTTATTTTCAGATGCCACGACGGCTGGACGGGTACTCAGTGCGATCAAAAACCCTGCGATCCCCGATGCGCCGAGCACGGACAGTGCAAAAATGGCACTTGCGTTTGCAGTCAAGGCTGGAATGGCAGGCATTGCACCCTGCGTGAGTCAAGCTATAAGAAAAAAAAATTAGAAATTATTGATAGTTATTGTATTTTAAGGAGAAACTGAGATTATTGATTTATTGTTTCCTTCTACTAAACGAATTCGAATAGCCGGCTGCGAGAACGGATGCAGCAGACACGGACTTTGCACCCTTCAGGACGGAGAGTACAGCTGTGAGTGCTCGACCGGCTGGGCAGGCAGGGACTGCAGTATCGGTCTCGAAATGGAATGCGACGACGAGATCGACAATGATCAGGGTGAGTTTTAGATTCGTCCCAATATTCATTTCAATCGAGGACAAAAAAAATAAACCGGGTAGATTTTTTTCGACAAAGTACTCATGAAAAAATGTGGAGTCATATCTGACTTTTGGATTTTTTTCTAATTTTATTTTATCAAAATTCCGTATCATAATTTTTTTCAAACTTGATCAATTTTCGCGAAAAAGTGCTCATCTGACACCTGGATATTTTATTTTACCGAGTATTTGCATCATATTTTTTTTTATCGACATTGATTTTTCATAATAATTCCAAAAAGCAGTCAGCGCAATGGACAAAAAACCTTAACAGATACAACAATATTTTGTGTTTTTATATTAAATGAATTCGTTTACTTTTTTCAGATTTTTTTCGTTTCAGGAAACATTGAAATTCCGACCGAATTGAACTGTAGGTTCGTTAAGAAATATTTAATAAAAAATAATTTTTTTCCCCTATAGACGGAATGCTCGATTGTTCGGACAGCGAGTGTTGCACGCACTCCGCGTGCGCAGAGAATCTGATGTGTCTCGTCAGCAGCGATCCCGTGGAGGTTCTCCTTCGAAAGCAACCCCCGAGCGTAACGGCCTCGTTCTTCCAGAGAGTAAAGTTTCTTATCGAGGAGAAGAGCGTCCAGAGCTACGCCCACACGGACGAGTACAGTGAAAGGTAGGATCGGCATTGCACTATCAAATGAAACAAATATGTCGCGAAAGGTTCAAAAAAAATATATGCACCGGAATAATATCGAAAGAAAAAAAAATGAGAAAAACAAAATGGATAATCAAGGAAAGAAAAAGGGAAAACAACGTAAGAAGGAATGACAAGGTCGTGGCTCAGGCATTTCAGAGTACTTGAAAAATGAAAAAGTACGATAAGCTCGCGCGAATACTGCCGATCGCAGTCCAACGTCGGACATCTCGAGAGGTTTACCGATTCAACACGATTCGTACGACAAAAACAAATCTTCGTACGATAAACGATAAAGATAGTAGTGATAATATTTAGGCAAAATAAATCCGATAATCAACCAAAATTTTTCTGTAGCCCGGCTTAAAAGAGCGTTTAAAAATATTAATAGAAAATATGAGGTTGCACAAAAAATAAGAATTTGGAAATACTCGGTTTTCGAGAGGCATTTTTGACCCACAAAAAAAAATTACAAATTCAATGAAAACTAAAAAAATCTTGGTATGATGCAGCAGGAAAATTTAAAAAATTATTAAATTCGGTACATGTATTGGAAGGTCCAAATCGAATTTCCAGACATTTTTTGGAGTTTTTTTTTTTGTATTCGAAGTGCAGAATTTATGTGGAATTCGTTATATCTACAATCCTGTATGCACGCAATCAGAAGTGGAATTTTATCAAAGGAATCATCTTCGCCGACCTATGACGCGAATAAATTTAAAAAAATCGGCAAAAAAAAGTGCATTGCTGAAAACTGGTGATACGCAAATTCCGACGTCCGATAACAGAAGGACGAAGGGGAAAAACAGAGTGAGCTCGGTGCGGCGGAGAGTTTCGATTGAGATCAAATTAAAATCGGTGAATCGGTATCTTGTTTGATAATCGTGAATTCTCTCTCGGCCGTAGCTTTGCCTGGTTTCTGGCAATGAAAGATCCTACAAAAAAAAATAATAAAAAAAAGAATTATCCTACCGGAAACGAGTGGAGTCGGAAGATGGGGAGAGGAAAACGAGAATTCCAGCTTTGTGAAGCGATCGGTAGCGGTGGAAATAAAGGAAAAAAAAACGTATTGCCTAGCCGGGCTATCTCGGTCGAGCGCGCGACGAGCGGGGCACGAGAGGCAAAAACCTCTCCGCGAGCCGGCGGTCAAGTGGCAACGACTTCCGGTCTGCTGACTTTTATTTAAAGCGCAGTAGAGTTTCGCGAGTTCGACGTACGAAGGTCGAACGAATCGTTGTCGAATCGCCGAAACAGCCTCGAGGTCCGTCAGGTGACAAACTCGGTCGACTCGCCAACGACCAAAAACACCCAAAAAAAAAACATCGAAAATCCTTTTTTCCCAGTGTTTTACCCACCATTTCTCCCTCCCCCGAATGCCAGGTGCATCGACGATCGCCTCGGTAACGCTCTGCCGACCGAAGGACTATCTCGTCTCGTCGCACTCTTTCCACGTTTCAGAATTCATATACATGCATACGTGTATCTTTTTTTTTTATTAGGACACTTATGATTTTTTATTTTTTTTCACGTCTTTAACGCGAGTCGGCCGCTCTCTCGTATACAGTATTTTTTTTTCAATTTAACTAATCTAAAGTGGAATATCCTTTGGTCATTGACATATTATCGATTGAGAAATTATATTCCATTCTCCAACGCGTTATTAATGCTATCGTCTCTTTTTTCCGTCGGTCGGAATTATTTTTTTGAATATTATAATAAAAAAAAACAATAACCGTGTCGATGAATAAAAAGGTTTATTAAAAACGCGGTACATCGGTTTACGCAGCAGGAGAAGAATTGTCGAAATATTGAGTGTGACATAAAAATGAAAAAAAAAATGCCGATATACGAGACAAAAAATAACCTGCGTCATAACTACAGTTCGTCAAATAGTTTATCGTTAATGACTGAAGCATCCACGGAATAAAAAAAATTACAAAAAGCAAACACGAAATGGAAACATTTATTTCAATTCAAGAAAGAGAGTGAGAGACAGAAAAAAAAGTCCGATCGTCGAGTGCAGTTGCACTATCGATGCTGGTGCCAAAATTGATACGTACCCGTAACAATCGTTAATCCGAGGAGAATTGTCTCCAACCCTTTCTGTGGCCTAAAATTTTCCGAATCGCAAAAAAATTCATTTTTAAAAATTATTATATAAAAACCAGAAAAAAAATGTGAACAAGAAATCAAAATATAATTAAGTAGTAAATATAGTGCCAAATGCCACATAAAGGGTTAAGATTGTTGAAAATAATTTTTCAACTCCGATAGTAGTGATGGTGAGTAATTTAAGTCGTCGAAGTATCCTTAAGGTCCTCGACGATCTCTGTGTTAATAAACAACGGATGATTTACAGAGAGAGCGAAAGACAGAGAGAGCTTGCTTAATTCTATTCGTTCGGCACTGCTGTGCGAGGTGCATCATTACGTTTATCGAGAGAGGTCGGAACCATAAAAAAAAGGGGTTTCGACCACTGTTGCGCCACTGCGTTCGGGGGATTCGTGTAATTTGTCTAGTGTTTGACCCTTATGTGTGTACCCTAACCACTACCAAGACCACCACTCACCCAACAGCCGAGCCTTCAAGTGGACTCAGTTCCATCAGTGATAAAAGAGCGTGAGAGAGAGAAAGAGATAGAGAGAAAGAAAAAAAAAGAGAACCAAAAAAAAATTCGAGATATTTGCTTATCGTCCAGTAAATTTTGTTATTGGCTCGTTTTTTTTTACGTCCTGTTCTCCTGGGCAAAGTTCGGATTTTGAATTTCATTGTCAACGCATTGAATTATCGCTATAAAAAAATTCCGTAAAAGTGATGGAAAAAAGAAAATTAATTTCATATAAATTTTCACATGTACGATATCGGGATGACAATTTTATCGAGCTTATACCGAGCAGGATCATGGTTAATTGCAGGAACGATCGGCCAAATCGAGACGTTGTCCTTTGATCGTGACGAACACCACATTGACGAATTGCTTTATTTTTCATAAATGTTTAATCGAAAACGTTGAAATTCTCGATTCGACCGGACGATCCGAACGAGTACTTCGATCATGGTAGACACAAGTTTGAAATTGCCTCACTATGCAATTTTTCTTTATTTATATTTCTTTCACAGATTTATTTATTTTTTCCAGTGTCATACCCGTCGTATCGACGCACACAAATATCATGCGCGGCGCCCGCAGGGCTCGCATTGACGAATATGCGAATAATTTTTCGAAGCGATATGCACGAGAGCGAATTTTGAGATTTTTTAAAAATTCAACAACATCGTCCCGAATCGCAATCGAGATATCAATAAACTCAACATTTATTTACCTTTAAAAAATCCATGAACGGAAGATTTGCCTATTGACGAACCCAAGTATTTTTTTTAAAACTCCACTATAATAACAGTTTAAAAATATTCTAGATTTCAACATTCGATATTTCTTTAATTACGCGAAAAAAAAAAAAATTCAGCAGCAATTCGGTTTTTCTATCTCGAGCTTCAAAGCATCAGAAGAATGGACCCATATTCTCGGGTCGTAAGAAAAAATGAACTTCTGTAAAAATATAACAGCGCTCAGGAAAAGAAAATCTTATCAAATAGTAGAAACGCGGAAGTCAATTTAACGATCGAATCTTCTCACGTGTTTTGGTAATGTGACGATTTCGAAAAAAAAAATACATATTCTCTTATGTCGATCGCGAATTAAAAAGGGGTAACTGCTGTAGTGCAGTGTCATACTTACGCCCTTTCTTCTCTCGGCCTCCGACATAAGTTGGTCAAAGGGGGTCCAGGAAAACGGTGCTCCGAAACCCACTTACCAATGCATGAAACTTTTTCAATGCTCGTTGCAAGGAGTATAAATCACTGGTTCGATTCGTCCATACAGTGGTAGTCGCCGAGAGAGTTGAGAATCCAGAAGTCGGAAAGGAAACTCGATATAACCGGGATTATCGACGAAAAATACGAGTCCCCAAAGGTGCCACGGGAGATTACGAAAAAAAAAAAAAAAAGTTTCAAAAAGCAAGCCCTTTTTCCCGGGCAGCGATATGGCTCGAAGCCAGAGCCGTGATATCGAGCCCAGTAGTAAAAGTCGATTATAGTCGGACGTTGATTTTTATTTATTTTTTTCCTATTACTCACAAAAAATAAAATCCCAATATTCGATCGGCAAACTTCTCGAGGACTCGAATTTAGAGAAAATCATAAGCACGACCGCCGCAACTTCGTCACTGTATGTATATTCGCTCTCGTCGATATCGACTCGTCGGATTATTAATCACCCCGGCCAAATCCGTCAAAATCTCGGTCGTGTCACAGATGCCAAAAGAGCGTATGATTTATTGCGTATAATCCGTCTCTCCGGGAATAAATACGCAAATATCGAAGGACTAACGAAGCATACCGCTGGGCTTGGAAAATATTTCGAAAAATTTTCCAGCCTGGACGAATTCCACGTTACCGATTAAACATCGAAGACTTTTTTTTCATTCGATGACGAAAGATCGGGTCTATCGTGGAGCACAATTAATCACGAATCTCGTCGATTTATCGGACTGGACTGCTTTGGTCGTTAGAGTTTATTATTATTGTTATTATTTCATTAAAAAAAATCGCTTTTTAATAGTTATGTGTAACGAGCCTCTCTATGCGCTTTTGGCATCAGTGACCTTTTTTACTGCTAAGCTCGACGCGTGGGGCAAAATATTCTGGTTGAATGTGCGAAAGATAAAGCTGGATTATAGTCGTGCAAAAATTTAAGGAAAAAAAATCTCTTCATATCGTCATTCGCGCTAATGGAATAACGAAATTAATTTTTTTTAAATATTTTTTTCATCTTCATATACATGTATGTTGCGTAGTTTCCAACTTGTGTCTGTCATTATGTAAAAAACCACTCTATGTTGTTACGAATCTGTGAGTGTACGAGTTAATGTGAGCGACTGTGGTGGGGACGGCGTGTACGATGGGTGCGCTTGATTTTAGTGTGTCTACGTCTATTGTTTCTGTACAATGTCGTACGGAGCATTGCAACGAGATGGGAGAGGTACAAAAAAAACATTGCGAACGTCGAAGCTGGTGATTTTTTTTACAAAAATAGAAAGTTAAATAAAAAAAAAATTAGGTAGAGGGAAAAAGGGCGAGAAAGAATAAACGAGATTTTTAAGGCGTACTCAGGGCGGTAAAATAAAAATTCGGTTTTTTCTTCAGATCGATGATTTTTGTTTTCATTGACATACGCGAGAATCTTGCAGAGAGTGCGTTGTGATTTTCTACCATCTACCACGATCAAAAGTTTCACGCAATAATTCCAATTTTGAGTAACATAAAAAAAAAAAATTCTATGACTGACTATAACTTGCCGCTTAAATTTCGCTCGTTACATACCTCGCGTCCCGCGTGCAATGTTGCGTACGAGCATTGTGTTTTTTGCCCGCACATCAAGCGGGTTCTGTGACCGTGGTAACGCCCTTTCTTCTCGTTGGTTTTTCCCACACGTAGTGCGTTCTGGAGTTCCTTTACACAGTGGTAAGTTCCAGCTCAGCTCTCGCTAACGAAAAAAAAAAAAAAATCGTTCATGTCAAAAAAAAAGAAATAAAAAAATAATAATCATCATCTAATGCATTGTCGCTCGTTAACAAAATCCATCTTTACATGTTTTCGTAATGGCTCCGTATACTCTTTTGGCCTGCATTTTTTTTCTCCTATTTTGTTTTCTTTTCTGAAAAGCATTCCGTTCGATTAACTTTAAACAAATTTTTTTCTATTGGGAGATAAAAAAAAATTGCTTTCCACTCCGACACTGCGTCGTTTCGTCGATTCTCTATCGACGTCTATGCATTTGCCATTTATTTAACTTTTCATATACATGTTGATGTATACTAACATTTTTTCTTTTTCTTAAGTCAACTCTGTTTTTATTTAATCGGTTTTTTTTTCTTTTATTCGTTTCGAATATTGCGTTGCCCAGTTTGAGTAATTTATTCTCTGCTTGTTCCTCGTACTTCTCGAGTATACACTTTATACTTTCGCTATCCGATCATCATCACGATCTCGAACTTCGACCACGTTGAATACAATCTGGGACGTCAAAAAAAAAACCTAAAAAAAAAAAAATTTCGAAAAAAAACTTGCAAGTTAAAAACAAAATCAAAATTGTAGTAAATTTTCACCGAACGATTTTTGAAAAAAAAAAATGCAACGCTGTACTTAAAAGAATCGTGTCCAACGTGGCCGAAGTTGAACGGGATCAAATTCTCGCGTACATTAAGTACAAATAAACAAAAAAAATTCTGTACGAGCTGTCTCTGTGTCTATCTGTGATATGTCGTCAGATTGTTGTTGATTATTAATTTACTGAACAAATTTTTTTCTTACTTTCTTCTGTTATGTCTTGTCTTCTTGTCCCCCAATAGTGCGTTATATTAGTCCTGTTAGCAAGTTGCCGGAAGGAGGATGAGTAAAAAAAAAAAAGAAAAAAATTATTTTACGAAGGACTAAGTGGAAACCTTTGGTCTTGTGTTGTGTTTGTTTTGCCAGGCTTGCACTTTGTGTACCCTTGTCGAACCTTGTCTATAGTGAACGTCCTAGCATTATGACACACCGCTGACTTTATTGCGCGCCACAATTACACACTCGTTACTTTCGATTTGTATTTCGTTCGAGATATTAAAAAACTGTGAACACAAAAAGGAAACAAAAAAAATCACACGAAAAAACGAAACTACCCAAATATGAAACTTACATACACGACCAAAAAAAAAAAAAAGGATGATACACATACAAAAAATACGTTTTTGTACTAATCGGCAAACAAAGTGAGTCAGGACTCGAAAATTTTTGAAATATCGGTAACGATACGAAAGATAAGGATTACTACAAACCCGAAGTCTCCTCTCTCCTCGTCCCTTGTCTGCGTCTGTTAAACCGTCTTACAAACTACCAATTCTCAAACCCCCTCATACCTCGCCTTAAAAAAAAGCCCAAAAAATCGAAACCTTGTGTCTGTCTATCCCAGTTCCAACAAAAACGAGATAATCACCTTCTAAGAACAAACCCGGTCCCGTTAATCCGACCAACCAACGTCTTGTCAGCCTACTTCGCCGGAATGAAAGAATATATAAACAAATCATTGCCTTGAAATTGCATAAGAATGTTGGGTCTGATGATTTTATTGGAAACTGAACAGAAATATAACAAATTCATTATTTTTTTTTCCGAAATAAATAAGAAAGAGAAAAATTCGGAAAAAGTCAGAAAATGTGTGAGACCGAATATGTCTTATTGAAATTTTGCTCGTTCTCGCTCGAGAGAGACCCACGAAGCAAAAAAATAGGCGTAATGAATCGAGTATACGTTGCGGAAGCGAGATAGAAGCGAAAGATAGATAAGGGAGAGAGAGACGAGATATTATAAACAATAATAATAGAGGCACGTAAAGTGATAAGAAAAAAAAAGATAGTTTGCAAAATTCGTCTCGTCTGTTACGCCTGTTACTTAATTCGCATTTATTAATTGAATAAACAATACATCGAAGACGTTAGAGTCACAAATATATATTTTTTAAAAAAGATAATAGAATGGTACTTCATAAAAGACATCGCTCGTTATTTCGTTCGTTTTATACTTTCATAATTTCATAATAGGTATTTCTTTGGTGTTCGTAAAACAAATATGATCTCAATGTGTTTTTTATTCGAGAATAATTTTTTATTATACTCGATTTATCATTGGAATATTTTACTTTTTCACCGTTAACATTTATTATTTTGGACTTTATTATTATTATATATTCAGTAGTTGACGACAGTGCCTGCCCACCTTGCTGTGCTCGTACTTGGAGGATCAGCACCCCGGCATGTTTGATCCCCAAGTCAATTTTCAACGGTGCAGGCACGATGCACCTACATTCATTACAGAAAAAAATAACAAAAACTTGAATTGTAAGCTTAAATTGATTAAAAAAAAAAAGTTAAAATTTATATTTTTATTATTTCTACAAAAACTAGAAGATCAAAAATGGGGATAGTCTTGATCCTCCAAGAATACACTATATTCTCCTCCTACTCGCAGTCCCTTAGGGACTGATCGATATGTCTATATTAAAAAATATATATATATTACTATGATATATTTAATTCTGAATATCGATGCATTGATAAATGTATAGATTGTTATGTACGCGTTATTTTAAAAATACCTATTTTCGCCCGTAGTTGAAAAAAAAAAAATTAAATTGCGCACGTAACGAACTATACGAAAGAAACTTATATGCAACATCTACTACTATTATTAATGCCTCCATACCTTGATTACATTGTATTCCGCACACACATTGATCGCTTTAACGATACCAAAAGCTTAATAACAATTTTTTCAATTTATCGCAACGTCTACCGAATCCCAAAAAGAAATGAAAATTACTACATTTATATATACATTCTGTATTACACATACATGATATTATGCATGCGTTCTATCATGAAACTATATCAAGTCCTCGGGACGATGTATTATGTTTTTTTTTAATATGTATATTCATTTTTTTTTTTTTCAAATACCTAAATACCTCTTCGCGTTTATTCTCACTGGGCTGCAAAAACAATGCGGACAATTTAGAGAACCGAATAAAAAATAAAAGTATATTTGCATACGAAGCGCGAATGTCATCGGTAAAAAAAAAGTGGAAAAATTGATGGGAATACAAAGTCCGCAGTAAATTCAAGCGAAAAATTCGTCAATCGATGAAAATTTGGCCAAAGGCTCTTTGCCTATTAGATTTAAAATTCTGGCGTCGCTGTAACTGAAATGCAACAGTCCGGCGTGGACGCAAAGTGTTGCGAGCTGTCCGGCGTTGTATTGACAGCCGAGCGAGTAATATTAAAACGCATCGAAACGTCGACTGTGGGAAACGCTGATTCGACGTTGATATTTTTCTCGAATCGAGAGAAAATTACTAAAGCTCCGGGCGATCAGATTTTTTTTCTTGCTCCATTTGAGTTTCGTCGATTCGTGAATTACCGCTCGTTATTTTTACTCCGTGCGAGGTAAAACTTTTTTTTTTGCACGTATCCGATTTAAATAAATTCGAAAATTCTTCTCTATTTACTATGCAGTATTTTTAATGCATTTTGAGTTTTTATTTCCACGTCGATCAGTGTTACCGACAGTCGGTAATCAATATCATCTCAGACAAATAATTTAATTCTCGAGTCGAGAATTTTTTTCGTTACATATCTGATTTGTGACAGCCGTGTGGCGGTGATGCGAGGCCAAGTAGTAACGGAACAAGGACTCGGAATAGTAGGGATACGAGTATCGGTCGACAGGGATTCACGCTTCGGATTTACGCTCACCAGAGCTGGAGGATGGTGAGTTACATAAAAATTAATTATTATTTAATGCACGTCGTCAAGAATTCATAGATATTATGAATTGATAATTCAACGAATCGATAGAGGGTATAAATTGTTCGTAATGGTAATAATCGACTTTGTATATTATTCATTCTCAACGTGATGAGAACTCAATTGTCCAATTTTTCTACAATAATGGTTTTCAATTTTCATAACCAACGGACGAGTATCGGGAGCCTAAAAAAAAAAAAAATTTCAACTAATCGGAACGTTAAAAAGTCACTTCCAAAAATTCAGTTTTTTATCTTCAAAACGTATGAATGTATAAACATATTAAGAGATTCAAATTAATTTGCTCGCGACTTCCTCATTTATCACAATTTTGCGAATAAGATTCTCAATGAAAAAATTCGTTAATCGACGTTTTTTTATACTCATACAGGAAGCTAAGAGTAATAAAATAATTGTTCACATCGATCGTGTTGAAAGATAAAAATATATTATTTTTACTATCGTCAGAGATTTAATGATGAATATTCGGGGAGATTCATTCAACCTCTAGTTTGTTAATTCGCGGTCCGGTGACGAAACGTTTGTCGTCACGCTGAAATTTCTCGAGAGATTGAATGTCGAGCAGTCGCCTTGTGCGAAAGGCTTCCGGTAGCGAAACGCGTGTACGAGGAGCGCTTACTTACCGAGGCTCTGCTCGGTGACTCGCGAGGGAGAATTCGCCGACCGATCGTGGCGAACCGGTACGTTGGACTAATACCCGGTTCCCGATACCCTCCGCTCAAACAGGGTAATTAGCCAGCTTTCGACATCATCAGCTTTGGCTTTGATGTGGTAGCTCTGTGAGCTCCCCCACCTTTCGCCTTCGATTAATCTGTCCTTCGATGCCCTCCTCGACCGGATGTGCTATAGTCAAGGATCGCTCCTAAACCTTACCCTTGTTCACCTCGAGATTACACGGAAACCAAGACGTATATCGTTACAGTGTGTAGCGTAACAATCGATTCGTATTGCATCAACGTTATCCGTTAATAATACCAGTATATCGGGCACAATGCTGCAGACAATTATTGGAAATCGAGGCTCGGTGCGCCTACGAAAACGATTCAGGCAATAAATCATATAATCGATCAGATTTTTTTAGAATTCGAATTTTTCGAGATGTGTTTGTGCTCTACCTTTTGTAACTTGGGTGTTAAGATTCGAAATTCTGAATTCTTTAACGCATTATATTCTTAACGTATCACTGGATTAGTTCAACTATGTCATTTAGTTATAGTCAAGGAACCGATGAATTTTACCCTAGTTCAGATAAATATTACAGAGTTTATAAATTTTATCCCCTGGTTGCAAAGGTCTGAAAAGAAATTGAATATTTGAAATATTATTTCAGATTTTTATTAATTTTTACATTGAGTCTATATTTCTATAAAACCGATTTTTTTTTTATATTGATGTCTTCAGGAAATGAGGGAAAAAACAATTTTTTTCTACGGCGAAGAGGCCTCGCCGCTAAAGGGTTAATTTGCGGTGACGAGTCTCCAACATTCTCTTTCACGTGTGACTTTTTAATTCAGGTTCGACGTACTCGTCAACGGAGGAGGCGCCGTCACACTTCAGTTCCAACGCAGCCCGTTCAAGCCTTTAACGAGGACAGTATTCGTACCGTGGAACCAGATAGTAGTTTTGCCACCGGTCGTGATGACCCTCAGCGACGAAGGGGATTCCTACAAATCCAACCAACCGCCCAGTCCAGCTGTCGGTAAGCGAAAAACCATCGACGACGTTATTTTTTTTATCACGAATATCGTCACCTCTTCGGGGTCCGAAGAGATTTTATGATTTTTATTATCGTCAGGATTTTCTTCGAGACTGCTTTGGTATTATTGGATAAAGAATTGCATATTATAAATAAGAAAAAAAATATATGAAGAATTAAAAATTTGCGACCTATCGAGAAAAAAGTCGAAAGAGAATTAATTTTCTGAGAAGCAGAGAACTCTTTGATTTATCGTCGATTTTACAGTGGCCGTTGAGAGGAGCCACAGCTGTGCCGTCCTGTTTTGTCCGTTAGTGTTGAATGTTTGAGTTTCTTATTATTTATTGCATAAAATATAATAGGCTTCCCAGGGATATCGATGGGACTGTTCGGTGAAAACGGTCCGTGCCTGGAGCACGATCACGAGACACTCCGACCAATTATCGTGAGCACTTGGATGCCCGAGAAGGTCGGTGCGCTGCCGGGACAAAGTTTGGTGTTTGCTGAAAGCCAGGCAAGTACAAATAAAGATTATTAAATAAGAATTATTTCCCAACTAAAAGTCGAAAAATTCGAGATCTAAAGAAAATTTTACCGATAGTTTCGTTATAAAGATGTTCGACTTTATCAATTTGGAAATGATAGTCAACACCCACTGACATAACTTTCTTCAATTCCCTCAATAAATTTCACGTCTTGACGTTACGGTTGTCGAGGAAAATAGTGTTGAAATCCATCGGTAGTCTTTCATTTTTTAAATTTTCGAGATTGTTTTATTTTTCAAATTTATCGTTCGACCACAATAGAGGTCGAAGAAAGTTTATTGTAAAGTATATTGTATAGTATATCTAAAGTATATCAAAGTATATAAAATATATTAAAATCAATCTAAACGAAATAATTGCTAACATTCAAAAATAAAATTGCAGATTGTCCAAGAGAGCATAGCGATTCCGGGCTCGAATCTCCACCTGATGTACCAGAGTAGCCTGGCGGCTGGTTACCTGTCGACGGTACGTATGCAGCTCACCGGTGCCTTCATACCGAAGTCGCTTACCCACGTGCACGTTCATGTGGAGATCGAGGGTTCCCTCCACACGAAGACGTACGAGGCCGATCCGAACTTGACCCACACCTTCGCCTGGAACAAGCGAAACGTCTACAAGCAAAAAGTCTACGGGGTGGCTCAGGCGCGAATATCCATCGGTTACCAGCACTCGACGTGTCCGTCCGTCATATGGGAGACCCAGACGGCGACTCTTCAGGGCTTTGACGTCGACATATCCGACGTAGGCGGCTGGGGCCTCGACATTCATCACCACTACAATTTCCATGAAGGAATCCTCCAGAAGGGCGACGGTTCGACGCTTCACTTCAAGCAATACCCAAGAACAGTCAAGGTCGTCATGGGCACGGGTCTTCAACGCAACCTGGTCTGCCAGAATTGCGACGGTCTGGCTAAAGACGCGAGGCTCTTGACGCCAGTAGCGCTGACGAGTGGTCCGGATGGTTCGATTTACGTCGGCGACTTCAATCTCGTGAGAAGGATAACACCGGACGGCAACGTCTACACCGTCCTCATCCTCAGCGCCACTCAAGTTGCTTACCAGTACCACCTTTGCGTCTCGCCGGCTGACGGACACCTCTACATCAGCGACCCCGAGAAGCACAGAATCTTGAAGGCTCTCTCCCTTAATCAAATGCCGGATCCTAGCATAAACATCGAGCCAGTCGTCGGCAGCGGCGAGAGATGCATCCCCGGCGACGAGGGACACTGCGGTGACGAGGGACCAGCCATCCAGGCCAAACTCGCCCATCCCAAAGGCATCGCCATCGCAGCCGACAAAACTATGTACATCGCTGACGGTACCAACATCCGAGCCGTTGATCCTCGAGGAATTATTCACACCCTGGTCGGTCATCACGGTCATCACAACCACTGGTCACCAGCTCCATGCATCGGCGCCATTTCCGCTCATCAGGCTCAGCTTCAGTGGCCTACCGGTCTGACGCTGAGTCCCCTCGACGGCACCCTCCACTTTATCGACGACAGGCTCGTCCTCAAGCTCACGAGCGACCTCAAGGTCCGCGTTGTCGCCGGCACACCTCTTCACTGCACTAGCAACGCCAACAACGGCGAGATGGCAAAGATGAACTCGACCAATTCCTCAAACGCCAGAAAACCCGATGAGGTATTGGGCTCGGTTCTAGCCGTGAGCTTCAGTCCTACCGGTGAGCTTTACATAGCGGACAGCGACTCGCATCGTGTCAATTCGATAAGGATCGTCGACTCTTCCGGAAAGATGTCCCATTTCGCTGGCCAGCAGCGCGAACGTCTGAGGGGTCTTTGCGAGTGCAACAACACGACGCCCAGCACGAAAGATCCCGAGGGTTGTTCCTGCACCGATGACACCAGCAGTACGGAGACTCTTCTCTCATCGAGTGCCAAATTCACCGCTATATCGGCTCTCGCCGTGTCGCCTGACGGTGTTCTTCACGTAGCCGATCAGGGAAGTCTGCACATCCTCGCATTGCAACCCTATCTACCGGCGCTCGACGAGAGCGGCGAATTTCACATTCCTTTCCCCCCGTCCAACGAGATCTACGTCTTCAATCGTTACGGTCAGCACGTCGCGACCAAGGATCTCACTTCCGGCAAGACGAGGTATTCCTTCCTGTACAGCAAGAACACGAGCTTCGGTAAATTGTCAACGGTGACCGACAGCGCCGGCAACAAGATCCAATTTCTGCGAGACTACAGCAACGTAGTGAGCTCGATCGAGAACACCCAGGATCACAAGTCCGAGCTGAAGATATCGGGCGACGGCTTCCTGGTGAAGCTCTCCGAGAGGGGAAGATCCGAGATAGCGCTTGACTACGACAGTCCGACCGGGCTGTTGACGAGTCGATCCGGAGGCGGCGAGACTTATATCTACAACTACGACAGCCTCGGACGCGTGTCCGACGTCACTCTGCCGACCGGTGAGAAGATAAAGCTCAATTCGGGCCTCTCGACCGACGAGAGCCTGTCCGTAAAGATATCGGCGCCTCTTCAGGCCCTCTCGAGAGGCGACAAGCAACGCTCCGTAGAGTTCAAGATGAAGAGCGAGAGATCCAAGACTCTGACGATAACGGACGGTGGAAAGATCAAAAGAGCCACGGCCTTCACCAACAGCAGTCTCGAAGTATTTCTACCGAGCGGTGGAAAGATTCTAAGCGCCGCGACGACGAAGCATCCGCTTCTCGAGGCAGCGCTTCCCGTCGAGGCGGAGATGCTGCCGATGTGGAGCTACCAGGTCATCACTCTCGGCGAACTGACCAACACGATGACTACGACGTACAACTTGATCGGTGACGTGAGCCATCTGCAGCAGACACTGAACCGGGAGATATGGGTCAACGACACGAGGGTCATAAGCGTGGAGTTCGAGCAGGCCTTCAGTCGAGAGACCTTCTACGACAAAGCGAAACAACCACTGTTGACAGTGACCTTTGACCCTGCCGGCCTGCCGCTGAACTGGCAGCCCTACGAGCACGGTCACAATCTCAGTGTGACCTACGACAGGTTCAACAGGATAGAGAGCTGGAAATGGGGCGCCTCGGACGAGTCTTACGGTTACGATATGCGGGGTCAGTTAGCCGAGGTAAAGAACAGCCAGGATGGCACGAAGAGATACACGTACAACGACTTCAACATGGTCTCGAAGATAACTCTCGCGAGCGTTCGTCACTTTTCTCTGGAATACGACGAGGACGGTGGACTAAGACACATTATACTGCCCTCCGGTACCAAACACTCTTTCTCCTGCCAAGCTTCATTGGGCTTTCTGAGAGTCACTTACACGCCACCAGGCAGCACGAGGTCTTATCTGCAGCACTATAGTCACGGTGGGAATCTCTTGCAGACCGTGTTTCCTGGCGACGGTGCCAGGATAGTTTACAGATATCACACTTCGGGGCAGCTCGCCGAGGTGGTACACGGAGACGGTAAGAGTGAGATCAAGTACACCGAGAGCGGTCTTCCGTCGGAGGTAATACACGTCGAGAAGGACGTCGAGTACAAGTGGGACTACCAGTACAGCGCCGGCCTACTCGTCGAGGAACGCATCGACTTCGGGGCCAAGACCGGTCTCAGCAATGCCAAGTTCACCTTCGACTACGACTCGAACTATCGTCTGACGACGGTTCAGGGAAGAATCGGAGGACAAACTTTGCCTCCTCATAACATGGCCTACAGTCCCAAAACTGGGGCTCTCGAGCTCATTGGTCAGTTCAAAGTCACAAGACCTCAGCCAAACGAAACTACGGTCTACGATGGTACAGCAATTTTCTCACGCACGAGCGACTCGCGTTTTCTGGAGACCAAAGTCACGGTGACGATACACGGTCTGGAGGTCTTCAGGATGGAGTTCACTCACGATTCGCAAGGAAGGATCAACCAGACTAGGACCGACACGAGGAATGTTGGCGTTAATACCTACACGAATGTAAAGAATTATACGTGGGACTGCGACGGTCAACTTACCGGGGTAGAAGCGCAGGAACCCTGGAGCTTGAAGTACGATGACAATGGCAACATGCTCTCGCTCACTTATCGAGGCAACACGATACCGATGGAGTACAACGCCATGGACAGGATCGTCAAGTGCGGTGATGGCCTCTACAAATACGACAATCGGGGTCTTGTCGTGCAAAATGCCAGGGAGGAAAGGTTCAATTACAATGCCAAGGGATTGCTGGTTAGGGCGACGAAGAAGGGAAGGTTTGACGTCAGATACTACTACGATCATCTTGATCGGCTGGCGACGAGGAAAGACAACTACGGGAATGTGACCCAGTTCTTCTACAACAATCAGAAGAGACCGCATGAGGTCAGTCAGATATACAGTCCAAGGGATGGAAAATTGATGTCGCTCGTTTACGACGACAGAGGACATCTCATATACGCCCAGTTCTATCGGCACAAGTATTACATTGCTACGGATCAGTGTGGAACGCCTATAATGATATTCAACCAGTACGGCGAGGGCATCAGAGAAATTATGAGGTCGCCCTACGGGCACATTGTATACGACTCAAATCCGTATCTATATCTTCCAGTTGACTTCTGCGGTGGGCTTTTAGATCAGGTGAGATTTTAGGATTTTATTTGTATTTTTATTGATTCGAGAAGTTTGTAATTTATAGTTAGTTCATTTTTTAGTTTGATCGTTTGGATCTCGTTGAGGGGTTTTTTCGTTAATGTAGAAAAAAAATTATGAGAGATCTGAAAGAAATGGATGTATTTTTTGCAATAATTTCTAGAAAAATTTCAGTTATTGTAAACATGTTTGTTCGTCAGGTGACTTCGTTGGTCCACATGCCTAACGGGAAAGTATACGACCCACTGATAGGTCAATGGATGTCACCGCTGTGGGAAAACGTCCTGGACAGAGTGTCGACACCGACTCATCTACACCTGTACAGATTTAATGGCAATGACCCCATCGATGTTAGGCACACCGACAAGCACAGCCAACCAACAGGTTCGGTCGATTTTTCATTACATTATTGAAAAATTTCACAATTCCTAATAATACTTCGAACGCTACATTTTTCTTTCTATCTTTTTGAAAATGCCGTTAAGAGCTTGCGGAATACCATGGTCGGTCATTTTAAATAATTGATTTGCATGAATGCATGAATACATGAATCTAAATTGATATCCACACCATGTCAAAATTTGTATTCAATTGAATACGTGAAAAGAAAATAATTGTAGATTATCTTACCGACCGGATCCTAGTTGGATAGCGTGGAAAGGTTTGTCCTATCACTTTAATGAAACTAACACATGAAAAAAAATTGCAGATCACATATCATGGCTCTCTCATCTTGGCTACGACCTCAAGAGTCTCGCGCCGCAGCTCTTCCCGGAGGAGCTGCCGTCCGGCCTGGTCCCAAGGTCCTCCGGCCCGGGGGCATCGATATTCGGCGAGAAGAAGAGGACCAACAACCTCGGCGTTCAATCGGGTTTCCTCGCCCACATAGCCCAGCGTCACTCGGGCGACGCGGTCGGTCTCTCCGCACCGCCTAGATCAGCGCTGAAAAAGGATCCCAGCGAGCTGATTCCAAGCCGTCTTGGAGCCGCCTCGGATCCGCCCTTTGGGAAAGGAATCCTCGTGTCCAGAACCTCCGACGGTCAGGCGGTCGTCTCAAGCGTACCCGCGGCCAATCCGATCTACCGGGACGTTTTCACCACGGTTTTCAACCGTTCGTACTTCCTGCCGTTCACCTTCGTCGTCCACAGCGCCCAGCAGGACGCTTTCTACTTCGTCAAGGAAAAAACCTGGGAATCAGGCGACGACAAGAACCAACTGAAGCGTCTCAGCGGTCAGGTGAACACGACCTTTCACGAGAGCGAAAACGGCAGCGGCAGCACGGCCGTCGACGTCAAGATTCACGGTGCCAGTTACGTAGTCAATCTCCGTTACGGCACGACCGCCGAGAAGGAGAAACAGCGACTTCTTCATCACGCTAAGGCGACAGCGGTGAGGAAAGCGTGGCACAGGGAAGCCGAGGCGTTCAAGGCGAACACACCCACGAGCGTCGATTGGATGGTCGCTGAACAGGACGAGATACAAAAATCCGGCAGGGCGTCGAATTATGAGGGTGAATACATACACGACGCACAAATTTATCCGGAACTAGCCGAGGATCCTTACAACATCAGATTTGTAAAAAAATCAACAAGCGATCCCTCTAGCAAGAAGAGACGCAGGAGGAGAGGAGCAACGGGGTGCAAATTCTGGCGGATTGACGAGATGTGCTAGAGCCGTCCAGATTATTTTAAAAAATACCCTGTTCCCCGTTCCCCGGGAGGCGTGACAAAAGGGAGGAATGACTGTTCAATTAAAAAATTACGATCCCGGGAGGAACGTTCGCGCCTGTGAATTAATTGACGCCGTTGCGCGAGAAAATCTGAATCGACGAAATCTCGATAAGAAAGAGAATAATCGTGAAAATAAAATGATTAAAAGAAACAACACGAGGAACTAAAATAAAACGCCCGAAAGCGTAGACGTGCACACCGAGGAAGAAAAAGAAAAACACTATCAAAAAGTTTTATACCAAAGTCTATTTGTGTATTTCAAAGATGCCAAAAAAAAAAACAAAAAAATAAAAGACTAATGTTATATTATATTGAGAGCCGTAAGATAGAAGGTCGTAGTGTCTAAGGAGAAAGCTGATGGACGATTCGCGAATCATTCGCGAGACACGCGAGTATATCTCGCGGCTGTGAAAAAAAAAGAATTAACGACTGAATTATTATCGAAGTTTCGTGCTAAGTTGAGAAGAGAACTCGTTAAAAATTCGTGCAACGAGTCGTGGAAACTTCGGAGAATTGTTTGGAGAATGAAGCGAAGGAACAATTTATTATTTTCGGGCTAACGAGCGTTCTGCGTCGAACGCAACGACGAGCCCCAACGATTGGACGATATTGAAAGAAGAAAAATTACAAGAAAAATAATATATGGTTACAAGGTAAAAAATTGACGTTGCGCTAGATGCCCGTCGCTGTATTTCGGCCATTCGTCGTTGAGATAATCGCATGGTGCGATTCACCATTCGGCTGTATGTGTACGCGTGCGTGAGAAAAAGAGAGCGAGAACCTAGTCAATAAATTAGCTTTACATTGACGTTTATAAAAAGTATAGGCGAGATTAAATGAGCGAGTGCGGTGCGTGCAAAAACACACACACACACAAACAATAACTATACTATTAAGTAATGTTGTGAGAGATTTGGATCGAAAGATGGAAAAGCAGCCGGATTAAAAAGTAAAACAGAATCGAATCTCAGCAACGAATGGCCTCCCCCGGAGCCCTCGAACAAGGTCGCACATTTTGTTATAAATTCGCGATGTACGGATAAGTTTATATATAATAAATTGTAAGAAGAAAAAAAAACATTAAACGAAAACTGTGGAGATGCGCGATAGTGAGAAAAACGAAATGATAATACTGGAAACTCGAGTGAAATGTGTGTTATCTCGACAGAGACGAATTTGAAAAAAAAAGAAAAACAAAAAAACGATTAAAAGTGATCGATTGAATCGTGGCGATCGAGCGTATCGGTATAGTGGTGCTTATCCTCCAGTAGTGAAATCGGTGCAATGTTCTTAAGGTCACGCTTAATTATTGCGTCGACGATTGGGCAAAAAAAATTGTATGGAAAAATTATTGAAACGAACGTGTCGGAATGCTCGAAGAGTTCACACGGAAGGCTGAGAAGTATTTTTAAAAGGAAGATGAAGAAGAAAAAAAATGATAAGAGACCCAATGAATGTGTCGTATCCTCTAGCGCTGTATCGTCCAGAAATTAATTTAAAAAATGAAATTAAAGAATTAAAAAAATTACGCGAGTGACCGCGACCGCGAAAATTGAATTTATAAATAAATTTGAAAAAAAAAAAACAGTGAAATGAATGAATGAAATGGTAAAAAAATGACTGAGTGTCGTGATTGCGAGAGGCTGATCCGGCCGGTGTGAGTAGCGTAAAGCATCCACGCAACGTAACGTGTACCCGTCGAGTCAATCATTATCGGTATACGTGTATGTACGTATTTATTGTATTATAAAAAAAACAGACATACATATTTGTGCTTGCTGGATATGAAATAACGATGATAACGAAAAAAAAACGAAAAACTAAAAAAATCCGTAAAAAAAAAAAATTATAATATGGGAAAAAAATGATACGTATAAACGACACGAGATATAGTATGTTTCTTCACGAAGTACTGAGTGTATATTAACTGGAAAAAAAAAAATGAAAATTGACGAACGTTCGGTAGACGTTGGTTGTGCTGTCCTCATCGTCATTGTCGATCGCGGAATAAAAAAAAAACATCGTCAACCGTTCCGTCGATCACTCCAAATTCATTGGCAACATTCATCTAACATCTGTCACGATTTTCCTCAAGCTTTGAGTAAAAAAAATAGTGAAAAAACTCAATGAAAAAGTTCACACAGTCGACGCAAAAGTATGATGAAAACGAAGTCTCTTTTATATTCCATCAAACTCTTGCTTCCCGACGACTCTTTCTTCTTATTGAGTGTTTTTTTTTCAACTTTCAACCTTTTTTTCTCTCTTCGAAAATGGTGGCAAATTCTTTTTTGTTTGCCCGTTACAAGGTGGAGTCACCACGACCGATCCGACGCCGCGCTCAGGTGACTCTGCGATTGAACAACGTGGCGCGTCCCCGTTACGTATGGATAGTTGCACAACGACATTAAAACTGTCTGGATAGATAATTACCTACTACTAAGTGTATAAAAAAAATAAATATATATATATAAATATATATATATATATCTATAGGATTATAGGCAAGCTTCGTCATGTATTTTTGACTCGAGAATGTTCGGACCACGCGTATTATATCGAGTCGAGACTGCGTTCTCGAGATGGGTAAATAATCAGGGTCGAATATTATATGGAATGATGTGATTGCGTGAGGTGTCTCTATTCCCGAGCAGTTTCGATTACGCCTCCTTCCCCCCCACGCGCCGAGTCCGGACGCTCCTGCACAACCGATTGAAGAGATTGAGAAAATGAAAAAATAAAAAATAAAAATAACAAAAAAAATATCGATCGCCAGGGACTCGTTTAGTGGCGGTTTCAAAGAATCAACTATTTTTAAATATCAAGGTGTCAAATTATAACGGGCGCGGCCGATTACTAAATCTCTATCACCGTCGCGTAGACGGATCTTGGAAGAGGATTAAAAAAGAGAAATAAATGAAGAAAGGATGCGGAGAGGAGTTGAGGTATATTAGAGACGTGGTCGCGAAATTCGATCGCGCTGCGCGAAAATTTTTCGACTACATTGGGGGGAAAAAAAAAATAACACAAAAATTAATTGATAAAAAAGAAAACAAAAAAAGACACACCCACACACAGACACAAAAAAAAACGAGAAATTCGATCACTTTTTTCTAACTTCCGTGAAGTTCTTCGTCTTGCGTATATCCTTCGAAAAAAAAATAAAGGACTTTATCCGTTCGCCAACCACGATGTGGAAACGCGAGTGTCGCTCGATTATAGAAAATTTATAATTCTTCGATTAAAAGAAAAAACACGGTAGTTTGGGGGCGAGAATAATTAGGAACGTGGATTATTGGCAACGTCGAAGATTTTTTCGATAAAAGATATGCGTGATGCATTTCAGAGATGTGAACGAGAATTTAAAAAAAATTAAAAAACTAAAAAGGCGTGAAATGGTTTGAGTGCGTCGAGGGGTGGCCTGGTAGCTAGAACTCTCTCCCCGGTCCACGAGTATATTTAATTGTATCGACGAGTTAATGAATTAGGCGAAATTGTGGACGGAAGCGAGATGAAATAAAGAAAAATAATACAGAAAAGAATAAAAACGAAAAACAAATAAAATGGGGAAATGTATGACGATGGAATATAATGAGAGCCGAATAAGAGCACAATTCAGCCACGCTATAGCTACGACCACTACCTAGGTAGATTATGCTATTTTGCCGCTGATCTAATTGTTTACTGTCACGTGTTGCTGTAAACCTAAACTATACGATACGATATATATTTTATTTATATAATCTAATCGACTGTATTTATTGTAAATAGTCACCGATGTTTGCTATGATATAATATATCTGTAATTCAATGGAATATGACTTGAATACACCCAACATCCGTTCCTTTTGTTATTCCGTTATCCTAGCCAAATAAAAAGTATTAATTCTTCATTACGAAGGCAGTTCAACGCCTCAGAATTTGTTCGAAAAAATCGTTACTTTAACACAAGACGTTAAAAAAACATTCCGAATAATTGCGTCACAAAATATATTACCTATATAAGATAACATAATCAATTATTATAATTTTATTATCTTTCATTGATTGATCATTTTTGTAATTCTTTCACATCTTCGTTGGGTTTCAAGAGCCGCTGGAACGATAAGTTCGAAATCTTTTCTGTACTCCAAGAGCGAAGAAGAGGCTCGCTACCTGTGCAATAGCAATGGGCATGTCTTACTTTTACTCTTATTCTTATTATAAACATTTTATTCATTTTATAAATTCAATTATATTAGTTTCTTGTGGTAGAACTCACCAAAGTTACGGATACGAGCAAGGCCGACAGTGCAACCGTGTGAATATGAGACTTCAGTAAAACTATAGCACCCTTCAAACACCCGGATTTGTAGGCAACTTCTTCGGACATTTTGAGACACTACAAATTGAAGAATGTGACACAAAAAATCTTAAAATTTTTTTTTGTCACGACTTCTTTTCGTAAACATTTTTTTGTGATGATAAATTCAACGAAATTGATTGATATTATGGAAAAATTTGATAGCTCATGCTCTTTACAGTCAATTGGAAGAAATTGCCAAATTTTCTGAGTCGACGAACGAAGCTTCGACCTTTCGTACCTTTTCAGCCAGTGGGAAATGCGGAATTCGATGGTTCTGATTAAAATTCATGCGTTTTAGTGACCATGAATATCAGTCAACTTTTGTCAGATTTAAAAAAAAACGAACAATTTTCCTTTGCAATTAATCGAAATCGAATGTTAATTTTACGTCTTTACCTGATCG
This sequence comes from Listrodromus nycthemerus, assembly GCA_963978505.1. NCBI lineage: Eukaryota > Metazoa > Arthropoda > Insecta > Hymenoptera > Ichneumonidae > Listrodromus > Listrodromus nycthemerus. The sequence goes on from OZ021679.1 coordinate 3,281,370, forward strand.
ATAGTCACCGAACAGCAACTTTGCGGTATGCTCATTCGATATTCGTGCCAATCACGGAACGATTTGATTCCGCAACATTGGAGCTAAAAAAATCAAATCGAAGATCAATCAAATAAATTTTTTCGGCTAAAACAAATTTTTTTTTTTTTAAAGTTGCATTGACGATAACTTTTTCGCAATTACGTATTTTTGAGTGTTGTCCCACGCCTCGGTAACCCAATCCAGTGATCGATAATTGATTATCGAATTAACCATGTCGTCGCGAACTTTTTTCGTTATTTGCTCGAAAAACGTGAAGCTCATTACCGCGCATACGAATATCAGACACAGGGACAGTGAGTGACACATTATGTACTGAAAAATAGAAAAAAATTTCATCAGCACTTTCGCTCAAAAGTGCGTACGATTAAACAAATTACCGATTTTTATATTACCACCTTCAATAAAAAAAAAAAACATTCAAAATCGCGACTCACAATCACTAAAAACTGTCTTCTCCTCTTTACGAAAGCAAGTATCCCGATGAAGGAAACGGAAGACAAGAAAATCCCGATGAACAATAAAATCGTCACGAACAATCTTTGTCCGATAAGTCTCGACATTAATTTTCCATCGGCGAGCATCCATACCGATATTATTGTCGCGGTAATTCCAGCCAGCTGAGACATAAATCAGTGATCAGTAAAATAAATTATCAGTACAAATGATATTATACGCTGTAATTCGTAATATTATCAAATTAATTAAAATAATTGTATTGAGAATTTAAAAAAAAAAAATTACTCACGAATGTTGCGCCGTTCAGTGCGAGAAACGAAAACTTAATGCACTTCTTTGGCAATCGCTTGTATGACAATTTGTACAGGGGAATTCCAAGGAATTGGAGTTTCCGATTTGCGGCCGATTCTTCGCTCTCGGTCACCTCGTCGTCGACCGTGTCGGTGTCCGTCTCATCGTCTCTCGCACTGTCGTCTCGTCTCATGATTACCCGTCTCACAAAGCCCCGGATATTCATCGAGTCCGATTTTGCTCCTCAGTCATAACTCCAACGATTTATTTAACTTAAATGTGTAACGTTTAGAAAAGTATGTTTGTAAAATTAAGTAGAAAAAAATCTATGGCGTTTTCAATACTTTGGTTATAAGCGGACTGACAGTTTTTATCGGATCAATAATCGAGAGTCAGCATTCATTAGGCTCGGAGTTCAAGGCAGGTGGCTTTCTTTCGAAAGGTCGTGAACATTTATTTTTGAAACCTCGAAGTTCCTGGCAAAAAATTAATGCGATTATCTTTATCGATTGAATCAATTCATGTTGTCTTGAAGTGCATGTAAGTTATTTTATTTTCGAAACAGTAATTACTTTTCTTCACGGCCGACGACCCAGAACGGTCTCTTTACAGTGTTTGTCACCAACTGTGTGACGAAAAAATTTGTCACATGGCAAGGCCTCTTAGAATTATCCTACACTGATTTTAAAAATTATGAATTTAATGCATCGGACTGGAAATTTTATTCAAAAACTCGTACATCATATTTAATGTACAATCTTTCTCCAAATTTAGTGTAAATTCACAGTGAATTTTATAACAATCGGATCTAAATTTTTATAATAGAATTAGCGTGAAGATTGAGAGATAAAAAATTTATAAACTTTTCAGAAATATAATATATTCCTGGAATTTTTATTGCAGTTCACATCACTACAATAGACCTTCTACCACGGAAGTGATCTTCACCTGGGTTGACGGTCGCAAAAAACCGGAAGCGCTCCAACTTTACTAAAATCGTTCGCCGAAGGAAATTCGACAGTGGAAAACGTTCACCGCATCGATCAACATTTTCAGTCGCTGGACTGCAAATGAAGAGATTTCGGGGACAGCGAAGCGATGCTTTCCGGTCTTTACCGTCCGAGCTCTGTCTCCAAACTGAGACATCGGATCGATGAAGCAAAGAGAACAAAGCATTCGTTACCTGAGGGAATTCTTAATGAACGTTTCGTACAGGTAGAATGAGCGTCGGGAGGGATTCGCACCGATGGAAAACCCGCAAAAGTCTTCTTAACATTCGCCCCTGAAACGGTTTTTTAATTATTGACGATTCAACGAATCCTTTGAGGTCATATTTGTTACAATTCTTCAAACGTCTCTGCGAACAAAAAAAAAAGCGAGGCTTGCGACACAAAAGGTTGTCCTCGTCACGGTGCAGCAGCAGTCGCTTCTGAAAACAATGGATTTCTTTCAAATGTCTTACTATCGTATCAACAAACGCCTCCTTTACTACCTCGGACAGTGGCCTCTGCAGACACAGGGCGAACGACATTTTTACAGATCGACGACGATTCTACTCGTGGGAAGTATAGTTGTGCCGAAGGTGGGTGCTTCGCAAGACTTCAAGTCTGTCCACCTCAAGCCTTTTTCCACTTGCGTTGAGAACACGTTGAATACCCCGGGCGGTAAAACGAACCGAATTAATTTTTTTTTATCATGACGATAGTCGAAGAGAGATTCTTAGGTACATCTTAATTAATGTTCGCGTGAAGTGAGAAATTGTCTTTAGGCATAAATTATTGGGAGCCTGGAAAATGTATCAGTCGTTTTACTGACCGAGCTCGAATTAGGCACCCAGAAAGGAATTTTATTATAGTCTTAAGAGAAACAATAATAGGAGGGTTTTCGCTTCTGTGGCAGTCACGTGACTTCTGGTCTTAAGAATGCATCGTGCATTTCCAGCCAAAAGTGAGATTCAGTGAGAATTTTGTTTTTGGTATAAAAGTTCATGGTATAAAAATCAGAAAAAAATCAAGGGTGTTAGAAGCGTCGAGATGATTAATTTTCAATGTTGATTTTATGATTTTCTATGGTACTAGGAGAAGCGATTTGTTCTATTCGAGCGAAACTTTTTTGGGCAAATTAGGGATATTTGAATAGTCTCAATAAAATTTATTATTTACTGAATACAAGTTATTTAATGTTTTGAGTGTATGCAGCTGATTAAATTCACCGAGTGTTTGGGAAATCCGGATGGCATGATCCGGTGCCTTCCAGTGCTGGGAATTCACGCCAGGAGCACCGCCAGGTTCCTCAACTGCATCATTAACGCTAAGCAGGTTCCGTGTGTTTCTTAACTCAACCGTTTCGATCGCTGAATACATTCGAGATTAAATCCAAATATATTTTCGACGCATAACATTCCACTTCGTCCTCTTCACATTGTCTAATAATTTACACCTTTCCCTGACTGGCTGCATTCGAATTTCATTCCTGAGAAAAATGACGAGTGTTCAGTTTAAGGCCGATTCTGGTTTGAAAATCTCCGATGTTGACTGAACGAGAAATCGTATGAAAAAATTCCGGATTGTTTTTTCGAAATTCTTTTTAAAACCGAAAATCCGCTAAAAATTCGAATTTTTTTTTTGTGTTCAATTTTTCCGGTTAAAAAAATGTGAGTTATCGAAACTTTTAAAAGTTAGAAGAAGCGACATCGGAACGAAAATATTACACTTTTTTTTTCTGGCGTGATGTAATTTCTAGTTTGAAAGTGAGATTTTCATACGCCAGGGACTTTACAAAAAAATATTTAAAATTAAAAAAAAAATGCTCCGAAATGCAGCCAGTGTTAAAAGCATTTGTGAATTTGGGACAGTGCATTAAAAATGTATTCGTACGTTCAAAATGTAATTGGATCTCATCTCGAGTGCGACCAGTTATAAAAAGGGATAAATTATGAAGCACACGGGTACGCGATTTATCTACCCGCACGATGTATGAATAAAGTTATGAGAGAAGAAAACTTCAGATGAGAACGTTGACGAATCGAATAAAATATGACTGGGACACGAACTGCGCCAATCTCGAAGGAACTATTCTCAGACGTTACGCCGAACGAGGAAGATTACTAACCATAATTTATGCCGGTAAGAATAACAACAACGACACTTCTACCTAATTTTCTATCCTCTCAAAAATTTAATTTTTCCCAAATATTTAAAAAAAATCCATGCAGAGATGAAAATTAGCGATCCGGTTAACTATATAAATACGTTTGAAGACTTCCAGAAAATCAATGAATTACTGATTATGTGTTGAAAAATTTTTTGAAGCAATTCGCAAATAAATTTGTTTCATAACACGCAGAATTAATGTTATCAGCGTCTCAAATAAAGTTAATTATTATCAGATTTTTCTACGATTAGGAAGTGTTCAAATTCTCACCGAATCTCACTTTTCGCTGCCAAAAAGATTGTCGATCAGTAAAGAAAATTGCCTTTTTTTCTAGCTTACATGGCCGTCGCTCTGGGAATGTATCTTTCGCTGCCGATAATACCGGCGATATTGGATATCGTTTTGCCCCTCAATCAGTCCCGCGATCGCATTTATCTGTACGAAACGGAATACTTCGTCGATCGGGACAAAAATTACGTTTATTTAACGATCCATGCCTGCATGACGATGCCATTTTCCGTCGGAATGATCGTCGCATACGACACAATGTTCGCTGTTTACGTTCATCACGCATGCGCGATCTTCGCCTCATTGGGGTGAGAGTTCATGAATCACCGCCGAACATCCAACTCGCAACTTTCCGATAAATTTTTGTTCTCTCCAATCAGAGCCCGCTTGGAAAATCTCGGTGATATCAGCTTCGTCGACCACAGATCGGAAACTAATAAAGCTGCTCCGAAACGCAGGGACGAAACATACGACAAGATAGTCAACTGCATAAAAATTCACAAGGAAGCTGTCGAGTAAGCTGATTTAAAAAATATTCCAAATTGGCAAAGAACGCGATAAGCGATTTCTATAACGTTTAAAATTTATTAAAATAAATAGTTGACAATTCTCGATGAATTTAAAAAAATATTTTCTTCGTCCAAGATTCACGTCGCTCATCGAGGCTTCGGGTTACATCTGCTATTTTTTCGTTGTCGGAATAGACATGCTGGCAATGACTCTGACGGGTTTTATGGTGAGTTTTTTAGCCCGCTGAGCTAAGAAAAAAAAAATGATCGGTAATTTTTTTTTTTTTTTTTTTTTTTAATTTTTTTCAGACGGTAACTAATTTAAATCGACCTGGCGAGGCTTTGAGACACGGTGCGTTTGCGATCGGCGAGATCGTCCACTTGTTTTACGTCTGCTGGCAAGGACACGTTCTGATGGAGCACAGTCAACATATATTCATAAATGCGTAAATATCAATTTTTCCATAATTTTTTAATTCTCCTCGGCGACGTTTATTTTCCACTGATCTGTTCTTTTAATTAAATCAGCTACAACATCAACTGGTACGACATATCGACTCGGGCCAAAAGGCTGGTTATCGTCATTATGATGCGTAGCGCCGAGCCGTGCAAACTCACAGCCGGCAAGATATACGTTCTGTCAATGGAAAATTTCGCGACGGTAAGTAAAAAATAACAAAAAAAAAATAAAAAAAAAATAAAAAAAATTAAGCGACGTGAAAAAAAGCTCATTCGACGTTCTCCACTGACGACAAGGCACTGAAAACGTCGATGTCGTACTTCACCGTGTTGCTATCGATGCAGTGAGAAGAAACGGACTCGGAAAGCACCAGCCGTGACAAGTAGAACATTTTTCGACTGAACTCAAAAATTCGCATGTCATCTTTTTTTTTTTTGTATCTATGAAAACTTTTATCCGCTGTATCGTCATACCGTCACTTTGTTACAAATAAAAACCGTTTCAATAATCAATCTGCCATATCAATGAACAATAATCAACGATTTAATTATTTGCCGAGACACACTCGTACCGGAAGTGACTTTTTAAATCGTAAGAAAATGTACGTTTATACGTCGACGTTTTAATAATTTTACTTCTACCTGATCGTGCGACTTGCCTTGGACCAGCACGTTGTTTTCGTTCGACAAGCCAAAGATGCCTATTTCTCCAAATCAATCGAGATCGACTGCTCGGTTTGGCTAAAAGAATTCTTAATGAGTCGTTCACAGGGGAGAATAAGTGCCGGGAGAAAAATTCACAAACGAACGACGGATAAAACTTCCACAAAGGTTTCTTTACAGTCGTTACCGAGGAACGATTTAATTATTAACGATCCAAGGTACCATTCGACGCCCCATTACATTGCGGCTCTTCAGAGCTTCGTCGCGTGGACGACAAAGGGTCGTCAGAGCCGCTCCGTAACAACAATCGTGGACGAAATGGATTTTTTTCAAAATTCGTACTATCGAATCAACAAACGCCTCATGTATTATCTTGGACTGTGGCCTCTTCAGCCGGCGTGTTCACGATATTTCTACAAGTCCACGACTATCCTCATCGTCGGAAGCATTCTCGTCCCGCAAGTGAGGAAAATTTCTACCCACAGCGAATAATCACTACCGTTAAGTAAATCGTTAAATATCGTGACAGTTATTTATTAATTGAACGCGACAGTTGTTTAAATTGTTCGAGTGTTTTGGGAATGTGGATTGTTTGTTCCGGTGCCTTCCGATACTGAGTCTCCAAACGAGGTGCGCCATCAGATTCGTGAACTGCACCGTCAACGCGCAGATCGTACGTAAAGTTTAATTCGGAGTAAGTTGAGTCCTCGTGAAGCGAGCCAGTTTAATCAACCAATTCAGTTGGAACTCACGTTCGTGTCTGATTTTTACCACTTGTCGGATCGTTAAATAAATTCTGTCCAGTTTCGACTTATCCGGTCGAGGACCGCAGAGCAATCGGTTGAAACTTAACTGGCAGCTTCTCCGCTCGTTCGCCGCACGAAGAAATACTTAATGGAGGAATTTTCAGATGAGGAGTCTGACGAATCGAATAAAGGAGGATTGGCGAAGTGAAATAGTCGAGAAAACAATTCTGAAACGTTACGCCGAAAGAGGAAGACTATTGACGATTGTTTACGTCGGTAAGAACGATCGCGACTGACAATTAATCGACGATTCGTCGATTATTTTTTGCTTCTTCACAGCGTACATGACGCTCGCTTTGGGAATGTATCTCTCGCTACCCCTCGTACCGATCGTCTTGGATATCGTTTTGCCCCTCAATCATTCACGCAGCCGGATATATCTTTGCGAAACCGAGTATTTCTTCGACCGCGACGAGAACTACGCTTACGTAACGCTTCACGCCTGTCTGACGATACCCTTGATCGTTGCGATTTTCGTCGCCTGCGACGCAATGCTCACAGTTTACGTTCATCACGCCTGCGCCATTTTCGCAACGTTGGGGTGAGAGCGAAATAACAGAGGATTATCTTCGTTAAATCATAAGCTTCCCCAAAAATTCCTAAATTCGTTTCGCCTTTGGTCAAAAAAATCCAATGGGTCACTTCCGGCTTTAACGTTTAATCTTTTAAGGGTAGTCACGTCACTCACGAGAAGAGTTACTTCCGGTTTTAGAAATTCTTCGACCGCTAATGACGGGACCTCTGAAATAGGTTACTTCCGGTTTTTTTTTTTTTTTTTTAATTCATTTGTCGGAAGCCGAGTTACTTCCGGTCGAAAAATGAGATTTAATAGACTGGCAACAGGATATTTCGGATTTTGGACAGGATTTTTACCGACGATGTTCCGACAAATTTTTTTTTTTTTTCAGAGCGCGTCTGGAAAGCCTCGGAAGCGTCGATTTTATCGACGAGAAATCGGAGATCGATGGAGACCGTGCAAAATGCGGGGATGCAACTTGCGATAAAATCGCCGACTGTATTAAACTTCACAGGGACGCCGCCCAGTGAGTGCGCAATAGTCGTACTTCGATTTTGATGATTCTTCTTCAATATTTATTTTATTCCTCCTGCGACAAGATACGCGACACTGATCGAGTCGTCGAATTCCATCGCTTTCTTTTTTGTCATCGGAATTGACATACTGGGACTGACGTTGACCGGATTTATGGTGGGTTTTTTTTTATTGCTCGTTTATAAAGAAGAATTATATAATTTGTATATATATATAATTTTTTATTTTTATTATCATCAGATAGTAACCAACTTTAATCAACTGGGTGAATCTATCAGATACGTTTTTTTTGCAATCGGCGAATTTTTTCATTTGTTGTACATATGCTGGCAGGGACAAATGTTGATGGACCACAGTGAGCACGTGTTTGTGGACGCGTAAGTTCACGATCGAATTAGCGATCGGGATATCGCGAGGAATACCGAAAAATATTATTATTAATTTTTTTTTTTTTTTTCAATTTTTCCATTCAATCAGTTACAACGTGAACTGGTACGATATGTCGATACGCGCGAAAAAATTGCTCATCGTTATAATGATACGGAGCGCCGAACCCTGCAAGCTCACCGCTGGCACGATATACGTCTTCTCGATCGAAACTTTCGGAACGGTGAGTGAGCGTGATTCAAAAAAGCCAGGAAAAAAAAAATCGGTCGGTTGGACAGTAAAAAAAAAATAAAAAAAATTCGTAAAATCGAAAACCCAATTTACGTCGAAATATTTTCCGTTCCGAACAATTTTAGTTTTTACTCGCGTTTTTTAAACGGAGACCGGACGGTGCAATTAAAATTTTTTTGAATAAACAATTGTGGACAATTAGTTGTGAAAATTATAATTTTTTTTTTTTTACTGTGTAATCTGTCCATTATATATGATTTTTTTTTCCTGGGCAACAAGCAAATCTGGATAAAGTTAGACCGGAAGTAATGAAGCAAGTGATTTTTTTCGTACCTTTATTTATTTGTTTGTTTTTTTTTCTTTGCAAGAAAGGCAGTGAAAACCGCGATGTCCTTCTTCACCGTACTGTTATCGATGGAATGAGAAAATGCAGCGCGCCGGACGAACGAAATATGCTTCTGCCACGCTCCTCGAGTGTGAAGTTTGACGGACCATTGCTTCAGTCGAGCGATCAAATATGCTTCTACGAAACGAAATAGACGTAGTTTAAAATTTAGTTTTCAACATAGTTTTATCACTGTAATTATGTAGTCCATGAGCGATTCCGCGTTGGAGCTTTCCGCGAGGTAAATAAAACCCGCATGTGTCCGCTCACAAAAAATCTCCGAATGTGAAATTTTTTTTTTTTCATTCGCTACGTTTAGAGCGCTAAAAATATTGGATCGACCGATAATTCAGCTGGATTCGTTGAAGCGGAAATTGGCTCGGAAATCGACGTTCTAATTAAAATCTTAAAAAGCTCGTCGCCTTTTTCAATGACTCAGCGTATTGAAATATAAACGAACAATTTTGTCACTAATTTGACGAAACTTTTTTCACTTTCGTGTACCGATTTTAGAAAATGATGATTTTTTTTTTTTTTTTTTTTCTAACCGTGCGGGAAAAATTGCGAGGAAATTTGTGACAAATGAGAAAGCCAGGGGCAAATTATTTTGCACCTCTTTTTTTTTTTGCCTCAATGATTCAGGCAATCCCTCGTGCAATCGTTCGTTCGGTTCTTATCGCATTAAGTACGGCGCAAAGTTATCCAACAGCCGGAGTCTGATCGGCTAACTGACCGTACGAGAACACCGCCGCGTGCTTCAGTGCATCGCGAGCCTTGCAATAAAACCGTAGCGGCACGTGTTACCGTTGCTGTTGCTGCCTCGTGTATTGTTCGATGTTACCGGTGCTCGAACCGCTTTCAACCACCGTCGCGTCACAGACAGTCGCAGGGAAAAGAGACAGATCGATCGCGGTCGCGATCGGCGCAGCAAATCGTATCGCGAAACCCGCGAGTTTCGATACGCTGCTCAAGATACGATTATCGGTACGCAGCGAGCAATTTATTCTTGACCACGATAAACAAAAAAAAAGGTTTGCGCATCGAAGAAACATTTTTGTCACGGTAAATGACGAAAAAAAAAAAAATGTTTTTCGTTGTTTACCATTTTTTTTTCAATCGAATCGATACCTTTAGGAATATTGAAAAATCGCGTCAGTGAAAATATCGTCGGGAAGAATTGTTCGTCCAATGCTGAAAATCCTTTGCCCGGCCATTAAAATAATCACGAGTACCGAGATGATTGACCAGATCCAGATAAATAATTCATTCGTCGAACGGCCGTGCAGATAAATATTTTTTTGGATTGAGTGAATATTTTTTTGAGCGAAACAGTTTTTTTTCTTTGCGACCGTCAAATAAATTATTTTTCTGAATGTAGACTTTTTTTTTCTCTTCTTTTTTTTTCTGTCCTCCCAAAATTTATTAGCACAATTGCTGAATTGATGAAAAGGGCAAACGTGAGATTTACGAAATTCGTGGAAATGAAAAAAAATTTACGAGATAGTTGTTTTTAAAAAATTGATATTGTGGAAGGTAATTATGAAAAAAAAAAATTTAACGACTTGAGGGTTGTTCTACTTGTAAATCGTTCACTTTTTTTTTGTATAGAGGATGACAATGGCGCTGATTATTAGAAGCGATCAGACCTCGATGCAGATAAAACTCGGTCGTTCGTCAAGTGGCCGATAGGCGGTGTGTAAGAAACCAGCACCGATGAACTGATTTTATCATCTTCATGTACATAGATTTTTTGGTCGTCTCCTCGAGTGCTTGTGCGTTCCGTTCAACGTCTCATCCCGATCTGTGATGTAGGTCTTGATAATAATTTTTTGTTATCGACGCTGCCCACTTGTCCTCCTCAGTGATCGAACGGTGAGCTCTTCGATCAACACCGGTAAATCCGATTCGCCGTAGAAAATTCAAGTCGAAATAAAATAGCATCGAACGGATAATTGTTTGAATCAAAATAAATCGGTCAATTTTTGTGTGTGAAAAAACCAAATTAATTCCAATTATTTGCTCGCAATAAAATTGAAATAATTCACAATAAATACTAATATCTGGCAAATATATAAAATATTTTTAACGAATAATACTCGATCGAGCAATCGTATTATTTGGCAAAGTGGAGATTTTTTATTCGATCAATTCTTAATATAATAACGATAATAATTGCTTTGCGGAATTTAATAAATTGCAGGAAAATCGAACAATCGTTTGGACGTTTACCAGTGGGGATAAATGGTTGCAATTATTTCAATGGATCGTTAATCGTGCAACGCAAACTTTGAAGCATTAGAAGAACGTTCTCTCCACTACGACACAGGTAAATTTTCCCGTGGCAATAAATACCAAAACTAATGTACCACGCGTTTACGACACTCCCGGTTCCATTATATATCCAGAGGAATGGGTCGCGTGTTATTTATTAGACAGTTGGTGTAAAAAAAGTATCTATAGAAAAAGAGAAGGACAAACAGAGAAATAAAAATGATAAGATAAGAAAAATCGAATTCAACAAGTCTTCTAGATCCGTGGAAGTCGCCCGTGTATTTTATACCGACGATAAGATAATAATTATTACACACCGGAATAATTTATATCAAAGGTAAAAAAATAGTACAAAGTATAGAATACCAAAAAATAATGTCGAGTCCATGAACTGCCACTGTGTAGGAATTTCGTTCATAATTCGTTTAGTTATAAACACTAAAATCCCACCTTAAATAAAATTTCAAAAAATAAATATCTATTTGACAAAATGTGAGAGCTCCAAAAAAAAAAACAAAAAAATCAAGGGCCTCAACTCAATTCCCTATTGTCGACAGTCGGTTACTCCGATAATGTGTAATTCTCTTTAAAAACCTGCTTTTTTTCGTGGTCAATCAATTCACACTGTTGAGTTTACTCAAACGGTGGAAAAAACAAGCCGATGACGATCGGAAGCCTCGAGCAATTCGTGACTGAAATCTCGTTGCCGTCTAGCAGTCCGGATGTTGGCAACTACTCCGATATAGGCGTCCTTCCAACCACGACACAGAGAGAAAAGTTTTGTACTCGGTGCGCTCGTTTAACAGCGCACCATTACCGATCTACGATACACGTATTTCTCACACCGGTACCGCTGTTGCGCTCCGTTCTGCGACCGAATACTCCCGCACAATTGGCCGAGTTAACGCACTTGATTTACAACAGTGGTGGCCATCGACTAATACATTTTCGATTGTTACCGAACACTCGCGTGGCCCGAACAACCGTTTATGTGACCGGAAAGTTTCGAGTCGTGAATCGCAAGCGTTGGTAAAAAAAAAAAAAAAAATTCTAAAGACGACAATTTTTTTTTTTTTTTTTTTTCTTTTTCAAGCTGAGAGCGACGAATATTATCTTCAATTTGACCGCCACTGGTGTATTCGTGAGAGATCAAAGGATAGATTAACAAACTCAATTTTCTCATTGAATACGTCAATTAACTCGGGCTTTCGAGGCAGCCAGGAGGTCACGACACGAAACGATGGAGAAGCGTTTCTCTCGCAGACATTTCGTCGTTACATTGCACGATATTTGCGAGTTGGTAAAATTGTTTGTTGCAAATTTTGCGGTAGAGCCTTACAGTGAATAGGAAATGTGGAAATTAAATGCAGGCGCAGAATAGAAAAATTTGTCGAAAAATCGTACTATGATGAAATGTGGAATTTATATCGATGGCCCAAAATTTTTCTGAATAATTTTTTCAACCATAACTTGCGATAGGAAACGTCGGTAATTTGAGAAAAAAAACAACAGCGGTTAATCTCAATTTGCTGACCATAACAAATCAATGACTAATTAACACAATTAAGTGTCAATAATTTTTCATTAATTTGGCATTTTTTTTTTTTTTAAAGAATTTCTGGTGTCGAAGACATTTTTTTTCATATCCATGACCCAAGGATTCGTGCAAAGACAATATTACTCACCCACAATTGGCATTCAATAAAAAATAATAAATTACCAATTAATATAATCAAGTGTAAATAAATTTTCGATAATTGTCGAATTATCGTTTTGAAAAAAAAAAGTCAGTGGCATTTGTTAAATTCTCTTATGAATTCTCTTCCGTCTCAGGTAATAAGGAACGGGTCGAAATGGTCGAAAATTGCTACTTCGATGATTCACGCTGTTTAAGTCGACGAACCAAAATTTAATAAAAAGGTTCTTTCGTTTATAGCTTATGGTGGGAAGTTTCAGTGATTCGAGCAAGAGCCAGATTAGTCATTCCGAGTTTGCCGTCTACCGACGAATTATCGCCCGCCGAGGGCAAACCGTAAATAGTTACTCGACAAAGCAAATTGATCGTCTTATCGAAGATACCGAAGCGACGCTGACCGATCTTCTCTTCGTACCCACCCTGCCCCTGTTGCTCAACGACTATCGTTCGAAATGACCCGAGTACACGAGTTCACACTAGTTGACACCGGGACGCCACTAAGGCAACACAATTTCGTCTTCACCACGACTTTGTCTCGTCGCGTATAGTTTTTGCTCATTAAAAAAAAAATTATCTAAAAAATGTCGCGCGAAAAAACGGTAAAAAAAAATTAATGTAAAATCGAATTGCGAATAAAAATTCGTTCTTGATATTCATACTTATCATGTTTTTTTTTTATGGACGAATCTTACTGTTCAAATAATTTTTATTTTATTTTATTTTATTTTTTTATAAAAATAAATTAATTAAATTGAGAAGTCTTGTGGTAAATTGCGTGAATATTTCGTTGCCGTGCACGTTTAATTGAAATGTTTTGCTCCCTCTCGTGTTTATCGCATTTTAGTGGCGCGACAGTTGAACTATTAAGTTGCACTGTTACTGGATTTAGAAGGATTATATTTTTCGAATGCTGAATTCAAGTGACTCGACAAGCGGGGTAAATTTTTGTGAAGTTTTTAATTGTTGAAATTATAATCGTCGAAATTTTTGATAGCGCGAGGCGCCGGCGTCGAAATCGGAAACTTCACGCCGAACGGGAATCGCAGAGCTGAAAGATCTATTTGTGTCGGGCAAAATCTATCTTTGATCTTAGACGAGAGTGTCTTAGCGTCAAAGTTGCTCATGCGTGTTTTGAGAATCACAAAAGTGTCCAACGTGGAAGATCGAATAATTCTGTATTCAAATAGAATATACTTTCCCAATAAAAAATATACAGTCAGCAATTAAATTTTTTTTTTATTAATAGATTTAAAAAAAAAACATTTTTAATCCACTAAACAATTTTCATGGCAATTTTTCTACAGCAGAATTTTCCAAGCCAATTTTTTACATTTAACTTCCAGTCTATTTTCACAGCCAGTTTATGAATCCAATTATTATATAAAATTTTTGTAAAGTGTTAGAAAAGCCATTGTTTCATTATCGACAGTGCCAAAGTTCTTCGGCTTTCGCCCAATTAAGTTTGCGGTCTGATTCGAGCTTCTCCGATTTCTTCTTCCGTCCCGCTATTATAAAGTATTTTCCCGCTGAAGGAGAGACGAGGAACGTCGGCCGTGGCGGAGATCTCTGGTCAACGGTAGCTTCGTCGAGGAACAAAAAAAGAAAAATCGCGCGTACGTCCAGACGTTTCTTCGGCGCGTTTGCCCGAGAATCGTCGCTGGAGCCGAAGAAAAAGAAGAAGTTTCGAAGCTGACCAGACGCCGTTTGTTTTCCGACGCCGCGGGGTCATGGCGGTTAAAGAGTGGTTCAGGAGGCTTCAACCAGTCCAGCTGTATCTCGTACTCTTCTTCACTACGGCTTTCTTCGTCGTCGAGATAATTGCCAGTCATGTCACACACTCGCTGACCCTGCTGCTCAACGCATACCACACGCTTTGCAACATCGTCGCTCTCATCGGTTGCATCGCTTCTGTCAAGGTGAGTTTTTACTTTCAACCTTGATGACGTATCGGTGCCCTCAAATACTTGCGATCAAAGTTTCGTCGTGGCGAGGTCTTCCCTTCGAGACGCATTTCTCAAACAAGCTTTCACCTTCGTTGAGATTGTGACTGGAATTTTTTTTTTTTCACTGATGGTGAGGGTTGACAATTTTTTTTTTAATTTTTAAGCTGAAGTACAATTGTCGAGAGGCATTTATTTTTTAGGTGCACTTTTATTATTATTTTATTTTCATTCAAAAACTTGGACTCCGGATCTGGAGTCAATCGGTGAGGAAAGTTGTAATCTGTTTTTTTGTTTTTTTTTTTTTCGAAAGGTTGGTAAAGTTTAGTTGGGAGAATCAAATTGTTAAAAACGTGAAGATTGTAGACAAAAAGGGATTGTAGATTTTTTTATCACCGAGTTCGTTTCACTACGCCTTAAGGACGAAGTATTTGGGTTGGAAAAACGGTAATTGATTGTGCTGATTATTGAATAATTGTTTCAGTACTCGAACAGGGACAGTTGTAAGGGAGGCGGAAGATGCAATTCGCGGGACAACTCTTCCATATGTATAAACGAAGATGAGAAAAGTTCGGCAGTTTCGTTACCGGGCAAAGTGAAGGTACGTTTTTATTTAATTAATTAAGAAAGGTTCCAATTTCTGATCTTACATTTTAAATACATTCATTTATTCGCAATATCGGCGAAAATTTGTGGAGCAATTTTTTTATTTTTCGAAAGTGCTTTGACTGTTTCTAATTTCTGTTTTTCTCATTTCATTCGTTTCAGCAATCATGCTCCGACAGACGAATGAAAAATACTTTTGGCTGGGCGAGAATCGACATTATAACAATGTTGGTGTGCTGCGTTCTCCTCGCCTCCTTTTGCTTCTCCCTTATCGTCGAGGCACTTCAGACTCTCATTCACATCGATCATCTCGACGAGATGCACCATCCACTTCCGGTTATGTGTATCGGGGTTTCCGGAATTTTGTTGAATGCATTCTGTTACATTATTATCGGCGGTTACACCTTCAATCAGGGCATCTTCTTGCACGTCACCAAAGATGGCAATGTCATTCTGCAAAGGTCAGCTTCACTTCATTTTTATATTCAAAACGATCTGGAACACACTCGGTCAATAAATTAAACTCGCAATCTTTTTTTTTTCAAATTTACACCAAACAATTGACGTTTACACGCAACACTTAAAAAAACTGCTGATTATTTCGTTAAAAATGAATCACAGTTGGTGTTACCGACTGAGCACAGATTCGGCAACAGGTGATTTCCCATCACCTGACCAAATTTGTTTTAACGACTAAATACCAACTGGTTACACCGCTAAAAAAAATTGTAAATGTGATGCATTGGACTATTAGTTTTTATGGAAACATTGCTACATTGAATTTATAGGAGAATTTTTGGTGGAATAAATATATTTTCATGCGTATATTTTTCAGAAACGTACCATCAAAACCTGTCGGCGAAGGCGAGCAACAGTTGTCGTCAGCTCCGAGTCGGCAAAGTCCCCTGGCTCTACCGAGACGGCAGGGATTTCGTGAAATGTTGCGCGACGTACTCGGCTGCTTTCTCGTTGTACTAGCCTCGATAATTGTCTACTTTACCGACGCCCAACTTGCCAAGTTTATCGACCCACTTTTCGCTATTATTTCGGCGATATCGCTCTTCGTTCTGAGCTATCCTTACAGTACGTATTTTTTTTTTTTTTTACAATATTATCGTTATACATTTATACCGAAAAACCGAACGTTTTAGTCGGAGTCGAGTCTTTTATGAAAACGACCAACCCAACATATCTGAGAAATCATCTTTACCGATTTCTCCAAACAAAATAAAATCCACTGTCCATTCATCTGTTCCTTCACTAGAAATTTTTTTGGGATTTTTGCTTATAAGGAAGCGATATAAAAAATTTTATTTTAGACTTTTATAAGAAAACTTTATGGAAATGTCAATTTTTTACTTTTTTTTCCAAAAAAATTACCTTGAGAATTACAGTGGTAAAAAACAGAGAATCGACTGGAAGTTTTATCTTTTGATCATTTAATTAATCTACTCGAATGTATTTTCTTGACAGTGAGAGAATCCGGACTGATTCTTCTACAAACAATACCGAATCACATAAACATAGATTCTCTGAAGAAAGAGTTGCTGGTGGCATTTCCCGGAATCGTCAACGTTCACGATCTTCACGTGTGGCACCTGGCAGGTGAAAAGGTCATATGCACTGCCCATATAATATTCTTAGATCCAATGGTCTATGCGAGCATTACCGAACAGGTAACAGAATTTTTCGTGGAAATGGGAATAACTCAGGTGACAATTCAGCCAGAATTTCACAAGGTGAGTAAACATTTTATTTTTCATTTAATGTGAATATAATTGATTATCAATAAACCAAAATATTCTCCATTCACTAAAAATTACCGGTCCAATTTCAATCTCTACGATTTTTTTTTCCAAATTTATTTTTAATCAACAACGAGTTGAAATTAATTCTAACTCGTTAAAATATCAACGAATAATTATTCCTCATTCCTTTCTCAAGTTATTCCAAAATAACTCTAAAATAACAAAAAAAATGTGAAGGACTTTATAAAATAAGAAAACAATGCGCGAATAATTTTGCAAGCTTTTTTTTATGAAAAGGATTTTCGAATCACACATGAACGATTTCTTCTTTTTTTTTTTAGATGAAACCGAACCCAGAAAAAAGTCCGTGTCTCATTCGTTGCCAGGGTGAACGTTGCAAGGAATCGCAGTGTTGCTCGAAGGAGGGATCGACCGAGAATCGCGGAGGAAACCTTGTTCACAAAAGGTTTGTCAAAAAGGAAATTATACCCGCGTCTGCGGTCGTCGACTTGACCAAATTTACTCTGCACAAGAGCGACAGTACGAGATCGGTCAACGAGGCCGGATCTTCAGAAATTATCGAAAAATCTCGTTCGTCGAATCACCGAAAGAGTTGCCCCGAGAACAGTATTTTTGCCATTGACGTGGAAATTGTCGAAGCAAAAGTTAACGATTCGAAAATTAACGAAGACAAAACCGATGAGAGTGTCGTTACATCGATGTGACCAGAAATGAATCGAAATGATTTTTATGGGTAATAAAAATACACCGAAGATCGTCAAACACGATTGCCGGAAATGTTCGCCACAAGAAGACTGGGAGATTATTTAGTATTTAATTATGACGTATATATCTGTAAATAGCAAGGTTCCACTCTGCATTTTTTATGGGTCGTGTATATTTGAAATATCAACTTTGAAGCAATGTGAAAACTCCGACTCTAACTAAAAGTGTAATTAATTATTTTCAATGGTGTTTATATATTTTTATAAGGTAATAATTTTTGGTTAAAAAAATGTCTTGGAAAAAAATTGTTTCCAGTTTTCGTTACCAAATCATTGGGTTTGGTATCGCTCTAAGGCCAAATTTTAACGGTGCTTCCTACTTTCGGTGAAAAGAGAAAAAATTGCTTTTGTCAGAAAACTTAAATCCAAATAGTATCACGAAAAAACTCAAGTTTCAAACATATCCGTAGCAACCCAATAAAGAGTATATTAATTTTCCTATGAAAATAACGCATCGCCAGGCATTTTTTTTGTAAGACTATTGTACAGAAAAAGCAACAAAAAATCACCAAAGTTGCAAGCATTTTTGCGAATCGTGATTAATTAATTATAAAATCCGCCTGTTGATTCAATCAATCAGCACCGAAGTATTTTTATTTCAATTGTGTAACGTAACGCCTAGCCAATCCGTGTTCAATATTTTACGTTCATCGATGGGCTTACAGAACAACATCAATAAATCGATGATTCTTAATCATGGACAACGTATAAAAAAAAAAAATTTAATCGTGAAAAATCTTTTATAATGAAGTGCCGGATATTTAAAAAAATTCAAATACTCAGTGACTGTACAACAAACTCTGTGAGCTTCATAGATAAACAAATAAATATTTTTATCCAATTTTTCAACCTAAAAAAATTATGATGAAAAACCAAAATGTCGATAACCCCTTTTGGAGCGTGTCATTAATTTTCATTATGAGTGTGACATTTCTGGTGATTCTGTTGCAACCACAACATTTCAACACTTAAGACGCGTTCGCGTTAATTGCGGGCGCGCTACATTTCAATTGGCGTCTCTGATTTTTTTAACTACGACAGTGTATTGCACTTGAAACGTTCATAGACACTGCTTGCGATGCGAAATTTGTGTCACACAAAAATTGTCGCAGTTGGCATGATGTAAAATAAATTTAAAAAAAAAAATGATAATCCCAATATTCAGCCAAAGAAACAACGCTTGCAGGAATATTCGTCCAGTTCCAAAAATACTCGTTCTGTTTTGTTTCCGCTCAGAAGCAAAGCAGAAACTTCATAGATTATACACAATCTCAAGAAGCGATGTATTTTCGGAATGAACGAGTGTTTCATACACAAAAGCGTTGCTACTGCCGAATCCGCGCTCAATCACTAACAAAATTTCCAACAATACTTCTTTAAGGTTGATCAAACTCCATTTTAAATATCTAATTAAATTATCATTAAGTAATTATAGACTTAGATATAAAAAAATTAATGAATACTTGAATAAAAAATAAGAAGATACATCGATCGCGAAATGAATTTATCGAGCAGCGACGATCTCGTTTAAAATCGTTTGCTCTGGCCTCAGTCTCGCTCGGCATCGTCTTGAACGAAGAAAAAATCTTACCTATGCCAATCACTGAACCCGAGCGAGCGCATCGGGCGAGCTAGAGCAAACTTGCTGCTGGATCGCACGTGTCGAAAGTGGGATCCGTATATTTACTCCCGCTCTGGACAACGTACTCAGTCGATTGCATCCTACGGCGATCACTGCCAGCGGTTAGTCGTGAGCTCAACCGAATAACGATGACGACAAATTTCCTCCTCCACTGCCGCCCGTAACCAGCAACCGACTGGTGGGGTTCGCCTTCGACAACCTCCTTCGCCGACGTAGTCAGTTAGTCACTCGCGACAGTGAGAAAGTGACTTCTGCGTCGAACGCATGAATTCCCGACTCGGCATGGTCCACTGAAAAAAACAAATAAATAAAAAATAAACTGAGACTGTTTACTCAGCTGCCTCATGTAAGTAACAAACACGACGATAAAGATCGCTAAATTCCATTGAAAAAATACTGAAGTCGGATTCTGTTATAAGAAAAATTCGATACCGAACGAGCTTCGTGGAGAGGCAAAGAGTGCGTCTTACACGCGTCGACCTTGCGACGAAAGATGCTGAGATCGTCGGTGAAATGGATTCCGGCAATTCTCATCCTATGGCTGTCTCGAGGTAATTTTTTTCTTGTCCTAGTATTTTTATCGACCGAACATAATCGACTATCGTGCAATTTTTTCACGTCAGGTTTATCCTGCGGCGATTTACCCGACGGCTAAGACCTTAGACGCGCAGGAATTATTTTCATTTTGTTTTTTACTTCGATGTCTATATAAATTGATATAAGAATGTCCCGGTGACGAGTGATAAAAATTGCTGATAGAAGTTTATCTGTCAGGCTGCAGTTCGTGGATGCCTGAATGGAAGACTCTCCGGCGCGCTTCTCCCGAGAGACGGCGGTGAGTCGTACAACTGATCACGTGGTCTCTCACGAACGCCCATTGAATCATAGTATCTCGTGGCGGTAGGGAGAGAATTCCATCTAACCCGTGAATGTCGAACCTCGTTCTCATACAAGGCACGCGGGCTCACGACGAACGCGGTCGAACGAGAGTGCATATATCGGCCTTGCCGGTTCCCTAGCCGCTTGTGTACACGCTGGCCTCGTGTATTTCGCTCCCGAGAATTTATGGGACACTAGCGCCACGGGTTTCACCCGCGATACGGGTTTCCGCGATGATCACGCGGCAAAAATATCACGGTTAAACATTTCACTTCGAGCTTATCGAAGTACGACGCAAGAGTTCAATATAAATTGACACGAAAAGAAATCGTTATTTTTTTTAACATCTATCTCAGTTATATTTGAATTTATTTTTTTTTCATTATGCGCAGAAGTAATTATCTACATAATAAGGTTGGTGACCGTTGATTACACAGAGATAGTTACACTGAGAGATGGATGCAACAAAAACTGCCGGTCACTTAAGAAAAATTACCATAAATGAAATTACGCAAGTGCGGTGCCACCAATACGAGACTCAGATTTTCTAAGAATTTCTACCGTGGTATCTGCGAAAAATACGGAGAAATCCGGTAACTCCTATCATAGATAGCGTCCTAGATTCCGGACACTGTGTCCTATGGTAATTTCTCTCAATTGATATAGTAATATTTACTGGATTCTTAACCATCATAAACATCGTAACCCTGCAGTAGTGCGATAAAAATATTAATAGAAACAATAATCTCGTCGACGCCCCTGTTATTCTCTTCAGGGTTATGTCTCTTATCGTTTGACGCGTCGAACCCTCAAGCACATTGAGCGTAATTGATTGGTCTCCGCGGTTGTCGTATCACCGAAGAATCTTCATCCTCCCAATAACAGTTTCCATCTAATATTCAGTAATCGTCTGGAGAGAATTGAAGTTGTAACGAAAGAGGTCAGCTGATGTATCTATAGATAATGCAATCGAGTCGGACAACGCGTGTACCGGTCTAGGATCGTTGAGTCGAGCGACGCAAAGACGCGCAATGCGGTACGGGATCCTAACCTCAGTTGCAAACTTCCTGCACTGACGTTCCTTGACACCATTCTTTTATTCAATTTTTTAGAGGCTTCGAAGTACTTCATACCATGAAAAATATTATCTAAATACACCGTGAAGAATAATAATCGATAAATATATTTGTAATATTTCAGCGATGTTTGTATTTTTTATTTTTTCGATCCAGCAATAACTATATATGTGGCAAATTTTTGTATTTTCTGAAAAAAACGTACTGAATTTGATTCGAAATTTTTTATAATGCTTTGTAGTGGCTGAAATGAATGATTCACCTCGGCAAATTATATATATAGGTGATAGAAGAATCATCGATTGGCCGGCACTTAAAACGCTGTAATTTTCTCGTCTCGGCTCAACGGGTCCATTTAACGCCAGTTGCATGGCGCGCATTACTCAACTTCTCACGTATGCAGGCTCGATGACGGAACATGCACGCATACGTAATTGAGTATCCGATTCACGATTTTTCGAATTCGAACGGAAAACAAGTTTTTGTTAATTCCCGTTAAAATACAAAGATCCATGAGCTGTACAATTTTCTCGAGTAACTTGTCGCAGCTTCATGTTCAATACAAACAACAACACAAAAGAAAATGATATCCACGATAATTGCAATTTGTTATTGTTTCCGAAATTCGTCACAAATTATAAAAAGTCTTTTGTTGAAAAGAATTACATTATGAAATTTTTCAATATACATGGGATTCTTAGATGATGAAAATAAATATTTCAAATAATTGTCGTGAAGGATAATGATTAATTACAATTTCGAGGTTATGTAGTTCGGCTAGTACGGTTAACATTTTATATGCGTTTTTTTCGTTGTTCCGAAAGATTAGTCATTTACTTTATTCGGTTTGACGAGCCAATTATATCACGTTGATAAATAATCATGTGGTCCATGTTGTTGACTCTCACGCCCACGATTGGTCGAGGCGTTCGCTCCCTGGCAGCAGTTGTCAAAACACCGTATCTATAAGTAGATAAACACGCGCACACGGTTCAGAGCGACTTCCGAAACTTAAAAAAATCGTCTCCACCCTTTCGTGTAAACAAATGTTGAAAAACTCGTAGCCTTATCGCAGATAATAATTTGCGAGAAAATGTTTTTATTTTTTCTACCGAAACTGAACTCTTATCGCTGGAAGCACTCTGCATCAAGCTTATCGTTTAGTGGGCTGCGAGACCTTTCGGGTCTGCGTCCTATCTCTGATGCGACATGTGTTTCCAGAGCGGATTTCACAACAACGAAAAAAAAATAAGTCTTCGTTTATTTTTTCAGAACCATGCATTTTTGCTACACGCGAAAGAGAGGGGAGGGTAAAATGAAGTTCCAGGATAAAAAGGCAATTTTTATCATTTTTCGCGGTCGACAGAAAATACAAAGTTCGATCGCCGGTTAAAGCCACACGTTGAGTGTCGCCCGGGGATCCGTTTTGCCCTGGCTTATACTTTTGTCACAGACCGCACGATATAAAATTTTATTTGAAGAAATCACGGCATGATATTCTTTTATTCTTTTGAGGCATACGATTTTTTTATTAACATCCTGTGCTCAGCACAGTCGTAGAATATCGAGGGAACAACCAGAATCAATCTCGAAATGGTTGACTGTGTTTGGTTGGGTATTTCCGCAGTTCGCAGGCATCGTGGAACAGCGAAGTTTGATAATTCCAGTAGTCTTATCGCAAGAGGAAAGAAAGGACTTCCGTTAACCGTCCAGATTCATTATAACGTTCCGCATAGCACAGAAACATACTATGTGTATCATGCCGTTCATATTATTAGGCTCGAATGGTAGAAAAAAAGCGCGCATGGCTGCCTAGAATTATTATCCGAATGTATGTAAAAAAATTCGTTTCATCGATTTTTTTAGGTTGTCAAGGATGGAAACCAACAATGTCACCAGCCAAGCCGGAAATTTACATCGATGAGGGCGACTCTCTGGAATTGACATGCACGAGTGCAAAGACGATGAAATTTTACTATCCAAAAGACAGTGCAGATGCCGTTAGTTACAAACTCAGATTAAAAAAAAAAAAGTGCTGTAATCGCTTTTATTTTCTGCGGCAGTATTTTTTGTTAATTAAGAAAATTTTAAACAGATCGAAACTTCCCCGGAGAGTTTGAATCATGGTATCTCGTTGGGTGATGACCAAAAGATTATATTTCAAAGATCCCAAACGGTTCATGGTGACACTGGATGGTATGGTTGCGCCAATGATGACACTGACGTCACTCCGGGAATTTACGACCAGCCTGAAGTTAGCTGGACGTACGTTTACGTCAGATGTGGGTAGCTTTGTCGACTTTTATTTTTATTCATTATTGAGGGAGTCCCACCGTTGAGTCTCCAATGACCTCAGTCAGCACTTGATGCAAGCGATCATTTTTTTCCCCGCATTTCGATAATATAGCATTTGTATTTATTTCAGCAAATACGAATTTCTTCGTTCAGTCCGACGTATTTCAATCTTTTCGAGAACTCGCCGGTGGAAACGCAACGTTGCCCTGTCGTCCAACTTCGCCGCATTACAAAGTCACACTGAACGCAAACGATGAAGTTCGTAGATTATTCTATAACGATTATTTCACTCACACAGAGGGCGAGAAATTGTCGTGACTTCAGATATGAAAAAGTAATGGTAATAAAAAAATTATTGCGTTTATTAGGAGATCCCGATGGGTGGGAAAGCTTCTTACGATCCAAGATTTGGATTCACACTAAGAAACATCACATTGATGGACAGCGATTACTTTCGGTGCTTGATACAGGAAGGAAATACAACGCAAGAAATTAATTTTCACTTAGTCGTCATACGTATGATTAACAAGTTAACTCTATAAGTTTCGTTAACTACTCCACCAATTTTGAGAAAATAAAATTTTTTCTGTCATATCGTACAATTTCTGTACAAAGATACTTTGACCTTTAATTTAGGAAATCAGATGTTGAACCAGCCAAAAATCATTGAAGACACACTTAGGCATGTTACACGAGGTCAGATTCTCTACGTGAACTGTACGACAGTGGTCGACGCAGATGTTCCATACGTCTACGAATGGATAACTCCGCAGCGGGTATGCAGCTGTGAGCACAGATTATTGAAGAGTAAAAGACCCATTATAACGACCAAAAAATGACTGGATCAATGTGCCTGTGGGTTGTTTCAGAACGACAGAATAACAACTCTTCTCTATAAAGAACCAATTGCGCCAAACAAGCACAAAACTACTTGCGAACTAACGATCAATGGAATTACCGATGAGGATGAGGGAGATTACGAATGCACAATCAAGACTTTTTCAGCAACGAAAAAAGCAAGCACTTTCATAAAAGTTTATGGTCAGTGTTAAATAAAAGTGACATCTTTTTTTTATTCAATTAAGTGTTGAAAAAAATAATACATTCGGTGCAACCATTAATTTCTTCACCAGATCCTGATATAAAGTACATAAACTTAACATCACCGGACAATGACCGATACTACCAGAGAAAGTATGGCGAACGTATACAGTGGGTCGTTAATGTAGACGCTCATCCGCAGCCCAAATTGAAATGGTAAATGATTAAAAATAATATTTTTTATCATAAGTATTTGTATTCTATACTTCAGAAAATCTTTCTAAATAAAAAAATGAATACAGAATTCTCAATATAGTTAAAATATTTTTGGCAATATCTAAAAAGAATTGTTCTAGTACAAAAAAAATGTTGATTGCATTGCTGGTCATAGAAGTAAATATAACATCTGCAGACTAAGAGAAATTTTTAGAGTGCTGAGTTTATTTATTCTTTACAATACGAATAGGCTAAACCCTGAAGGCGACGAGATAGTTGGCACGTGGACTGAACCTGAAAGGTCGAAACACGCTGTGAACATTACACTATCGTCGGCAGTTTTGAGAATAAATCGTCTCACCTTGGACGACATGGGACTCTATTCTCTCCAAGCCACCAACGAAAAGCGATTCGAGACTCTCAACTTCACATTGGAAGTTATAGGTATTCTATCAATAACAATACCATTTTAGTATAGAGCGTACAAACCGGGTGAAATTAATTTTTCGTTTCAATTCGCACAACATAAAAAAAGTTTCAGATCACTGAGAATAGAGTAACCGGTTTATCATTTTGTAAAACGATCTTTATTTACAGCGAGGCCGATACCGATGTTTGAAATACTGAAGCCTTTCTATTTACCGAATGAGGAAGTCGAGATTCCCTGTAACATTGCGGCATTTCCGGCACCTAACGTCTCTTGGACATTTTTGAAAGCCCCTAATTATCCATCATTGGTCGGATCGGAAGTGATAGATCTGAAGGTAACGTCCCTTTGTGTCGATATTGATTAATAACGGCTATGGATTTGTTACAATAATAACCTGATCTTTGTTCCACAGAATTATTCATTGGACCGAAAAATCACGATGTTCTATTCCGTAGTCACTATGACGATCGAGATGTCAGGTCAGTTGACCTGCACGGCGTGCAACACTTTTGGCTGCGACTCGGCTACCGATGTTATTCTCGTTTCAGGTGAGCATGAATTTCACGATGATTTTTTCCCAAAAGAATCAGAAGAAATGGTTTAAACGAAGAACCAAGCTCGAGGGCTCGTTAGCAGATATCGTTACCTTAAATTAAAAAAAATCACCTATCTCAAATTTATCCGCATATTTTGCGAATAAATATGCATAACTACTGACCCTGCATAGACCTTTTGAAAAGTATAATTGTCTAAATTCGTATTTTTAATATGGCAGACGTGAGCGATGGATTCGGCATCATGGAAACAAGCAATCAGCTGACCGAAGGTGATGACGTTGAGATGATTTGTGCGGCTTCCCTCTATAATTACACCAGCGTTGAGTGGATGAAAAATATGGACGAATTAATAGACGAAACTGGTAAGATATTCAACAACTACCGACGTAGTGACAAAATGGAGCAGAATCAGCGTTCTCAAGGATCTTAAAGATACATAAGATGTACACATACTGACAATGAACTTCAATTCACAGATAGAATTTCAATAACAAAGACCTCGACGAATTTCACACATCGTGCGATATTGAGAATTAGTAAAGTACAAAAATCCGACAACGAAACTTACTACGTATGCAGGGCAACAAACACGAACAACGATAATGTGTCTAGCGGGTACAAACTCCTAATTCACGGTAATCAAGAGATGTACATAATTACCTTGTCGAATTTTTTATATAGCCAAAAATATTATAGAACGATATCTAGCATTGCGATAAATTATTTAATATCCATAATAAAATATTTTACATACATAATATTCATTTGGTGTAAATATTAACAAACATATTAAATTACAGATCCGATGGCAGCGGTCATTTCAGAGACTAATATGAACAAAACTACGATAGCCCTTGACCTAAACACAGAAGGACATAAGACTGTGTATCTCATGTGTCGTGTACAAGGAATGCCAAAACCTAATGTGACTTGGTACAAGGTAACTTTCGAATCTATCTCCAATGTTTTGTGTTAATATCCAACAAATATGAAATTGATACCATTGTTATAATGGCATTGACATAATTTGAAAAGTTACATTTATAGAAAATTTTTTGAACTTCAGGACGATATGAGAATCAGAACTAACGAGCAGTACGAGTGCCGTCACGATAATCAAGAGCTCTACATAAAATACTTGCTCGATGAGAACAGTGGAAGATATACGTGCAAAGTTGAGAATCGTTTTGGAAAAGATGAAAATTATCAAATAATCGAGATTAGAGGTATGGATTGACCCGGCAATCTTATAATCGGGAGTGCGATAATGAATAGTCTAAAGATAAAAATAAAATTTTGATGTTACAGTAAAAGAAGTTTCTAAAGTATTGATCATCTCGATCGTCGTACTTGTGCTGATCTGTGTCATACTCGTTATCTACTTCTCCATCAAGATGCATCGCGAGAAGGTAACAAAATTTTATTTAACTATGTAATTCCTAGTGCCTAGCATGTTCATTCCTTTCGTTGTTATTGAGCCAATTTAATTCCCACAAGGTAATGCGCAAGCAACTGATGGAGGCTGGGCTGACGCACTTCGAGGAAGGTGCGTTGGAGTGTCTAAATCCTGATTTAACGGTTGACGATCAAGCCGAGTTACTTCCGTACGATAAAAAATGGGAATTTCCCCGTGAACGGCTAAAGTTTGGAAAGCAATTGGGTTTCGGTGCCTTCGGTGTGGTCATGAAAGCCGAGGCTCAGGGTATTTGCGACGCCGAGGCAGTTACCACTGTGGCCGTTAAAATGGTACGGAGATCTACGGAATCGACGTACATTAGGGCACTGGCCAGTGAGCTAAAGATAATGGTGCATCTAGGCAAACATTTAAATGTGGTTAATCTCCTCGGCGCTTGTACAAAAAACATCACCAAACGTGAGTAATACAATAAAAGAAAGGAGTTAAGTGACAAATGGCATACTTTTGAAAGGGAAAATGATGGTTTTCGTAGAATATGTATATATATATATATATATATTCAAATGTATGTAACTGATTTAACAGGCGAGCTGTTGGTGATCGTCGAGTACTGCCGCTTTGGTAATTTGCACAATTACTTACTCAGACATCGTGCCGATTTCATCAACCAGATTGATCCTACGACTCGCAAGCTGGATCCTTCAATTGGACTTGATATACTAACGAGAACAACGAGCGTAGGGAGTAATAACAGGTACGTCACACAGTTCCACTATACCCAGACAAGTGCGTAAATTGTACTTATCCGAATATCCGATTAGATTAAATACTTTTTACTTGTTGTCTATTGAACCGTTCGCACATAGCTTAATGCACTTTATATAGACACTCTTCGACTCTTCTCCTTTGTTTCAATCCACGAGAAAACTTTTATTCAAAACTAGATAGTTAATTAGTACAATAATTAATCCAATCATATACAAGATCAATGAAATATCAATTTTTTGTCGATAAAATAAAGCCGTTGACTGTACTCTAACGTGGTGGAAAGGTTGAAGTTTGTTAAAAATCTTTTGTATGCTTGAAATTGCGATTGGTACCAGATAGTCATTCTCGATACTATGTAATCTAGTACATTGTTTTTTTTTCTAACGTCAATAACCATTTCTCTCCGTTGATTTCTATTTAATTTTGATTAATGTGATTCTCTCGACTTAATTTTCATGTTCCTCGGCTGACTTATCCTCCGCACGGGTACTGAAACACCTAATAACACGAAAATGGCACTGGTGCATGTGGTTGTGTAATCAACGATTCACTTCACGTTTCTCACGTCTCTCGTCGATTATCGTACCGACAGAATAAAATACGCTGCACTCTCATTCTCCCGTAGCCTGAGCGCAAATTCGTCCAACAGCAATCCGGGCGCCGAGCTCGTGTCTTACACAGCTGGCACGGATTCTCAAGGTATAAGTATGTCGCCGGACGGTTGCATTCTCAGCAACAATTCGACACAGCCTGGCTGGCGATCAAACTACAGAGGCGACTACAAGGATCAAAATCTCAAGCCCATATGCACTCAGGATTTACTGTCGTGGGCATTCCAAGTTGCTCGTGGAATGGAGTATCTTAGTCAGAGAAAAGTGAGTTTGATTGGTTGATTGTGATTTCACTCATATTAGGGTTCGAAGCGCTGCAAGGATTATAATTAATCGCTATCGCAGTTAATCTTTAGAATTATTTAAATAATTTTTTACTCGAATAGATTTTTCAATACCTTTTGAATCGATATTTTTAAAACAATGAATTAATATAGCAGTCAAAATAATGAGTACATTTTTATTATTTTTCATTACTTCATTTAATGCTTTTGCTTAGTCGTTCATTTTTGGGATTGAAAAAATCTTCCATTCCAATAAGTTTTATATGAAACTCTAAGACCAATGATTCGATCAACATTGTTCCTACCCTTACTTCTTCATTAATTTTTCATAAAAATAAATAAAAATAAATCCTCCACTAAAAATGTTGAGTCGTCGTCTATTTTTTAGATAAAAATTTCGACTAACAACAATATGGACAAAGTATCACCAAAGCTCGGGATAATATATTTAGTGAATTCAATTGGTAATGACAATTTGACGATTTCAGGTTCTTCATGGCGACCTCGCTGCGAGAAACATTCTTCTGGCTGAGAACAACATCGTAAAAATATGCGATTTCGGTCTCGCGAAAACGATGTACAAAGACGACAATTACAAAAAGAAGGGCGATGCACCACTGCCAATAAAATGGATGGCCATTGAGTCGATAAGGGATCGAGTTTTTTCAACACAATCGGACATATGGTCGTTCGGCATAGTACTCTGGGAATTCTTTACTCTGGCAAAAACTCCGTATCCCGGAATGGAAGCAGAGAAACAATATCAGAGATTGATCGAGGGATACAGAATGGAACAACCGGAATATGCCACTGACGAGGTGTAAGTAACGAAGTTTTTCGAACAAAATCCGTCGTCTTTTATCGGTAAAAATTACTACTAAGGGAAAAATCATTTTAACAACTTCTGCTGTAAAATGTAGTGAAAAAAATTGTTTTCACAGATACGACATCATGCTGCAATGCTGGAAAGCAAAACCTACTTTACGGCCAACATTCACCTATTTAGTCTCAAGCATCGGCGACTTGCTGGAAGAAAGTGTCAAAGAGGTACGAATACAGATTCTTTCGTCTATTATCCACGACACAAAGTCAATCGCCATAGATCACTATAAAAACATCGGTCAAATGGTAAAGTTCGCAATAAAGAGATTCATCGATCGCCATAGATGACATGAATTATGATGGATAATATTGCATCGATTATTGTTTAAGTTGTTACACTGTTGTTCTGAGGGTGCGATATCATTTTTGTTTATAATAACCAAACAACAAATGCAACTGAATTATTTCGCAGCATTACGTGGACCTGAACGCTCCTTACTTGGATATGAACACTATGGTCTTAGAGAGCGGTAAGAACGATTACCTGACGATGATGTCGGCACCCGATCACGACGCTTTGGTATCCCCGAACAACGACTACGTGAATTCGCCGAGTCTCCCACCGTCGAGTCCTCAGAATAACTCGTACATACCAATGAGCCCGTCGGTCAACGGCGAAGACTCGGGTATCTTCAGTCCGAGAATAACATCAAACATCAATAAATTCGATTTTCCAATGAGCGATGGAAAACCGAACGTTCACTCGGACTCCGAGTCGGAAGCTGTCGAGCTGTCGCCGATGTTGAATCATGAGGACGACAATTATCTAAAACCAATAAACGTACAAGAGCGACGAGCTGAATTCGCTCGACAGAGACAAGCTATGAGAAATTCCGGCAGAGCGGAAAATGCCGACGTCAACGATACGGGTTACTGCAATGCTCCACAAAACCTTCGCTTAATAGATCTGAACGAGATGGATGCAGGCGAGAACACCGACGGGATAAAAAGAACGGAGGTAAAGAACTCAACAAAGGAACCAAAGGATTACGTACCGTCGATCATAAGGACCCATGATAACTATGTAAATATGCCGAGGCAAAAGAACGATTTACGAAAAGATATTCCCTCGAGTTTCAGTAATCCCAGTTACATTATTATGGGAAATCGTGAAGTCGAACAGACCGGAGGGTAGCGCTAGAGAGACCTGACAGAAGTAAAACGCGAAATGCCAGTCACTTTGGAACTAGTATTATCACGAGTGAAAAGAAACCGTTTCATTTTTTAAATTGACCAAAAAAAATTAGGTTTTGTTTATAGTTCTCATACGACTAATTCGATATACAAACTATTTACAAAGTTTATTGACATTTTTTTTCCACTTGTGTCTGTAGTCTTGAATATACGAATGGCAAGGCTCATTAAAACTGAATATCCCATACAACACAGACTGTAACGGTTGCCTGATTTGTTGGCTCTATAAATACATAATGATGTTGCGTTATACGTTCCCTCAATTATGATATGCACTTTTAGTCTCAACACTATCACGTCATTTTTTTCTATGCGATTATAACAAGATACATATTACAGTATCAACCAGTCATTGAAAAAAAAAATCTTTGACTTTTAAATATATTCATATTGTATTTTTAACCCCTGGTGCAGTGCATCTATATTAGTCTATATTAAAACAACAATTAATGAAACAGCTAATGTACCCGTTCTGTAAAGTAACATTCATTTGCGACGTAAATTGTTAAGTAATTTTTTCGGGGTATTACAAATTGTTTTTCATATAACCCGTTATTTTGTGAAGAACATTTCACGTTGCCGTTGCAGAGTTGTGTTTGGTGAGAATGTAGCTGAAATTTCGAGACAAGAATTTCTCTTATTGTATTAAGTGGCAAAAAATGGTCCTAAAAAAAAATGATCTGTCCATCGTTACAAAAGGGTCAGTAATTGCGACGCTTGCTCGACTATTACCAAAATATCGTTGTTACAGATCTGAAACGAAATCCGTGGCAAATTCATGATGTACAAAATTTTACACAACTATTGCCGATCGGCAAACCCGAAAGCGGCGACAATAAGAGAAAGCAGAGGCGATATAAGAGGCTCGTGTGCCACCGGAGATTTAAATAGTAACATTCCAAATTAGCGCATATGCGTTTGCATACTCGATTTAACTGCGAGTAACGTCAACGTTGCTTCTGTGAAAGCTCTCGCAAATTTCATTTTCGCGGGGACTCATTGTTAAATCGATTGATCGTTTTTTTTGTACAAACTGTATTTGTGTGTGTAATCGAATTTATTATGATTTATGCTTTTTCTTATTTTTCATCGTTTATCTTGAAAGATTGCATACGATTATGTCTACGCTTTGCTTGTCCGTATTGTAACTTATAATTATAGGGAAACTTACATTGTGTCGTCGAAGATATTTCATGTCTCAGAAAGTATCTACTTACTTTTTAAAAATAAGCTTTAAAAACATCGACCATTTTTGTATGTCATCGTCGTTGTACGTGTAATCATTTACCAGTGTCATTGAGCTAAAAGCAAATAGTATTTTAATTTTTTTATATCCGATCGTCTATATATTGCATAATATTGTATAGTTCATAGCGGCTCCACTGTCTACTTAATTAGAAGAGGTAAAAGAAATAGTTTATCGTTGCGTTGTTTGTAATGCATTGCTTCCGCAATGCAGTGGAACGCGTGATGTACTTGCGCCAAATGAATTTTATATAAATATATTTTTCTCTGTGTCACAACAGGGAAAGTGACTTAACTGGAACGCTCGTGTACACGTGATAAATTCCTCGTACCGTCGGCATTCATATCCAGTGTGCGCTTGTCGTGCGGGTTGGACACGAAGCGGTAAACGAGGGTAAACGGGAGAAGATGACAAGGAAAAAAAAAAGTTAAACCGATGACTCGAGCGCTTTGGAACACGAGTGTTCACATGGTCAAAAGGACGACTAAGAGTAAAAACGAGGAAAAAAAATGTCGAAACACTAGGATGAACGATATTGCAACAACGGTCTTTTGAGTATAAATCTTCCGAATGATTTTTTGTCCAGCAACAGCGAGTTCGCCTGATACTTCCCCGAGGAAAGTACCGGGTTGGATATCGAAATTGTTGAGAGTTCTTAGTTGGGTATTTCTGCGATTCGAAGACACCGTGAAACGACAAAGTCTAACATTGTATGAGGATTATTTGCAATTTTTTTAAACATAAGTGCTCTAAGTTTTTTTCTTAAATGTCGATCCCAATGCTTGTCACATAACTAAAATAAATATAAAATGAATATAAAATTCATGGGCTGATAGAAATTTTTATCAAACTAAAATTGTCTGTGCGACACTCGCCCGACTAAGCTTTTCGTCAACGATAAAAATATCATTGTTCCGGATCTTGAACGAAATCAGTAGAATATCCGTGATATAGGAAATATAAAAAAACTATTATCTACTCGCGGACACGAAAGCGGCCACGATAAGAGCTATTGGAAGCGATATCAGAGATTCGAGTACAAACGGAGATTTAGATAGTAACATTCCAAATTCGCGCATATGCGCTCTCATACTCGCTTTATCAGCGAGTAATATCAGCGATGCTTTTGCGGATTGAAAATGTTATAAATCCTCATGATAATTGCACGTTAACTTTTATATAAAGTACATTTGCCTGTGTAATTAAATTAATTAAGATTCGTTCTTCTTTCTATTGTGTACCTCACTTTCGAAGACTGCATGTGTTTATGTTTATACTTCGCTATGGTGCATTAAGTTTTGTCATCGAAAGTACTTCATAATCCAGAAGGTATTTTTTACCTTTTTTAATTGATTAAAAATTTCGATGATTTGTGCGTCTTGTTAGTCGTCATCATAGCTGTAATTAATTGTATCATTAAGCTAGGAGCAAATCATATTTTTTATGTAACTTGTCTATGTATCGCATAATATTGTATAGTTTATACAGACTCTGCACTCTACTTCAGACTATTTTAGTTTTATGAAAGTCTTTATCTTTGGTAAAAAGACTTGCGAAGTTGAACAGAGGTGGGTTTACAGACAATCCCCGCTGTGTTCCAACTATCGATGCGAATTGTGACAAATAATAGACGACGACAAATATTATTTGTTTGGTAAAATTTTCATATCATTTTAATACAATTTTTTTCTTAAATACACTAAACAATTTATATACATTTTTTAGTAAATTATAATAATTATCGTATACGAATATGTATTTGGTTGAGCAATTATTACGCTCATAGGCACAAAACGATTGTTTGGAAATGGATAAAAAATTCGTGTATTCAAAAAAATCTCTGCAAAGTTTCTTTTTGTATAAAACTATTGACTTTTATTTTGTTAAATTTATAATTACAAAAAGTCGCGCATTCGCGTTTGGTCCTTCGCTTTACGATAATACTCCGTCGTTAATACGTCTTGTTTGTAACGCTAATGTGAACACTTCAATCTCAATGTAGGTTTTTTTTTATCGATTCTTTTGAATAAAAATTATTTGGATTCACTTCAGTAAGTTATCGTGGGATGAGGCGAGAGTCTCGTCCCAATTCTCTATCTACATTTCCCAGATATTGTACATTACTTTTTCAGTGAATCGGTCGTGCCGTGTGATCGTTAACTAGATTAGCCGTTCGATTCTGCAAAATTGTTCTCTCATACTTTTGCAAGCGCAATTTTCTACAAAATTATTTTTTTTTATTTCAAAGACAAATATTTTCGATATCCAAAGAGGCTCTTCACATTCATGACTCTCCTTATCATACAAAATTTGGCACTAGTGTTTAATTCTTCTTCACTTCAATAATGCCTCTCAACCAGTTCTTTCATACAATCGACATGTAAAATGTATATTAGAAATTCGTTTCTCGTATGTAAACAGTAAAAAAATCACATTTGTGACGAGAAAAAAGCTGTTCTCGGTCCTTCTGGAAACCGCGTTTAGAAAGCTAATCTCGCAGAAACTTCGACAAACACTAGATCGTAATTACCGTCTTAAAATCTGCGTCCGTATTTAGACCCAAATATTTGACAATACAATAGCTATAGATAACGTTTTTTTTGTTATTATTTTTAGATATTTGTTAGCGGTCACGTGATGACGAGCATTAGCAACAACGGTCTTTGTTACCACAACTGGAGTTAATTGGCTGATCGCCAAAACTGAAAATGTAGTATAAAAATAACCGATTTTATTGTCAAATCATGCCTGCGTGAAAACACGCAAAAGTACGGACACAGCATCATTCACGGGATTTTATATCGAATGCGAATATGCTACATACTGTTGCTGTATTACCGACAACAAAATATTACTTGGACGATCGATTAGCAACACGATCGAAAATACATTTGGAAAATGTACACTTCCACATGGCGTCTACCATCGGTTTGAAATATAATTCAAGGGCATTTCAAGGCCAAGAAAGATTCAAGGATTCTCCGAGGGCCCTTGAAAGATCAAGGACTCTTCAAGAACTCCAGAAAGAGACTCCAGACACTTTGGGGACTGCCAGACACCATCATCCGAAGATACATTTATGATCGACGTTGATTCGTAAAAAAAAAAATGCTATCCTCTAAAACACTTTATGTAAGATTTTTTGTGCGACCCTTATGAGTGGTGTTAGGGTTGTCAATTCAGCACAATTCTGTAGAAAAGGATGTGCCAGTAGTTCCTCGGCAGTTGCCCTCTCATCGACCTCAACAGCTAGACAGCGTTCAAGAAAATTTTGAAAGTTCAAACTAAGATTCTCCCATCTCGGTATGGAAGGTTTGCCAATGGCTGCAATCAGATACAAAGCCCTGAGCGGTGTCTCTTTGAGATAAGGTGGTTCACCTTCAATCATTTCTATGGCCATTATTCCCAGTGACCATATATCGACCTTCTTTCCATAACGCTTTCTCGTCACGACCTCTGGTGCCATCCAGTAGGGTGTCCCAACCATGGTCTGGCGCTTCTCATCCCCGTCAATATTTGCACAAAAACCAAAGTCTGTGACCTTAACAGCACCGTTCATACCAAGTAGAACGTTGTCCGACTTAATATCTCTGTGAATAATTCCCTTGGCATGAAGAAAACTAATGGCCTTTAGAACCTCCCGGCAAACTGCTGCAATCTGTGCCTCCTTCATAACAGTCTCCGTGACGACATCTGTAAGCGGACCTCCCTGCAACAATTCCATTATCACCCAGAGATGCTCGTCAACCAGATAAGCGTCCAAGAAATTCACAAGATTAGGATGACGGAATTCCTTGAGAACTTTTATCTCGGTAAGAATCAATTCTTTTTTAGCCTGCTTGGACATGTCAATGTCCTTAATGGCGACCTTCTGGTCGCTGGTCAAGTCGGTGGCTATGAATACGGTGCCCGAAGCGCCGGCTCCAACCTCCTTCGTCCTCTCGAATCTCCTGTTCGGATCTCCGCAGTGGCATATTCGTCTCAGTTCCTCGAAGACCTCTTCGTCGCTGAGATTACGCACGACCGATTCCGTCTTCCTTCGCAGCACCGGACTCTCCTCGCGGTTCTCTCCACCTTGCTCCTCCGGCACTTGGTCCTCGTCGATTTGGCACGAGTTCAAATCCTCCAGAATCTCTGTCAGTGTTTTCTCAGTTCTTTCAACAAATTTTCGTGGCGCAGGTTTGGGGGGTTTTCCAATCTTTGGCGGAAGCTCTGGAAGCCTCTGGATCTGACTGTCTGTGGAACTGGCCGAAGTCGAACCGTCGCTGTCCCTCGACTGGTACTTCTTCTTTGCCAATATCTTGTCTATCTCCTGCGACTCCTCCTCTATAAGGTCCTGCGTCACAAAAGGCTTGAAAACATCCTCTTGCGGCTTTCTCTTCATCGAGTAGTTATAATATTTTATCGCCTGTAGAGCAGCTCGTGGATGCGAATCTTGCTCTGACTTAGTGATCTGTGTATTAAGCAGACGAATCCAAGGATCCGGCAAACCCTCCAGCTGGCCGGTTTCCTCATTCTTGCTAACGTGAAACTGATGAGACACATTCGTCGGAAAACCAATCTCGCCGACGCTGTCCGACGACGCTTTACTCTTCTTCGAGAAGAACTTCGATATGCTGAGACTCATCCTTGCGGCTTTCTCGCACGCAACGGGCGTTAACTTTCTTAATATCTTTTTTTTTTTCTTTTGTATACCGAAATTTGTACCACTGGTGCTAGAGACCTTCGATCACACCCATATTTCACGTTCGCGCTGTGTACGGTGTAAACGCGATGAGGCTTAACACTTCGAAGGTCGCGACTATTGTTTTTCCATGTAGCAATTTGTGCGGAGGTATTGTTCGTTCTAGAGGGGCTCGAGAATATCTCTTGACGCCCATGTGCTATTTACGAGCGATGCGTGTGAGCACACTCGTACGTGTTGAGACCCTCGACGGCGCGCTTACATGTTTAACACTCTACACTCGTCGTCTTCATGTACGATCGTCGATTAACGCCGAAATAAATAGAGAACACTATAGTGCTTTTTTCCCGTGTCCTTTATAGTATGCACAAAAGCTGGGAGGGGGCAAAGGCAGAGTGGCGTACACTACCGATAAAGCGAGGATTGAACGACGACACTCAGTATTGAGACTCCGTATCGCCCCCAAGCTATGTGTCGGGGAATCGTATGGAAATTGTTAAGTACGACGTCGACCGCGATGAAGTTTCGGGTCGCTGCCAGTCGTATGCCAGCTGATGGTCACAGTAATGACGCATCGCGACGACTGGGAGGGATATGCTCCTTCGTGAAAATTGTAAGCTGACGATGATTCATTTAGAACGCGCAAAATGGCAATGATTTTTTTTTTACCGTTGCCTGGATCTGTCGATGGTCAATTTTTTGTTTTCCTCGAAAACGAACAGTGTTTTTTATTTCGAATCGTAAAATACATTTAGATGAGTATACAAGCTGTATCTCGTGTGATGGGTTGAGGCCGAGAATTAAATGTTCATTGCAGTTACTAGTCTATCTTCGCTGTAAAACGTCAAGAGAAGAAGAGAATTAATCGGTCCCTGCTGCACAATGAAGGTAACAAAGGGAATGTGCTACACATATTTTACATGGTGCTTATACTGTTTATGTTCTTCGTTCACAGCTGACAGCGACACGTGTGCCGGTAAGCTTTGGTAACATGGGAACAAAGAATTTGCTATTTTAGAAAAATGTTATAAAGGTGAGGCTCCTTGCACTACTTATGAAAGATGTTTTCACTGTACGTACAAACAAGACTGGCAGTGATTTCAAGTATTTAGCGTACAATTTTTACCTTGTTTGGTAAAATGTAGACTCGCAGTAGTAGTAGTAAGAATGCAATGCTACAAGTTTGTTATTGACAATTCCACTTTGTGTGATACAGATTGTTATTTAATACGAAAGAAGAAAATCAATTTCAATACCAATTCTTTCTTGCATCCATTTGTTCACTCACATACAGCAAAGACACATGAAAAGGTCAATTATATTCTACAATTGGACCCTTAATTTATTCACTGTAGAGAGTACATTCGTTAGTTACACACTGGCAGACGCCGTCCAAACATATCTGAAAGAAATTATAAAATTAATCATCAAAACAATGCAATTGATTGTAAAATTATAATTATACATACATGACCAGGGGAGCACGCTGTGCCCTCAGCAGCAGGACCTTCGTCCTGGCAGAACCAAGCGCCATTTATAAATGCCTCCCAACTTAGGTAGTAGCATCTCATGTTTACACATATGTCAGGAGTTGTCTGTAACATACGATTGTCCATTGAACAATAGAAGAAAAGAAAACAGAAACACCAAAAGATAAGCCTATTTAACTCACGTCGCATGCTGCATGGTAGCCACGATCCTGGCATTGCTTGTCAGTATCTGCAATTTCTGCAGGCAATAATCTTCGCACCGGGGTACCCGGCAAGTGAAATTCAGCAGGTTCGTCAATGCAGTTTACACCGGTGTTCCTAAAATTCAACATGAGAGACTCGTACTGACATTTATCTGGCAATAGACCAGCAATATATGCACGTGGCTGACCTCAAAGAAATTGAAAACGCACGCAAACTACAAGGCGACCAGTGAATATTGTTAGGTGTTGGAAGAGCTCCGGGACTCATAATGTATTTGTGCGATTCGTCGCATTCGTCGCCACTCTTTTTATCATGACCGAGACCCAATCTGAGATGAAAGAGTATTGTGGTATATTTTCATTGTCCGAGATGTGTTTAAATGGGTCGCATGTCATACCTACGTGTGACCAATTTCGTGTGCGGCCGTATTGACACCGCCGAAACCGCCTGGGTCTTTGATTATTGCGCTCACAAAAAATTGGTCACGTGATCGACTGCACAATCCCATGAACGTCAATCCTTCGTGAGACAATACATTCAACTTAAATATACATTAAAAAAAACGATATCGTTATTGCCACTCTTACCCAAAATCTTCGAGCTCAAGCCAGAACGTTCTGGGTACATCATACTATTACTGCAATACAAAAATATGTAAATTAGTGCCGACTTCTTTGAAAATTGAAGCTCTTAAATCCCCCACGATCTTACCAATTAAAAAATATACCGGTCAATTGGTGCACCAGACGAACTTTTTTCTCCTAATTTTTCTAAAACTCTTCGATTATTAATTCTGATCCAAATCTGCTCAGGTATAAATCAACTGGCCAGAACTTATCGGTTACAATGCGAATTGGTTTAGGGCACCAATCGACTGGTTGAGTTGAAGCACATTGTTAGAAAACAACCGACATCCAACCCAAAGTCTTAAGGTTTCTCAGTCCGATAAGAACGCCATTTGTTCATTTCTGAATCTGACTGAGAGCGAATAGATCTAGGAATTAACAAACGGCACAGCTGTAGTAAGGTAAACGTCCCAGTGATCGAATATATTTTAGTGGCTGAGTGGTTTTGGAGACTGAATCTGCTTTTTTAAGTATGCGACCATTGGTACTTTTACCTTAAATTGAAGAAATAAAAATGATTGTTACTCTGTCATGGTCGCGACAATGTTGAATGATTTCATCGGAAAATCTGAACGGGCGCTCATCGCTGACCAATACTTGTCCATAGCTAGAAAATTCTCGGGTATGTTGATTAAATTTTCCTTCCTGTATCTATTCACGTATGGCGTTGCTCTCCGGTCCTTTGTAGGATAAAATGAACATTGCTCCGAAATGATAAGTCCAAGCTTTTTTTGTTCCCTATCGCATGCAGTCTTTACTCACAAGTCCAATTATTATTCCAACGATGCGAAGTCTTATTTTAGGATTTTCGACCCGTCTGAATCGCAAATCCACAGCA
The DNA here is from genome assembly GCA_963978505.1 of Listrodromus nycthemerus. Lineage (NCBI taxonomy): Eukaryota > Metazoa > Arthropoda > Insecta > Hymenoptera > Ichneumonidae > Listrodromus > Listrodromus nycthemerus. The sequence goes on from OZ021679.1 coordinate 3,321,517, forward strand.
TTCCAAAATGCCAATTGATAAACGATCTCATTGTAGTAGGTGGAATCGTTTTGTCTGCGGAAATCGATTCAAGGTGTTTCTCACATTAACGAGACACAAATCGACTGCTCAATAAAAATCAAAAGCTTCTTCAGGTTTAAAATAATTATAATAAAACTATAGATCCTAAAGTTGACCATTTGTACTAAAGGCTTGTAAAAAGGGCGATTCGAAACAAAAATTTTATTGTAAGTATTCGAAATTTATGTGTCATGGTAAAAAAAATGCGTTCGCACTTCCATAAAATAGTTCTTAAAATTGGATCTCAATGTATTTTATATTTCGCACCTTAATGTACAGCTTCTTCGTTAAGAGTTATCATCTGTTTGTTATTAGGTCTGTGATACATAAAGGTGTAAATTCACCACGAATTCACGTATAGTTTTATTTGGACAGGAAAGTTTTACTTACGCCACGTTCGACCGGTCAAAGTCCGTAGTGATCAAGATTGATGGATAAACGATATCCTTTGATGAGCGCTTTGATTTCGAGTGATGGGTATCGTTAAAAAGCTGTTTCTCACGAATCTGTTTTTCCATATCTGGAAAAATGAAGATAAAAAATATTTGATTTCCCGGTTCTGAAGATATCCACGATTTTGTTTAAATGATTTCTCATACCTTTTAACCTTTCATTTTTGTAGGTCGACGAAGATGATTTTATAATCACATGATGATGAGTCTCCAGCAGAGTTCGACCTGTCTGAGGAAATTGAGTATCGCGTTTTTCCCGAACCGCTTCCCGAAAACGTTTGGGCAAAGGAATTACCGTTACATCACCGACAGTCCCCTCCTAAAAAATGTACCGATCTTTGAGCCGATAGTTAAATTTTCGTCCACCGTTTCATCACATTTACGACAAAAACAGTGTTGAAAACTCACGAAGGAGACGTTTTCGCCATCCGCACCCGTCGCCACGACTGAAGAAAAATCAGAAAGGCCGATAAAAGATCCAACTGCGATTCCAACGGCCTGGCAATAAATAATAAAATTATCCGGCGATAAAAAAAAATATATAACGAAGATTTTTTGTAATTGAAGATTTACGGTAAGAAATATTGCTGTGAGTATAAATTTACGTCACTGGGCATCTTTTTGTATTCCACTCGTCCGTCTGGTTTTGTAGATGCGAGCCACACCGGTGTATTTTCCCCGGCCAAGAGACCATCCGACGGTTGCAGGTAAGCGTTAATCTTCTTGCCGAAAGCATTGAATTCCAGTCGCAAGTGCGAACTCGATCGCTTATACAGATTGTGCCTCACCGTCACGACTTCGTACTCGGGAACTGAAAGAAATTGATCGAATGAAAGTCGTCGATCAACACCACTTGGATAAACTCTTCTCCGCAAGATAACGATTTTGTCTTCTTCAAGAACTCGATGAAGTAATCGATGGTTGCGAATTTTCGTAAAATACTCACTTTTATCGCGACTCGTGTGAAAACAATTTACTATCTCTTCGTCGGTCATCTGCTCGTCGATCTGCAAATCAATAATTTATTATTTCATTTTTGATGCAACAAATGTCGAACAAATATTTTATTGCTTTACCCTAATGCATTTCACGATTGACACGGCGAGCAGAGAAATTAGACCAATGATACAAATTTTTTTTAACGGCAACATAGCTCACTGTTTTGACACTTTGAAATGAAGAAATCAAAATCGAATGTAGATCCGTCGAAATAGTTTTGGAATTATCGGATCTTTGATAGTACTTGGTCTAAGATTTGTAGATGCGCCTGACTTCAAAAACACTTTGAATCCTTTTATTCGTTTCGGATCCACCACAAATCTTAACAACATGAACTTCGTTTTCGAAAATCCTTTTATAGCTGAGCATGCCTCAATTAATCCAACGATTTTATAAAAACATATTTGCACACGTGTAAATAGCAAATGGGAAATCGTTAAAATTAATCGCCTGTCCCATTATGAAGACAGGTGGCAGAATCTCCATGCCAAGAACTTAAAATTAACAGAACCATACATTTTACTCCCAACTACTCTCACAGATTTTTGAGTCAATTAACGTACGTCTTATAAATGAGGCGTAAATTTTTCTAAATACACATGAATTTATATCAGAATTTCCACATCAATGTTTACATTAAATTCTCTATTTTATAAATTTTTCAAATTTATTATCAATTCATTGTTTGCTGAAAGATAACAAATTGTAAATATATACGCATATTACATCGGCCGTCGATACCGGAACATGTGTGAATAAAGAATTTCACCGAATCATACGATTTTATTGAATCAAGTCGCGTATATAAAGTAACATACACTTGCCGACTGCTAAAAGTCAAAAGGGCGCACGAATTCGTTTTGAAGCATGCGAGTTACACCCTTTTGTTTCTAAACAGCCGATGTGTAACACCCAACGTAGCCGTTACTCGCGACTTTGGACTGCGGTCACATAGGCAATACAAATACATTTAAAAAACTCTCGCTATTACGAGATATCCGCGTTCGGCGGAGCGCGACAGGTGCTTTTTTATTATTATTTCCTTACATTATTATTTTTATCGTTCAATCAGTCAATAGACGATAGGTTGCAGTAGCGACGGTTTCGATAATGAAGAGCGTTCTCGTTGCACCTTTTTGTCTTTTGTTTCTCATCGAGTCGACTTTACTCTCGCTTCCTTTCAGCAAATCGTCGACCGGTGCATTGTTACGTGACTTTCGAAAAATTTTCACCAGGACGAGAAGTCTTAAGCAGTTTTCCGGCAGAGATCACGTGATCTTTGATACCGTGAGTTTTATTATTCGTTTGTTTAGTCATGTACAGAAATCGGAGTCCTTGAAAGTGTGCGACGAGTCTATGGAGTGTGTTTAAATGTGAGCAGATCGGTCTCGTTGAACGACACGGTTACAACGCAGAGGAACACCGAGTCGTCACGAACGATGGATACGAATTGCGAATTTTTCGAATCACCGGAAGTCCCCTATCGCCGAGGCACGACAAAGAGGGAATCGTGTTTCTTCAGCACGGAATTCTGTGGTCTTCGGACGCCTTCGTACTGAGAGGACCCACCCATGATCTTTGTAATTGCATTAAACGAGCAATGTGAACTATTTTTTTTTACCGGAATCAATAATTTTTTTGTTAATCATTTTTTTCTTCTTTATTCGCAGCTTTCATGCTCGCCGATGCCGGATACGACGTTTGGATGGGCAATGTACGAGGAAACACCTACGGCAGAAGACACCAAACCATATCTAGAAAGGATCCCAAGTTTTGGAACTTCAGGTGACGATGGGAACAAAAAGATTACAATGACGATGATTCGCCATTGAAAGATCTAGGAATCTATTTTAGTGATTTTTTTAAATCATTTTTTGAGGGTATGGAAATTTTTGAAAATTTCTCATCATCTTGAATTATTTAAATATTGCGGTATAAATCAAATCTTGTATTCCATTGATATCTTCTTTTTTGGTGGAATAATGTATTCCAATAGAAGATCTCGCCGCCAGTGCTGTTGTATTCAAGAAAATATTTAGTACCGAATGATTTCAATGTTATTTCCAACGTCCAGTATAGTTAACGTTATTTTATTTTATTTTTTCAACGATAATTAAATCCTCGAATTATTGTTATCAGTTATCACGAAATGGGCACCGAGGATCTTCCGGCTATGATAGACTACGTTTTCGCGAATACCAGCCGGAAATCCCTGCATTACGTTGGACATTCGATGGGTGCGACGATCGCTTACGTGATGCTCTCGCTCAAGCCCGAGTACAACGCTAAAATAAAATTGGTCGTCAGTCTGGCGCCTGTGACACTGTGGCGGCATCGACTCAATCCGATGCAAACTTTCTTCAGCCAAGTTGGCTTGTCGATCGAGGTACAACGAATCAAATAAATACGATACAAACAAAGTCTTTGTGTTTTTTGAATCATGTGAAATAATATACTTGTTTATTGAGATCAAAGTAAATGAAAATTGGAGTAAATTATTGATAATACAGTTTTGCCAATAGTTGCAATATACTGAACATTAATTCCATGCTGATCATTAATTTTATCAATTAATTAATGCACTTAGGAGACACTAAATCGCAATGAAATTTGTGAGATCCTGCCCCAAACGTCGTTATTCGCGAGACAAGTGGATCAATGGTGCAGCGAGGACGCTGTTTCTTATACCGCATGTTTGAACATGATATTCGGATTCGTCGGTGAAGACCGAGAACAATTAAATGCGGTAAGCATTATGATAAAAAACATTTTTAATAAAAAAATACATATATTCTTTATTTTTTCCTTTACTCTTTCTTTGCTTATTTTTTTTCATTCATCTCGGTTGATTTGTATTTTTTGCACAGACTCTTCTACCCTATCTGTTTTCGTACTTTCCGGCGGGCACTTCGCTTCGTACAATTGTCCACTTTCATCAAAACATGCGATCAGGTAGTATATATAATAGAGTTTCCGGTCTCGGAATATAAAAGAAAAAGACAATATACCAATCGATTTCATTTGTCCACAGGTGAATTTGCCAGATACGATTTCATGAAGGAGAAAAATCTTGCAAGGTATCGACAGCTCGAGCCACCTTTTTATCCGCTATGGAAAGTCACAGCACCTGTGGCATTGATATATGGAAAAAACGATGCGATCGTGACGGCCGTGGTAATTACCTCCGAGACGAATATCATACATATGTTAAACGTCTATATTATATTAGACGTTTAACTATATTATATTAGATTATGACAATGAATATCAATTTTTATTTTTCAATTCAAGATCTCTTATTTAAAAGAAATGTTATTTTTTCATTTCAGGAGATGTACGAACTGGCAAGATATTTGGGTAATGTGGAAGTAATCGAAGCTGTACCTTTTGGTAAATTCAATCACATGGATTTCATATGGGCGCGCGATGTCAAGGAACTTCTTTACAAAAGAGTACTTCAACTCATTGCGTGACAGTCCATTTTTTTCGATAGTCATATCGATGATACATTTATGTAGCTAAATAAATAAAAATTGCACTCTTAAAACAGAAATTAACTGAGCTAGTGCATTGGTCGATGTGCCAAATATTGTGTTTTTTTTATGTTTTTCCTATTTTATTTTTAATATATATAGAAAAAAAATATGCTTGGAGTTTTCAAAAAATGTATTATAAAAAATGTCGAACTACATAATTACTGAATTAAAGGTGTTGATATATTTGTGAAACTGTTTACAAGTACTTGGCTCATGGTAGTTACATTATTTTCGAGTTTTTAAAAGAGTTTCTTGCGATAAACATTTTTTTTTGCGTTCGCAAAAACTAAATAATACAAATTTTAAGTACTCGGCGAAGGAATTGTTAGTTGTTTGGAAAAATCATGAGTGCTCTAACAGACTACGGGGAATTATTTTCGTTTACTGCAATCCCAGATCGTTATATTTTTAAAATGTTGCTTATTATTTCTTAGAACACGATACATTCCAAAGGTTGGAAACATGTACATGAATGCATATATCTGTTCAAAGTAGCGTAGTTGCATTTTTGCTTTTTTGTTTGTATACACGTCAGGACTTATTATCATAGCGTTTTTCCAAGTGTGTGAAGGCAATACGTACCAGCGTGTGCATTGCAATCGTTTCAAAGTCAAGAAAAAACGGAATCCGTTACTGGATCCGAAGGATGTTTTCATAAAGATGAAGCTCGGGAGGTGGGAAATAATAACTTTCGTAATAGGATAAATATGACGTCTCGTCAGAAATGCATCGGGAAGCATCGAAGTGCGTTCATTTGTTCGTGTAATTCAAAAGTGTCTGCATGTTGAAATTTTCATTAGAATTAGCTTGATTATTGATCTAAAACGTTTTTCGTATCCTAGGTCAATTGTCTTTAAGTCCATGCATTTTTTTTCGTCAGTTTACACAACTGATTGTTACACAACCGACTGTATTACCAGGTGGAAAAAAAAATTTCTTTGACACTGACTTCAAAGTATTTTTTAAAACCGTGGATACGATATAATAATCATGAAATTTGCTGCCATACTTATTGTGCTTTCATGTGTTTCGACTATGAGTGAGGTCGAAGGAACGTTTTCAGTTAAATCAGTTATTGAATTAGTGTCACCTTCTAAACCTGAACTGCACAGAGTCAGAAAAATTGAAGACTCTAACGGCGATCGGTCAGCCGTTCTTGACACTGTAAGTTCGCGTAACTGAATAATATACAAATATTATTAAGATATAAGAAATATTATTTATATTCTACGATATGCAATATATAAACAATGAGAAAAAAATAACTTCTACGTAAAACGTTCTTTAATAAAAATTATCTGAAAGCAATAAAATATTGCTAAATTCATGATCAGATATTATTCAACAAAATTTGTACAAATTTAAAGGATAATCCGATACTGCTGGAAATATTTCCAATATAAACGCGGGTTGATTGTTCAATGATTATTCGAATTGAAAATGGGCTGAACAAATCGAAACTAATATCGTACATTTATGCGATTAAGTACTAATGTCCAATACAATGTGAGGTGGGCCTGATTGAGCAATACGGATATCCAGCGGAGCAGCACAATTTCACAAGCGACGATGGTTACAACATCGTCATATTCAGAATGCCTGGCAGCCCGACGTCACCACCGGCCAAAGGGAAACACATGATTTTTATGCAGCATGGAATGATTGGATCCTCCGATTCTTGGGCACTCATGGGACCCGAAACTGATCTAGGTACTTAAAAGAATACTTCGACGATTTTACTTGTCGTTCAGAAGCTCGGATAAATAATTTCTCGTACATTTATTGCAGCTTTCATGCTCGCTGATGCCGGATATGACGTTTGGCTCGGAAACATTCGTGGCAATAGTTACTGCAGATCTCACACAAATTTAACGACCGCAAATAAAGAATTTTGGAACTTCAGGTATGATTTTTCAAAATATGTTTTCATGGGTAAATAATTGTTTTCTCCTGAGAGAAATTTCATCGTCGTTAATAATATGATAACATCATCGTATAGTAAAGTTATAAAAAAAAACATTGATCCATGCAGGAACGCTTCAATTTTCGACAATTATCAGTGGCAAAATGAGTCGCAGCTTCAATCTTGTGACGAAGCAGTAACAATTATATCGGACGATTATGGATAATTTGGTAGTGAATGATTTGCAAAGATTCGTCACACGATTGTTCTCCACAAATCAAAGAATCTATGAAAATTTATAATCGGATACTTTCCGATTAATCGTCGCGAAGTTGAAAAAGTTTGATAACGAAGAAGAAGTTTGTTTTTTAATGCAGCTGGCACGACGCTGCTATAATGGATGTTTCAAAGGCAATTTCGTACGCTCTCGAACATTCAGGACAGAAGAAATTATCTTACATCGGTCACTCGATGGGGACGACAATGTCTTACGTATTATTAGAGCAGAGACCTGAGTACAACGAGAAAATGAATTTGGTCATCAGTCTCGCTCCTACAGCTTTTTGGAAATATCCATCAAACATTCTCTATCAACTTCTTCCACAATACAGTATCCCATTAAAAGTGAGTTAGAAACACATTTTCAACAAATATATGAAATTATTTGACGATTTTTTTCAGCGATTAATTTTATTCCAGTAATTTTTTTGTCACTTCTGTTGCTTCTTTTCTATTGTGTAATTTCGTTTTTCAATTTTTTTTTTGTGTAGACAATACTGGAAGACGACCTGGGAAAATACGATCTCCTTCCGCAGTCAAAAAACAATCCTTTATTGGTCCAAATGTTGTGCAACGACCGTTCGCCAACGAAATCTTTGTGCCCCGCAATCTTCGACTTGATTGTCGGTCGGGGCATAGAACCACTAAATATCGTGAGTTGAAATTACGATATAATGATTCTTTTATTAAGAAATATTCTTCAACTTAAAAATTTTTAATCTCACTGTAAAGAAAATCGTAATTAATTTTTTTATCTGCGAACCGTGCGTGGACAAATACGATATCTTACACGAAGCCGATAAACATTAGATACATCCGCTTTATGGAAGAATTCACGTTTGATGTGAAAATGGTTCGATGGTGCATTGAGAAAATTAATAACATTTTATTCCACCACCTGGCGAGTAGAGAAATGGTGTCACAACGTCATAAAAAAATATTCGAAGCGTGCTGTCGTTGCTGATAAATAGTAAAAAATGAGATTTTTTTTCTCCATTCTATACAGAGTGCTCTATCTCACTTTTTCTCGTATATACCGGCTGGAGTTTCAGTAAAGACGTTGCACCACTTCGCCCAATGTCTCTTGTCAGGTAACGAGTTTCACCTAAATTGCGTACAATTATCGTGAATATATAATTGATTAAAGTAATATTAAGCGTGGATGCAAAATAAATTTACGCATCTGGCAGGAATTAATTATTGTCTCGAATCATTTGGCTCTCTGCAAAAATTTCGATAACAGATTTCGATACCGATGAAAGTATCTTACTCCGTTTCTAATCAAAATATCTGACTACAGGTGACCTGCAAAAATATGATTATGGACGTGAGAAGAACCTGCTATTGTACGAAACTGAAACACCGCCAGTCTACGACATGTCAAAAATTTCAGCACCGGTCGCATTGATATACTCAAATACCGATGCACTTTCAATTCCACTGGTAAGAGAAATAAATTATCTGACCCGAAATTAAGTCAATCAAAACGCACATTTTTTTTAAATAAAATAAATTATACTTAAAAAAATATTTTTTACAAATTCCAAACATCTGTATAATTCATAAGGTTTTGTTGTGACAAATGAATAACCGAGTTCAGATAAACGAAATCATAGTTTATCCTATCCACTGAATTTCCGATAATCGAGGTTCTACCGATTTATATTACCAAATACCAATCTAAAATCCTTATCCATCATTATTTACCAATCTGTAGTAATTAATTAATTTATATCACCAATTTATGATTATTCACCGACTAATTGAATTTTTACTCACAACAAAAATTTTACTCCAGAATGTCATCGGGTTGTCGAAACTTCTTCCGAATCTAGCCACGTGCGAGATGGTGCCGACTGCTTTCTTCAGCCATCTCGATTTTATTGCCTCGAAGTATGCCAAAGAGCTCTTGTACAATAGAATACTGGAACTCTTGTCGCTGTACACGAAGGAATGAACTTCAATGAATTTCGACGGAGCAAACGTGAATTTATTATTCATAGCAATGTTATGCATTCGCAAATGAATGAGTCTTAATGAGTGTCAGTTAATCATTAGTCATCATCAACAAATATGTTGTAAAATTTTTTTTTTTAATTTTAATACAAATTATTTACTTATTGGGATTATTCATTGGCTGTAAGAAAAATTTGCACGGGTTAATAACGTCGGAGTTGAACATGGATTCCAAGCCGATTTAATAGAATGCACTATTTTCGCTTCCTCACAAACGGAGCCAGATCTGCGTAGAAAAAAAATTTCTGGATTTCAATGTTAGATTATTAAGAATTGTCTAAAATATCGATGGAATCTTTGACTGGCTTCCGCGTGTTATTCGCATTACACACGTGCCTGCAATTGCATTTTGTCCTTTGTACTAGTCAGGACTTATTATCACAAAGTCCGGTTGAGAGTGTTTAGGTGACGCGTTTAAAAGTGTAGACTACAATTATCTGAAAGCTGCGAAAAACGAAGTGGATTGCTCGATTCGAAGGATAGTTCGATGCACAGTTGCAACTTCGGTAGAGAAAATTACTAATTCCATAACGAAGGAAATCTGACGTCTCGCCAGAAGTAAATTTCCAAGCATCGATGTTGGTTCATTTGGTCGTGTGATTCGCAAGAACCTGCGCGGTGAATTTTTTCATGAAAGCGTCTTTCGTGCACTCAATAATTGTAGTCAATTAGATTATCTATAAAAAAAATTATTGACCCCACCCCCCAAACAGTTGTCAGATTTCTTGATAAATAATTTAAAATTTTTTTTTTAAATTCTTCGATACTGGTTTCCAAGTTTTTTTAAATTCTTGATACGAGATAACAGTAAAAATGAGATCCACCGCTATACTTATCGTGTTTTCATTTGTCTTGATTACGACTGATGTCGAAGGAAGGTTTTCTGTTAAATCAGTTGTCGACATAGTTTCACCTTCTGATCCTGAATTACACAGAGTCAGGCGGCTCGAAGACGCTCTCGGCGATCCATTCGCTGTTCTTGACACCGTAAGTTTCCACAATTAAACAGGATAATACACAAAAATGTATCATTTTAAAAACCTCCTACATCATTTACGGAAGATAAATCATTGAAAAAAAATCTACGATGTAAAACTTTTTTTTTCAAAAACGTTTAATCAATAAAATGTTAAGAAATTGACGATAAGATTTCATTCGATAAAATATACGTTCAATAAAATATATTTTGAATGCAAACATTGACTAAAAGTTCAGTGATTATTCGGATGTGAATGGGCCTCATAAATTGTGGCAATTGTCAAACATTTATGCTATTGAGTACTAATAATTATTATAATGTCAGGTGGGCCTAGTTGAGCAACACGGATATCCAGCGGAACAGCACAATTTTACAAGCAACGATGGTTACAACATCGTTATATTCAGGATGCCTGGCAGCCCGACGTCACCACCAGCCGAAGGTAAACGCATGGTTTTTTTGCAGCATGGAATGATGGCATCCTCCGATTCTTGGGTACTCATGGGTCCCGAATCTGATCTGGGTATGAAAAAAAAATAATTCCACGATTTTAGTGGTTATTTAGTAATAATTTCGAAACCACCATAAATTATTTCTCGTTAATTGATTGCAGCGTTCATGCTCGTCGACGCCGGGTATGACGTTTGGCTTGGAAACATTCGTGGCAATACTTACTGCAGATCTCACATAAATTTAACGACCGCAGATAAACAATTTTGGGACTTCAGGTGAAATTTTTTGGTATTTCGTTCTATGATTAAATAATTGTTTTATTTTAAGAAAAAATTTCATTCTCATTAATAATGTGATAATAAGATCTGTAAAATGATAATATAGTGAAGTTATAAAAAATATCGAGTCATGCAGGAATGCGTCAATTTTCGACAATTATCAGTGGCAAAATGAGTCGCAGCTTCAATCTTGTGACGAAGCAGTAACTATTATATCGGAAGATTATGGGTAATTCGGTAGTGCATGAATTGCTGAGACTCGTCACACGATTGTTCTCCACAAATCAAAGGATCTATGAAAATTTATAAGCTGATACTTTCCGATTAATCGTCCCGAAGTTGAAGAATTTTGATAACGAATAAGTTTGTACTTTACTGCAGCTGGCACGACGCTGCTATAATGGATGTTTCAAAGGCAATTTCGTACGCTCTCGAACATTCAGGACAGAAGAAATTATTTTATATCGGACACTCGATGGGGACGACAATGTCTTATGTATTATTGACGCAGTTGCCTGAGTACAACGAGAAAATGAATTTGGTCATTAGTCTCGCTCCTACCGCGTTTTGGAAATTCAAATCAAATGTTCTTTATCAACTTTTGATTCAATTCAGGACCATGATTAAAGTGAGTTGAAAATATACTAAAGAAATTTATGGATTAATTTAACGATTCGTTTGATCGATTAAATCAGTCCCTGTTGCTTATCATTTCATTAATAATTCTAATTTTTTTTTTTGAATTTCTTCCCTTTTCTGCAGTCAATACTGATGGACGGTCTGGGCAAATACGATCTCTTCCCGCAGTCGAGAAACAACGCTGTGTTCATTGGAATGATGTGCAGGGACCGTTCGCCAACGCAATCTTTATGCCTCACAGTATTCGACTTGATTGTCGGTCATGGGATAGAACCGTTGAATATCGTGAGTTATATCAATAGTAACGATAAAGGAACAATCTAAAAGTATACGAAATATGCAGTCGCATTTTTGAGCAGCCTAAAACCAACCCAAAAATAAACTGGTTAATTTCTCCACGAAACCAAATGTAACTCCAATCTTTCAGAACTTGACTTTTTAGCGATATTGAAAAATCAACGTCAATACAATTTCTCCTGAAACAATTTAATTTTCAAGCCCGAAACAATACCAGTTACACGGTTGGTTTTTTCGCAAGAGCTCGGTCGGTAATAAAAAATCCAAAAATTTTGTTTGCACGTGAACCGTGCGCAACCGAAAACATATTTTTTATATGCAGCAGGTATACGTAGGAACTCAGGTTTTTTTTTTTTTGGTAAAAATGCTTGGACGATACGTCGTAGAAATAAATTAGATTTTTGTTACCGACCGGAAACGGTTCGAGTAGACAAAAAAATGAGACGTAGTCGTAAATAATATTCCGGAACTTTCCGACACTCTGCTGGTAAATAATAAAAATGGAAATCAGTTTTTCTACTTTCTACACAGAGTGCACTCTCTTATCTCACCTCGTATTTTCCGGCCGGAGTTTCAGGAAAAACATTGTACCACTTCGCCCAATGTCTCAAGTCAGGTAACGAGCTTTACTGAAATTGTGTAAAATATTCGTAAATGTATTGTTGATTTAAGCACTATTGAGAGCAGAAAATTACACCTAAGGGATGCGTCATCTTAAAGAGATGCGCAACCGTTTTTTGTTACCAACCCAGTCGATCACAAAAAATGGAATAATTTTTTTCTCTCGAAAGACCATCATATTTTTCGAGGATTGGCAGATATTTAAAATTTGCGCAACCGATAGATTTAAATTATAAAAAATGTTTTGTAATTGAAAATATTGAATATCCTTGAAAAAAAAAAATATCGTTCGCCAAGTTTCCTTGCCGACTGAGTTTTAACCGAACCAATAATTTTAAGGAAAGGCTAAAAAGTTGTAATTTCGAATTCATATTTACTCAAAAACGATTCTACAAAAAAAAAAAAAGTTTTTTTCTTTAATTTTTTAAGAGATCTTCCGAGAAGAAATGATTCCAAAATATTTTGAGCTTATGTTGATCTCGAGTTCTACCTGAAGGCCAAGACAGTCGATCGTGCGTGCGACAGAGTTAGTTGAAACATTTAAATAAATTTTATTTTTTATGCCGCCGTTCGTTTCAGGACAAAAGCACGATCGTACCGGATGCAGATTTACTATGCGCATCCGAAACGAATTAACTCTTGTCTTGAATTGGCCGGAAATGTGGAAAAAATTTTAGTCCAGTTATCGATACCGATTACGGTATCTCACTTGAGCTTAATCCAAATATCTCACGATAGGTTATCTGCAAAAATTTGATTATGGGCGTGAGGAGAACCTGATAATTTACGGAACTGAAAATCCGCCTCTCTACGACATGTCAACGATTTCAGCACCGATTGCATTGATATACTCAAATACCGATGCGCTCTCAATTCCACCGGTAAGTTAAACGACCAGTTATATTATCCCTAAAAAATCATTATTACTAATTTATGGTAATTTATATACTTATTGATTTTTGCTTGAAACAAAATAATTGCATCGCAGAATGCCATCGGGTTGTCGAAACTACTTCCAAATCTCGCCACGTGCGAGGTCGTGCCTGCTCCAATTTTCAACCATGTAGATTTCATTATATCGAGGTATGCCAAAGAGCTCGTGTACAATAGAATAATGGAGCTATTAGCATTGTATACGAAGGATTAATCTTCAATGAATTTTGATGGACCAAACGTCGATTCACATCTGCTATAAAATTATTATTATTATCGTTTTCCAAATAACTTAGTCTCAATGACTGTTAGTAATTAGCTGTGATCGATATGTATATTTGACAATAAAAAACAATTTGAAACAAATACAAATAAGTCTACTGTTGATTCTAACAATTCCTGGCGATAAACATTCAGCATCCCATCAGTCTGAAAGCGACCGGTTCGTTGATACTTACTGAAAGAAAAAAGATGTATGGATTATTTAAAAATTATATTCACAACTTTATATACAAACTTTATGCGGAAGTAATCATTTAGTACCAGAGTTGGGCAGTACTCAAAATGAATGAGTACTTATTTGGTACTCCAAGTATTAAGTTGAAGTATTGAAGTGCCATTCGTTACTTTGTTCAGTTTTGTTCAGAACCGTTATGTATGTTCACATATTTTACATGGTATCGACTTCTTTTTAATGGAGCAGCATGCACTCAATTACCATACCTGACACACTGCTGGTTAATTCTATACACCTTAATCAAGTTGCTACAAGGCATGACGGTAGTGACGCTTTGACGGCATTTTTTTTTAGTAGGGTGACGGGTGAAAAATTAAACATGCGTAACGCAAGCAAAAAAGAAAACTACTTTTTCTATTGGAGGGACGAGTTTTTACAAACAGTTTAACAACATCTGGGTAGGCGGATATTAAGACCTTCAGGAGAACAAATCTATGGCCTCGTCAGAAGTATCCCTCGGTACGTTCCGAACATCAGCTTCAGTGCGAAACGCGACTTGAGCTCGAGGCGACATCGCTTGAAATTTTATTGTTTATTGTAGAAAATAAGCCATTTGCAAAGTCGCAACTTGCCTGACCTCGGAAATTCTCAGGCTATCAGGATAATTATGAGATTCAGTGAAGTTTTCGTTGTATTTTCAATAATTTGGGTTAATAAAGACGCGAATGGGACGTTCAACAGCATCATTAAAGAATTGATAGCTCCGGCAGAGCCCGGGGTCAAACGAGTCAGGCGTATGGAAGACGCTCATGACGATCCGTTGGCTGTTTTGGACACTGTAAGTTTTTGAGTATGGGCTCCGATGCATGAAAAGAGCCTTTTCTATTTAAACCCTGGTGAAAATATTTATGATAATTCGTCGAAAAATATCTGACCGGACCGTTTCAGGAATTTTCAGAGATTTTTCGACATTTTTCTCAACACTTTTTTTGATGAAACAAGTTAAGCCAAAATTCGAGTTACCTATGAGATTGACGATATATTTAGGTGGGACTCGTTGAACGTTATGGATATCCGGCGGAACAGCACAATATCACAACTGAAGATGGGTACAATATCGTCTTCTTCAGGATTCCGGGTAGCCCAAAATCACCACCGACGACTGGGAAACCCATCGTCTTCATTCAGCACGGACTACTCCTTTCTTCGGATTCTTGGGTCCTCATGGGACCCGACAACGATCTCCGTATGAATTTCATCCAATGCACAACGTTTACCTTCATTTCCCCATAAAGTGTCCATACACCTTAAAAAGCACTAAGAAATATTTATTTTTAATAACATTTTTTTAAAGCTTTTTTACTTGCCGACACTGGATATGATGTTTGGATCGGGAACGTTCGTGGCAATTCATACGCCAGAAGTCACAAAAGTTTGACGACTCTTGATAAAGAATTTTGGGAGTTTAGGTATAAATTATTACCCATTAATGCGCTGTATTTAATATCGAGCAATTTTTCTTAATTTCGTATAAAAGCGAACGAGATCAATCAATCGCGCAATGAAACTATCTGCGAGAACATTAATTCAAATTATATATTCATTATTAGTTACATGCCAAAGAGCAAATAGACCGTTTTTTCACAACTAAATTGCCGTTATTAAATTAGGCGATCGATATAAATTTCTATATCAAATTTAGCTTCGATGAAATGAGTTCGATCGATACTCCAAGCCTGATTGAATACGCTCTCGATTACACCGGACAGAAGAAATTTGTCTACATTGGACATTCTATGGGCTCGTTAATTTCTTATGCAATATTAACGGAGAGGCCCGAATACAATGAAAAAATGCGTTTGGTCGTCAGTCTCGCTCCGGCGGCTTTTTGGAAATACGATGTTGGTCTGGCATCTCAGTTACTTGCTCAAAACAGTGCTTGGCTGGAAGTGAGTGTTGATATTACAAGTTAATTTGTCTCTAAGTTCAATGAAATTAAAATGACATGAGATGTCATTTTAATTTATGTTGTTGCGAATATTTAATGCGCGGACCGATTATCTCAGAATTCGGACCGCTGATGTATCTTCAAAGTTTGAAGAAATCTCGTTTGTTCTCTGACGCAGGCATTAGCGGATGCGCTGGAAATTTACAACATTTTCCTCCAGTCGAAAATAACGGCTGAACTTGTTCGAATCCTTACAGCCGATAATTCGCCGGTGCGAGACGTATTCCTGTGGATATACCACATGATCGACGGTGAAACGTCTCCAGGATTCAATGAGGTAAGTTTTTACTTTCTTAGATGTGGGACATACACCAGTTAAGACACATGAAACACCTCATGTTTATTCCAGGATGATTCAATATCGAAAACTGAAATCAACTTGTATCACATGTTTAAAAAAAAGTCTCGTGAGAAACGAATATCATCCCGGCCTCTGATGAGACTTTTTTTTTGACTGCACATGCCAGAATTTGTGAGCAAAGTTGATTACATTTTTTATGACCTAACAATCCTTACCGAAGAGTTCATGCGTTTTATTGTGAACGACAAAAATTGTTTAAATCTTTATAGTGTTCATAAAAGTGATACGTATGTAAATTTTTGATTGCACAATTCAAAGTTTCTTCTTCAATTTCACAGAGTGCCTTGCCTAGCTTATTCTCATATTTTCCGGCTGGAGCCTCGCGGAGGACAGTGTCCCACTTTGTTCAGAATATAATCGCAGGTAATTGACGTGCAAATTGTGTAAATAAATGATTAATTGAACCCAGCGATGAAAGAGAAAAAAAGATTTAACGCGTCGGCTCCAAAGAGCGACCGTTCATTTATACTATTCCTAATAATGCTTTCACAAAATAAATCGCCTGAAGCGCATTCAACCATTGGTTGTGACAATTAATGATATTATTTGTTTTTGGTACATAATTTTGATGAAAACCAATCTCACCAGGTGCCTCATTAATTGAGAAATTCGATTATGGGACTACCAAGAACTTAATAAAATATGGAGCAAGAGAACCGCCCGTCTACAACCTGTCGAAAATATCAGCACCAGTCGCCCTGTTCTACGGACAAAGTGACGGCCTGGTTAAAGCGCCGGTAATAAAATTGCATTAACTACATTCCTGGTCATCGATCAACTGATGAATTCTGTTATCTCATTCTTGCTTTCTTTTTGCAGAATGTAATCGGGTTGTCGAAGCTTTTTTCGAACCTCGTTACATGCGAAGCTGTGCCTAGTCCAGTCTTCAGCCACATGGATTTCATGTGGTCGCAAGAAGCCAAAAATCTACTGTACCCTAGGATACTTGAGCTCTTATCAAAATACTCGCAATAGTTAAGCAATGATCGACGGTACTTAACGCAATGAAGTCGTTATAAATGAAAAAAATATTCTAGATGGAATATTTTTAATTCTTGAACAATCTTTGAACTATCCTAATTTTTAATTGCATCAAAAAAGTGCAATTCCCAATCGTCAGAACGGAAAAAGTTGAATCTCTGGAAACTACGCTAGAACTAAACAATTCTTGCATTAAATCGCATCCACCTCTCTGTTCGCAGCGATTCCAGAAAAAATCACTTCAACTCAACCTGTGTATTTATGACCACGAAAAAATTTCGAAAAAGAACACCTTAATTCTCACAAGCTCGTAATAGAAAGTATTAAGAATCAAGGACGTGATCTTCAGCACCGCAGTTGCTTCACGTAATGAAGACGTTGCGTCATAACGTCTTCCATTATCAGTTCATCGAGCTATGACTATTTACCTTTTCTATAAAACTTTCGGTACGATAGAAAGAGCGCTTGTTTCTAGTTGAGGCTGGTTAAAAAGGAACGGGTCGAAATACCGGACTGTAAATTGGATTAATAAATGAATGTAATTGAATTAGAATAAGCCATAAAAAAAAAAATAATAAAACACGCCACTATCAATGTAAAAAAGGCGGCAGATTCACGATTTCTTTGAATTAATAACTTAGTGATAATATAAGTTAAATAGTTGATAAAGTTCATTCCGAAAGGAACATTTTGCGTATATGAAACTGCAACTGGTGCGTCGATTAATATTGCACTTACCAATAAATTAATAAACTCGCAACTAATGCATATAAACAGCACTGCCTTGAATTAAAGCATTTGCCTCATCAGAAAACAAATTCTGATGCTGCAAAATTTTTTTTCACTACTCAACGGTTGATCAAGTTACGACTTACCGTATCGTTGTGAACTACGGTGAGAAAGGTCGACTACATTAAGCAAGATAAATCGATGGTATATCCGTAGGAAGGTTTTTATGAATCATACGACCGGTAGGGATTCTCATTACGAATGCCGAGGTGACTCAAAAACAACTCGACTTATCTTGTCAACACCTCGCGGATAACTGCATTGGCAGTCGAATCGTCCGCGCCGATAGTTGAAAAGTGCCGCTTGTCGTGCCGATTGTGGAATAACGTTTACTCTGAAAAAATAACTCAACATTATTTTCTTGATTTAATCAACAGCCTACAATTCAGTTATTGTTACTCAATAATAATAATATTTAATTTTTAATAAAAAGAAAAATCGTTGAATAAAAATTGTTACCATGAACGTCGGTGTGGTGATTACAGCGTTTTTCATGGTTTCATTTGCAAGGGATGTCGAATCGTTGGAGTTTATTAGAAACATTCTCTTTCCTCGTGAACCCGAGGTTGTCAGGGTGAGAAATCTTGATGACCCTCGGCTTGTCACTGATGAGTATGCTGTCCTGGACACCGTAAGATTAGTTACATCATGTGTAACACCACGTTATATTTTTACTAATAAATTATTTTTCAGAGTCGTTGGCATTGAAACACTATCGTGGCTTTTTATATTCTGGTGATAATGTCTTTCTGAAAACTGTCTAAAAATTGTCTAACAGAACCGCACCGTTTCAGTGATTTGTAGAAATTTTCCGAAATTTTTATCTGAGTTTCTCTCATATTTACTAAATATATCGAATTTTTTTTTTATATTCGTAAAAATTGTGGCAAAATATTTAATTTTCATGAAGTATTTTTTCTTAATCTTTTTAGGAAAAGTTCGCAAAAACTTTGAGAAGCATACATTTTGAGACGTTTTTAGAGATAAATTTTTACTAGGGTATCTTCATCGATATTCGGACAAAAAAAAAGTTAATATTTGAAAAAGTTGACCGACAGTGAAATTCAATAAAAAATTATTTTCAACAGGTGGGCCTTGTCGAGCAACAAGGATATCCGGCCGAGCAACACAACGTCACAACCAACGACGGATACAACATTGTTTTCTTCAGGATTCCCGGCAGTCCTCGATCGCCCCGGAAAAAAGAAAAACCCGTTGTTTTCCTTCAACACGGTTTATTCGCATCGTCGGATTTTTGGGTATTCTTAGGACCCAGCTGCGGTCTCGGTATTGAAAAAAAATTTAATCTCTATTTATTATAAACGGAATCTTAATATAAAAAATGTATACAACAATCATTTTCATATTATTATGAACTTAAAAAAAATCGATATATTTATCATGAACCGAGGACTCAATTTTCCTGGTGATTTACAAATTATCGACCAACCAAGCAGGATTTCAATAACTTTATTAATATCACCACTTGATACAATACTTTTTATTTATTTTTGATTGAACTCTACTCAGTCGATTAAAAGAAGATTACAGAGAATCGAACTTTGATTGAAAAACGAGTCACTTATACTCACTAAAACATGCGATTCATACTGTCTTGTAAAACGTTTCTAGATTCTTAATTTAAATCTCCAATTCACACTAACGATTTATTAATTATTTTATTGATAAATGACCTTAACGATCTGTCATAAAATTACGTGACATACAAAGTCAATGGCATCAATGGTAATTATTTTGTGTTGATTTTATCGTCACGATGTCTGCGAAGAATATCTGCAGGACTGCTAATTTACAGATGTCTTACTTGCCAGACAACTTTTTAACTTGAATTTGGACAGTAAGAATATTTATTGACGAAAGACTGAGAAAATCGTAGCCCAACAGAGATCTCAGGTATGAATTAGATGCAAACGATTTTTATCTTTAGAAATTTTTATACCGTAAATTTTTCGTTCAGCTTACTCACTGGCCGATGCTGGATACGACGTTTGGCTCGGAAATGCTCGTGGCAACACATATGCACGATCCCACACAAATTTGTCGGTGCTAGATAAAGATTTTTGGGACTTCAGGTACGTTACAACTTCCTTATTGTCTTCTATTTTACCGTTCACTTCCTAGAAAAAAAAGTAATAATAATCTTCATATATTGATGCATCAAAATCTTGATATATCAAATAAACCGTAGTCCAGTTGATTTGTTAGTAACGAGACAAAGTCAGGTGAGGTAAAATTCAATGAAACAAAAAAAATTTAGATCCGTTTACATAATAATGAAAAACGCAATTCTACAGCTATCATGAAATGGGCACTTCGGATCTCCCGACGATGATCGATTACGTTCTCGAGGAATCAGAACAGAAGAACTTATCCTATATAGGACACTCAATGGGCTCAACCATGTCTTACGTATTATTGTCGGAAAAGCCTCGATACAACGATAAAATAAATTTGGTCGTTAGTCTCGCCCCTATCGCATTTTGGAAGGGAAAACTAAATCTGTTATATCAAATTTTAGTCGCCAATCGGAATTACATAAAAGTAGGTAACAAAACAGTCATTTACCATACTGGTGCGTTAAAGTTTTTTGTAATGAGTGCAATCACACTAACAATATGGCGTCAGCAGTCACACGAGTTTTAAAAGAAACCTTTTCGAACGAGTACCTTGAGAAATTTTACTTCACTAGTGAAAATAGGAGTTTGATGCATAATTCGGGAAAATTGCAATTTTAGCATCGAGTGTAATAAATTGTACATGGAAAGTTCGTCGTCCAATTTTTTATTTGATTCCATGGCAATGTATATTCTAATCGTATGTACAATCTCAGTTTTATGCCTCACAACAGGAAGTATTCGATTGGGCTGAGATATACGATGTCGCACCGCAGACGAAAAACAACTTCAGGCTCAGTCGAGTTTTCTGCAGCGACGGTTCGCCAACGCAATATCTCTGCATCGATGCGTTTTTCCTACTGAGTGGTAGAGATATCAAGGAATTCAATACCGTGAGTCTAAATGTACCGATTGCTGAATCGTTCTGTAGACGAAATCGAGTACTTAAAATCGCTTCTGTGTCAAGCAAAAAAGTTCCATCGTTACCGAGAATAACCTTAACGCTAAATAGGATCCTAACCTAATTATCTTTGTTTTGATTATTTAGAAGAAAATTACTGTAATGAACAACAGTTATAATACGCAGTATTCAATATTATTATCGACTCAAACGCGAGAAAAACAAATAATGTGAAATATTTTTTGTTCAAACTCGCAGACTCAGTGGCCATACATAACTAAGTATTCTCCTGCTGGAGGGTCAGTAAAGTCATTCGTCCACTACCTTAAAAATATTGCTTCAGGTAACAGGTTTTTCGTGACTTTTATGAACCGAGAAAATATGGACCAGGTAAAATGAAATCTGAACTTGATGAATGATTTATTTTGTCAGGTATCTTGGAACAATTTGACTATGGTGAGACCAAGAATGTTAAAGTGTATGGACAGAAGAAATCTCCAATTTATGACTTGAACAAAATTTCAACACCTTTTGCATTGATATATGCGAAAAACGATCCCCTGGGGTTAAAAGAGGTAATGAGATGACACTGGTTATCGAGCAAGCAAAGAATTATAACATTACTTTTTAAATAGTTTCATGACAGTTTCATTTTTGCCTTCCTCTTTGTATCCTAGAATGTCCTCGAATTGGCAAAACGACTTCGTAATGTTCTTACCATGGAAGCAGTACCATTTGATGAATTCAACCACATGGACTTTTTCTGGGCAAAGCACTTGAAATATTTAGTGTGCGAGAGAGTTATTGAGATCCTGTCAATCTACTCCAAATAAATTGAGTATTTATAAGTACAGTTTCGATGAAATAATTGTGACCCGCACTCCACGTGAATCCTTTGTATCTTTCGATTGCTTTTATAAGCATGTGTAAAGTAGATAGGAGTCACTCATAGTACCTTTGGATGGTAATGTAGATATATCTTCAGTATATTATTTCCCAACCGTATCAGTTCCGAATTAAATAATGGAAAAACAAACAACCATCGTATCAATGAAGTCATAAATCATTCAGTAAATTCATCAGATGTTTAATTTTCCGACGTGTTCTTGTAGACCCGGCATTTTCAGAAGTGTCTAAGACGTCGAAGTCTAAAATTGGACGATATCATTGAACGATCAAATTATCACTTTTTTCGCGGAAAGTTGGTCATAGTGATTTTAAATCTTACTAAAACATACTACGGTAATCTCATAAAAAAAATGTGATCGATAATTTTTTATCTTCATGAATTTTTTTTTTAACTTCTTACAATAAATCCACGAGAAAATTACGCGATTGTATTTTGACAACAAAATATGTTAAAAAAGAGAATTACGTTACAATACGGTAAACTTACCAAATATTAAAATACCGATATTTCCGAACTCTAGTTTGGCGTTACGGCACTACTCGGTTTTTTTTTTTCTCGACGCCGGACTCCACGCGTGGCTCGCGTTTCATGACGTGGCCGCAGTACGCCACCAAGCAGCAAAACTCGAATACACGATTTCTCTGGGACATCCGCTTGGTCAGCCGCAAGTATCGGACAAGAGACAAACGGTTCCTTGGTGCCTCTTAGTCATTCATACACTTGTTTCGAGATAAACTTGACACGATAAGACTTGAGCTTTTAACGAAAATATTTGAAAATGAATTACTTCGCACTTTTGTTTATAACCGTTGTCGCGGCTTCGTCGGTCTCTGCTGAAATTTGCCAAAAACCCGAGGTTTCGGCGACTGGATACGTCACCGAAGATGCCACTATTCTAATGAACGTGGCGTTCACAACACAATTCACCCTGAAGTGCAGCAACGGCGCGAAAGACATCTCGCTTTACGCCGAGGTCGAGGGCAAAGCTTTGCCCGCTGTGAGACTCAGTGCTGACAACAAATACCAGGTAATTAATTTTTTTATACAGAATTTGGTACTCCTTATCGATCCATACTGCAAGGGATTTTTGGGAGTCTCGAGAAATCAATCGTCCTACAGATCAGCGTGAAATGAGCAATCAATGTTCGTAAATATTTTTTGGGACCCCAAGAATTACGATATTATCGCGGAACAATAGTTTGGTTCAAATTTTGTTCCTGCCCAACTTTAGGACATTAACAACGCAAAGCCTCTGTTGTATGATCGAACAGTTTGTTTTTATAGGTCTTGGGTGATTTATTTTGTGATGCATAACGGAAATCTCAAAGAAATCTCGATAATCCTTGAAATTTTGTTAACTTTAACCTTCCAGTGTAATTGAATTTTTTTTTTATTCTGTAGGTTTCATGGACGGAGGATGTGACAAAGGCCCGCTCGGGTGACTACAGTGTAAAATTGTACGACGAGGAGAGCTACGCGGCGATCCGCAAAGCACACAGGAATGGTGAAGATCCAGAGACTGTAAAGCCTCTGGCCGTTGTAATGCTGAATAATCCTGGAGTATATCAAGGGCCTTGGATCAACTCCGAACTTCTTGCAGCATTCCTTGCCGCTCTTGTCTCATACGCGGCATTCTCAGAGAAATCTAAACTTCTCGCATAAGAAAATCTCCATGAAGTGGACCTTCCAACAATATTGTTGTCAAAGTTTTATTATTAATATTTATAAAAAAAAAAAATGTGTACAATCTATTTCCTACCAAAGTGGGTTTGAGCGCTGCACTGACAGAACGAGATAATTTCTTTTTTCATGGCACAGTCTTTTCCATCCTGCTGTCTGTTGACTGAACACTCATGTGTAAATAATTGCATGCTCATATCTTTCTCACTGAGTGACTTTAATAAAACTTTATTCTGTACTCCCATCAAAATGTCATTGATACTAATTTAAATATATTTCTTGAATGAACGCATTGAATAGAAAGATGTCCTTAAAAAATAATATAAAATAATAAAAATAATCCGGTAGCATTATCTTGTGGATGTCGATAAAATTTGTAAATAATTTAACAAGTTTTCGAATACTTGTTGAACATTTGTAAAAAAACGGCTGTCGAAAAATTTGTTTATTAACTGGATAATCTTTACAATCGATCATTTGAGTTTCAAACCAACCAATGAACCTCTCTAAGTGAATATAATAGAAATGAAGAAAATAATATTACAACATATTTAGTATATCTCGCTGGGAGGTTCATGACCGAATATATGAAGCCAAGATGGTGGTTCCATCCAATTGACATGTCCCTCGTTGTCGCTGGGTACCAGAGAGATCCACTGATTCAGGAAACCGGCGAGTTCTTTCGCATCTGGACTGTTGTTTCCCTCCGAACAAAACTTCAGTAATATCACGCAAGAGATTTCATTCTTTGTCAAAAAGTCAAATAGACTCAAGGCAAAGCCCCCTCCGCTTATGTCCAGGCGGCTCTCATTGCTAAGCGGATCGACTGTTTCGGTCAATTTGCTCCACTTCAATTCCTCAAATTTCTTTCCGTGCTCGGCTTCCATACTTGGTGATGAAACATAACGCAAATCTGTGCTTCTCAATTCACTGTCAACCCTTACGAATTGCCACTTACTCGTCAATAGTATCACCTGAAATAAAAACAAAATGTTGTCAGTTTTTCAGTGTTCTTTGAGGTCTAGAGTCTCTAAAGACAAGAAGCAAGGAATTCTATAAATTTTTGCCTGTTGTGACAGAGTTTTTAAAAAATCATATATTTAGCTTTGAACTGTTACTAAATTTTTGACAAGATCAAATTCATAATTTGCAATATTAATAGCAAATCGAGGACATCTATACACATACTAAGTTACTAAAGAAACGTTCTTAGAATTATAAATAAATAATAACTCGTAGGTATGTTTACAGACAGAATAACAACTCTATACCATAAGCTATAATTAATGATGTATGTTGAATCGAAATGCATCATATACATTAAATCCATTTAATCGTATTTATTAGATTTATTTAAGTCTGTAATAAAATTCTTCGTACTGACAAAAAATACAAGAATCAATTTGTCAATACCTTGGAGAAGTGTCGCTCTTTCACGAATTCTTGTAACTTCGCGAAAAAATTGTCGAGTTTGTTGACCGGCGGTGAACGTATCTGCAGCGCGATGATGCGTTTTTCTTCGTGAATATATAAATCCGCGGTTGTGCACAGATCCGATGAATCTTTGTTGTACGGATCGGCACCCAAAAATGGTATGAAATCAGGACTGAAGATCTGTCCGATTCGGGTCATACCAGCGTTGTGTATTAATAAATCGACGGTCAGTTGTGCAACGTTACCAACGGCGACCGCGGGTACGATAAACGTGTAACCCGTAAGGTCAACTTTTTTCGTTAGCTTTATCATAGTTTTCCACGTAAATAAAAAGACAGCCTATAAATTGAGGAGACTTTCTTTGAAACTCCGGATTTCAGACTTTGTATTTCTGGCTGTTATCGAAATAATCGAATCGATAAAAACGTAGTACTGAAGAGTGGCCAAAGTTTTTGCCGGCTCATTGTCACTAACTTAGCGCGGCATAAAAACCGAAGGCGAGTTTCAACATCAACTGCGAGAGCTCGTCGTCGCAATTTGTGGTAACATATGCCTATCGAAATTCACAAGATGTGTTCAGTAACATTTAATTAATAATTGAATGTCCGGGACAACGGTACAAGAATGACACGAGTTAATGGATAAAACGATGTAATACTATTTACACTCCTGCAACAACATCGAAAGTAAATTTTTTTTCGGGAAAATGATAACATTTCGGATGATGTATATAATGCCAATTCACCCATTGCCAATTCTCGGAAAGACTGATTTTAGAACATTAGAACTGCAGACCGTAACATTTCGGGCGAAACATTATTTTCATCAAACCTGAATTTCTCTACGAAACACGGGAAAAATTTACCACCCAATGAGGTTTTGAAGCAGACACGTGGTTGCGAATAAAGCCGTAGGGTAGGGGAGTATTCACGTTCGTCAATAAAGGCTCAAACTCGTACTCCATTGTGAATTCAGGTTATAACACGGCAGGTCAACAAAATTTACATAGATAAAAAAAAGGCTTAATTATTGATGATCCGCTAACGTGTCCGTCTACAATCGAGGTAAGACTTCCGAGTTGTAGTAAATATCCAACTGCCATGTAACATCGTCAAAGCAACGGACGATCTTTAACAGCAAGAGGGCGAGGTTATGTTCTAAACGGAATGTTGTGATATACCTATATGTATATATACACACGTATATTGGATTTTAGCATGGCTTGGCTCACGAACGTCGTTCGCGTCGCCGCGAGGATTTGGACGCCGCAGATAACCGCTGTCCGGTTTCGTTATCACGCCGACAAAGTAGCACGAGGTCCTCTGTTAAGACGTTACGGTTACAAAGATCCTATCGAGTTTAGGGGTCTTCTGCCGCGCGAGAGCGATGAGAGGATCAAGCCGATGCCGTTGTATCGTCCTAAGAACGTTTGGTCAGAGAAGCGGGCTCTCTTCGGACAGAATGATTACATTGACATACTCGGCAGCGATAGGCTTCATCCGTCGAAATTGCTCTATCATGTGCCGGCATGGCTTCGTGGAGTAAGCGGCAACGAGTATCAAGTTCTCATCAGAAAGCGAAAAATCTTAAGTAAAACACCGTTTAAAGTCCAAAAGCCTGTCAAGTGGAGGGACTTAAACAAACGAATCAGGTGGCTGTACAAACACCTCAATCAAAAAACGAAGACGCTCTATACTAAAAAACAGTAGTTTGTAGTAATTATTAGATACGATTAATAAATATCTCTGAGACAAAACTACTTTTGTTGTTTTAATTTTTTATTTTTTTGTTGATTTAATTTTCACACCTTTGGAAAGAATATACACAAGTAAGAAAAAGAAAAGGTCTGATCAATAAAATGCAATAAAGCGTACACGTACAAAATAGTGAATTTATTTATCGACAATTAATCATGACCAAATGGATGCGAGAGAGTGTGTGGTGTACAATCATGAACGTCGCAAATACTTGTATATCGATCTTCTAATACTCATATGCTATATTGTTGACACTATTTTAACAAGGGCAATTGATAGTTATTAATTATTATACGTGAAGTCGTCGTTTCGCGCTCGCTTGTATGTACATGATCGAGTTAAAAATTAGCGTTACTCTAAGGGGAACGAAATTTTCTAGTATAAGAGGCAGACATTCGGTAAGTACGATGAAAACATTTTTTTTTCATATCAATAAAAGAAAAAATTATTGTAACAGAAAAAAGGAAATTCCCACACTAACAGCCTAACGTCTCGATCATCGACGTAGTTAATGTTCTTTTCATTGTTTTTAGGGGCTGTAATATGCACAAGACTGTTATCGTGAGTATTGTCGATTTTAATTAAAAATTAACAAGTTACGTTGAGTAAGAATACATGATGTCCTAAGATTGGAGCGCGCGCGCCCGCAAAGCTTCGATTTATCACTTTAAAATTGTTTATCTTATATCAATGTATGGCTCGGAGTTTTTTTTCTACAGAAAACAAATTTCTACATTTTTCTCCGTAAAAATGGTCACAAAGTTCTCAAAGAATCTTTCGCCATGTTGCATATCCCGGATTATTTTTAGTTTATTTTTCTCATTTATCTTCCCGATCACGAATTGTGTCCAATTATTGAAGTTAAGCGTGAATAGAGTCTTTTGGGAATTAATTAATAAATCCGTACGACACATGCCGGCGCGTTTCACGTTCCGAATATCGCTGTCCCCTCGGTAGCGACGTAATACTGTTAAGATCGGTCAGTACACAGAGATCTTTTTTTTCTTCATTTTTCGAATAAAAAAATCTGAGATAGATAACAAGAAAATCCACGGAATTTTTTAAACATCTGTAAAAAAGTTTGTTCCTCGGCTGAAAAAACGCTCAACTATTATGCAACGATTTTTCTAATTTCGATATATGATAAGAGAGAACGAGGAAATGAGGCGCGCGCGCGTGCGTGCGATGGAAGAATTTATCCTTAAGATTTTACCTTATGTACATCAAAATCAATGGCAGTTGTTTTTGCATCCGCGAAAAAAAAAATTATTCGAACGGCCGATATATTATTTTAGATCGTTTCTGCCGATTGGCCAGCTAAAATGCCGAAATATTATCAACGAGGTACGATCATATTTCATTCATTGTCATCAACCTCATAGGTGATTTTGTAAAAAGGACAGTAATGTCGTCTCGTAGTGCCTCGTGGCATCTAAATTTCTCAAACTATGCCTCTCGGTTGGATAAACCTGAAGCTGATACGGCTTGCCAGTCTTTATCAGTGCATTTATCAATTCGCTCGTGTGAAAAAAATGTACATTCTCGTCGATGAGACCGTGTATTATTAACAAACGATTCTCGTCGTCGGGAAACTTGTTTACATATGTTAGTACGGAGCCGTTTGCGTAACCTTGATAATTGTTCTGTGGAAGATCCATGTAACGCTCGGTGTATCCGGTGTCGTAAAGATTCCAGCAGGTCACCGGTGCACCGGCTATAGCAAGCTGCAACAGACGACACATTAGATTTTCAAAGTTTGAGCATGGCGTTTTTTCTTCGTTTATTCTGAAATTACCAATGCTGTCGTAGCCTGACGATGTTTGGATAATTCAGTAAGTACCGAAATCAATACGATTGTACATGCCGCGCTCGAAGAACGTACGGCACAGTAGAGTTTCAATTTTTTTTTCTTTGATTTTGGCGACTTACCTTGAATACTTCGGGATACTGAATTATGCCCATAAGGCTAAGATAACCACCGTAGGACCATCCGTGAAGGGCTACCCGGTTTAGATCAATATAGCCAGTTTTTTCTGCTAACAGTCTGAGAACCTCAACTTGATCGCTCAACTCAACCGTTCCCATTTTCTTTCTCAAGTGACTTTCGAATATTAGGCCTCGGTTTTTTGAGCCACGAGAATCTATGAGAACTACGCAGTACCCTTGAGCGGCAAGCATGTGCATACGAAGATGTCTCATTCCCTGCAGAAAGAATAGAAAAATAAGTCATAAAAAAGTTAACGCATTGCAACAGAATCGTTTTGGCCACTCCATAGCGACCGCATCGACATAGATTGATTAGGTTGCTGCTTGCCTTGAATGTATTCGAAACGAGTTGAACATCCGGCCCTCCGTAAACCTGCAAGATCGTCGGATATTTGACGGATCTTTGAAAATTGTGAGGCTTGAAGACCATCGAGTATATTGTGTCACCGGATGTTATTTTGTGCGCGTATATGGCCGGAGCGAAGAGTTCAGACTCCGGAATTGTGGGCTCCAAAAGATATCCTACGGGTGTTAGAGTAATACTTTCCACCGTCCAGTCTGTTTGCGATATTCTGAACACCTGTAATCATACATGAAATAATGATTACCATAAGCGATAACTTATAAATCTAACTTAAGTAATATAAATTTTAATTTGAGTTACTTGATAATAAAATCTTCGAATCAAATTCATATACTTTTAAACAGCTACAGTTCAATCTTAGATTAAAAATTGAATAATAAAAAAACGCTGTGAAAACATTTATTTATACCTGGCACGTTGGTGAGCTCTTGATCGAACTATACACGGTGACTAGCATTGTGCACTCTTTGTTGAAATAAATGCTGTTGTAACTACAACCGGGTCTTGTCAGTAGTCGAATCTCAAGAGGTCGTCGTAGCGATACTGCGTA
The DNA here is from genome assembly GCA_963978505.1 of Listrodromus nycthemerus. Taxonomy (NCBI): domain Eukaryota; kingdom Metazoa; phylum Arthropoda; class Insecta; order Hymenoptera; family Ichneumonidae; genus Listrodromus; species Listrodromus nycthemerus. The sequence continues at coordinate 3,351,275 of OZ021679.1, forward strand.
AATGTGCTGTTCGAGAGGATTCTCGCGCAATCCCGCGAAGTAAACGATCGAATTAACCTCGTCGACCCATAGTTTCCTACGCAGTACCTGCCAGTCACCTTGAGTTATAGGGATCTTCGAAATTACGCGAGGCTGCAAATAGACACTGTCCAGTCGATCGAGGGGCTCCTCCACACCGTTGCTTAGGCCTGGGGTTCAAAAGAATGCAGCTAATAATATATATATAAATTGTTCGATTGATTTTGCTTAAATTCAGTAGGGTTCATCGAACCGTGATTACGTATTTCGGTATAGGTCTTGCTCCGATAGCTAAAAAATCGGGAAAAATACTTTTGGAAAAATAAAAATCGCGTACAAAGAACTGAAATTGCTAAAATACAGTTCTGAAGAAACGTTGACTATCAACCACACATGTCGTAAATGACATTTCAACTTGATCGGTCATGGCATTTTCAAGTTATAGTAGTTTTTTTTCCCCGCGCGTGTCACAAATACATCCGGATGTTTGTTCTGAACGAGAGTTGCCGATGTTTTCCATTTTTCAGAATACTCTGAACATATTAACGTGAAAATCTCGAGAAAAAAATTGTGTGAGATCAAAATTTCTTTTACGAAAAAGCAAGAAATAAACACAAAGATTCATGTACCAGCTATACTTGACGTGATGAGATACAGATGCATAAATTTCGTTTCCTCACTGCCCCACAGGAATTTGACTTCTGTTGGCTCATCGGACGGCAAGAAGTATAGAAGATCATTGACGTTTATCCAAATTGTGCTGTGCTCTGAATATATCACCTGAACGCTGGCCGACGAAGGGGTGAAGTAAATCTCCGAGCTGTAAACGTTTGGCGGAGGCTCGCAAAAATTGTCGACCGATAGCAGAACCAGCTCGAGTCTCTGCTGTTTTCTGTCGAGCAGCTGCACCCAGACGCTAAAAAAAATTGTTACATTTAACCGCACGGATAGAAACCCTTCACACATAAAATTAACGAAAACTTACTGTCGAACGATAAAATAAAAACTGTTTCGTACTCACTACTGAGCGTTCGGAGTCCATCCGACTCTGACTAAATACTCCATCCACGGGAACATGACGTGCAGAGGATACTGAAGTTCGAGAATCTCTATGTTGACGATCTGATGGGTGTCGGTCAATCGAAACTGTACCATTTTTAAATTGCTTTTGGCGTTTGACGTGCCGGCTCGTGGAAATCTAAATTCGTCGATTTCACCGGAATTCAGGGTCGACGATGGAAAGCAGAAAATCTTGACGTCGCTCTCGTCCACCTCCTCGTAGACTATCCTGTACACGCCGTCCGTCGACTTAGGCTGCCACCAGTAGCCAGTGTACCTGACGAAGGATGATCGTATTGTCTCGTCATCGTTGCAACATAATTTATTTCGAAATAATAATTTATGAATTTATCAAAATCTATTACAATTTGGTGATTCGAAAATGATTCGGACGATTTGTTTGTCTTTTCATGTGAATGAGCATCCAGTAATTGTAATCCGACCTACGATCAGCACAATAGTGCTGTCTCGCGAATGGCCAGGCTGGAAACGAATTATCCGCATTGCATTTTACGGGTTCCGCTTCCGAGGCCTTTAAGTCATTTAGGCACGGTGTATCACACGTGACACCCTTCTTTGAATTCAGAAAAAAAAGAATTAATCAGCAACTTATCTATTTGGAGCCTCACACAAAAAAGTATGTTCAAAAGGTTAAAAAGATGACAAACACAGTAGTTGTGAGTTACGAATCGATCCGGGTGTCACACAAGAAAATATGTGTCTATTATGAGTAAAATAAATTCAAGAGTTGTAATTATAATCATTCACAACTATTATAACCCGTTATTCGGAACTCTAAAAATGGGGAATTTTGTAATACTGATTATCGATACTTAATGCCGATTTGAACACCGCAAAGAATAAATACATCGAATAAATTAGTTAAAAATTAAATTAGAAAATTATGCTGTGAACCTCGTGAACTCTTCTTGCATGACGTACGAAGGAGTACCAGCTGTGAGAGGGTCGTCCGAAAGATTTCGTCCGCCCTTTCTAGCGTGGGTAAGACGTACCGAAGAGCCGGTTATACTGTGCGACAAATACAAATCACTCGCGCACGTGTGGGCTATCAGTGAGTTGTGATACGGGCATATTTGCGGGTTCAGCTTTGCTCCCGGAGTGGAAATTCTCAATTCGGACGGGAACAGCGGTCCAGGCTAAAGAGAAACAAACATCTCTGTGATATTTTCGTAAAAAGTTTTCAGATCTTTTTTTCATGTGCTCCTCTCGTATATCATATATAAATTATCTGATAATTCTATTTTATATTCAATTACCGCGTAACCCGTGTCCACGCATTGATAAAGACTACTCGCCGCCGGAAACACCAGTTTTCCACTGTCGGGATGAATCTCGTAACTGGTAATACCCCACGTTGTCAGTCTTTTTCTCTCCCACAATAACTGCTCCTCTCTTGACAGTCTATTGGCACTGGAGACACTTGAAATGAGAATTTTTATCGTTTCTACAACAGCCCACTGTCGAATGCTTTCTTTTTAACACATTTTTTATCAAAAATTCACACGAGAATGAAATTCTGTGGAAATGTATCTTTGTTTTCATGTTCCCTGATATACAATAATAATATTGTTGTTTCATTATTATATCATTTTTTGCAAAGTAAGTATACAACTTATAAAGAAACTGTCTGGATCAATGAATTTATAATTTGTCTTCACACCACCACGCGTGCATCTAATATGATTCTCATCTGCTTTATTGTTTCTGAGTTCATTATCAAAAATAAAATAAAAAATTTCATAAATGGGTTGATAATCGCCTTTGCTTAATGATATTGAATAATTAAGAATTTTATCTCATATGTTACCGTATTCTGAACAGAGGGGGCATTCTCAACTAAGATAGGTTGAAAGATTTCATTTCCACCATATTGGAGCTACAGCTACGCAGTTGTGTCTTATTCGAATAAAATGAAAAATTCAAGTACTCGCTTTTAACTTTCAATTATCGCATCTTAACCATACCTCTGGAAGTTTGCTTCAATTACAGGCAGCCAGTACAGCCTTGCTCCATTAACGTGATCAAAATGGCCAATATCAACGTAGAGAAGAGTCGTCTCCCAGCTATTGCTCGGAGTTCCAAGAAAATAAATTCGTGTCCTGCAGTAATATTGCGTTAATGACTAAAATACAAAAAATAACTCAAGATTGTCAAGAAAAAATAATAGCAAAATTTCATAAACGGACAATATCCAGACTCGTCCGGTTCGATGTTGTACCTTCCGTCGGGCAGCGATCTGAAGGTGACAGCATCCGGGACCGAGCCATCCGAAAAGCCAGACAGTTTGCGCCTGAATTCTCTGACGACTCCACGTAGCTCAGACCACGATTTTTTTGGCGATTTGTTGGTTTCCGTGTTGGAGCCCTCAGCGCCATCCTTGCACGCCTCCATCACTCGATTCCTCAAATTTGTAAAATCTTCTAATTTCTATGCCCGTTCATTAACCCTCCACAAATCCACGCAATTCGATCGATCGCCGAAGAACTCACCCTGAAGCAAAAAAGAATTGTTAGAAAATATAAATAAAAAACACCAATGAACAGCAGAACAAAAGAAAAACCGAAAAAAAGTATAAATTCGTTTGCGAAAGTTTTTTCAGTTTTTTTTTAGGTTACAATCACGTTCGGAGTAAGATCCGCGGAGGAAGTGCCGTTTTGAGTTTTATGTACGGTCGATGACGCAGCGAGTATTCGAAACATCTTGACATACTCGTTGGCCCGGTACGAGCGGGTGCTCGTTTCGTAGAACGCACAGGGTATCGGGCGGCGAAACGTACCGACCAACTATATCAGTTGGCACGCGAGCTGTCACAACAGAGGAGCGTGACAACTGAGGTTTTATATAGCGGTTTATCTCTGGCACACAGCTGGAAGGAACACACGGCCTGTGGTGCGATAGCGAGGACCGATTGGATAATAATAACAATATTATAAATTATATATCGTGCAAATTTTTTCGTCGTCGAACTCGGGCTCTCGATGACAAGCTTTTTTTTTTCAGAATTTAAGGGGCTCGCACGTTATTGTTGTTTCTTAACCTTGAAAGAAAAAATGTTTATCTCTTTCTTTGATTTTTTTTGTCTTTCGTAACGTTAAAAATAACCGGACCGGATAGCCAAAACCTTCTTCTTGGCGAACTCTCCCGACGATTGAGCCGCCCTCTTTCCGGTTAGTGGAAACAACGCCGAAACACGTCGAGCTCGAGTCAGTGGTTCCCGTTGCGGATAAAGTTTTCACCCTTCCCGACCACTGGGTTCTCAACTGAGATTGTTTTTATTTAGACTTTGTTACATTTTGGTGTTATTCAAAAGCATACGAAACACTATGGTGTGCAAAAGAGATAGCATTAGTGGCACTTACGTCGGAGCGAAAAGTACACTCGGAAAGGTGGTTCACATACTCTTAAGAGAATGCGAAACTGTGTCCTTCCACGTGTCCAGTGCCCAGTCTGGTGTCAAAAACTGCAATTAACTTTTCTCACGACTGCGAGCAACTACGGTCAAAACAAGCGTGTCAAAGGTAGTTGGAAATGGAAAAAAATCTATTACATTTTTTCCCACGGAATTTCAGCATTCAGGATTGAAAGAAAAGTCTGTAAAACGAGTTCGTGTAGAATTTGATACCGACTGTAAGTGTTTCGCGTGGTCTCAAGGCGAGGTGAAACGGATTCGGTCGGTAAAAAAAACTGTAACGAATCGCATTCGGAGATGGTGGACATTTAGCGAAGAAGCAAAGTATCAGCTGATATAGAATTGATGATATTTCCTATTTACCCTAAATGTCAACCATTTTTACATTGTATTGTACATATTTCTCTTGCACCGATATGTCAACGTGGTAAGTATTTTAACTGACCGTAAGGAACAACGGAACGTGGGCAAAGGAACCGTGTGATACGTCTCAAATATATTAGGAATTCATTTTTAATGCAGTCAGCGACACGACAGGATGAATTGAGGAACACGAGGAATCTGAATACGTAAGGAAATAGAACGCGTTTACTCGAAGCCTCACTGAAAAAAAGAAGCCTTTTTCCCAGTAAATCACAATGTCCGGTGAATGTAGCAACACGTGAGGTTAACCTGCGACAAATGAGTGACGAAAATCCCCCTTGACGACAAGTAACATCAAGATTGAAAAAAAAAAAAAAATCTTGGCGTTCTTCGAAGAAACATCCAAGGTCGAGCCAAGATCGTTCGACGAATCGAGCGAAGTACATCGACAAATTTAATTAATTCGTTTCTCATTTTTAAGGTGAATCGATACAAACTGTAAAGATGGATAAATTGCTAATTTGCCAACGGAAATCTCGTTCAAATCGTAACTTTTTATATGATTGTTTATTTTGTATGCAGAACGAATATAACGATATTTCGGCAATCGTTGGAATTCATTGGAATCGTTTGGAATTCAACGATGTCGAATCAGAGCCGAATAAAATGCAAACATTCCATGTGGGAACACATCAAGACCAAGATGTACACGTGTGGACAATTAAAAAGACATTGGGAGGTGAGCTGGACATTTTTTCAAAAAAATAATTAATAACATACATTTTTTATTTGCGATTCGCTGCAATGTTTTCACTACGTTACCGATCACGAATGACGACTTTGTCGATTGTGAGTAACATCTCAACGGTCAAACCGTGTTTCCAGTAAAATAAATAAATAAAATTTTTCTCAACCTGACACTAAAAAATTCAATAGATATTAAAAATTACACTTTTTAAAACTTAAAAAAAAAAGTTTGCACTCAAATAAAAACGAAAATTCCGCGTGAAAAAAATTCCGTCGGAATTTCATCAAATCTGATTCATCAAATAGAAACAAAGATCTTATCGAATATTTTTACTGCTTCGCGAAAAATAATTATAATTTACTTTATGGCAACTCTTTTTTTTTTTTTGCCAATTTAGCAAATATTTTTGGCGTGACGTCTGAATTATCAATTAATTTTCAATACATGAGTTATCGTGTATTGATGTATTTTTAATCGGCGTGAAGGCTCGCTATCGAACTCGAGAATGAAGTGTAGCACCTACAAGCCGTGGGTTCAACGACTGAACCTTTTTACGAAATAAGTGTCGATAGAATTCAACGGATATATTAAATTCTCTCATCGCGCACATTGAATTAACGGATCGACGTCTGTGAATGGTTTTGTTTTAACATACAATGAATATAAACGCGCCTTGCGAGCTCCTCGAATCGTCGTCGATAATCGACGCATAAAGACTCACATCATGTGTGTCAAACTCACAAAGACGCCAAAAATGTTCCTTCCTCAAAAGAAATGTGTTACAGTTTTTGTTACCGACCGAGTTAGGATCGAATGCTGCAAGAATCACAATCGACCCAGGTCGCCTCAATATCTGCGCCTTGCACTTTAGAACGACACCTTACCAGTGACTCAGGAAGGATGAATTACAGTTTTCTTTATCGACCGTGGTGGAGAAACCATCGACGGAAAACTATGCCGACGCGACGACCTTCGCGAGTCACGTGCGAGTCGCCAGAGGCGAAGGAGTAGAGCGCCGTGGGTTGCCATGGCGAAGGTTCCTCGGACGGGGATTCCCCTATTGCCGTTGAAGAGTTAACGTTGCACGCTCTCGAGCTCACACGTTTCTCTCACAATTAATACCGAGCCCTGATGAACTCACGGAGTGGCATATTGTGCGGCGAATTTATCGTCGTGAATCGGGCACGAGAATAACCAGCGAGCATCAACGCATAACGCGACACGACAAAGTAATTAAACCATCGAAAACGGCCGGTGGTAGCGGGAAGGAGAAGGACGGTGGTGACGATTACATCGATTTCGCGGATCGCTGAGCCACAGGCCGACACAGAGCCGGCTTACCGAGACTGTGTTCGAAAGCCTGGAAACGAGCAGCTCGGCTCGCTCCTACTTCGTCAAAGTTAAATTGAGATTCAACAAATCTCGGTACTCGCGGGATCGAACGGGAACTCGCTGGTTGCGTTGAGGGGAAGAGGCCTCGTGTCTCGGGTAATGCGGAGAACGAGGCTTTGGCCCGAAGAGAAAAGGCACAGGGGGAAGCAGCAGGAAAAGCTTAGCCAGCGGAGAGAGCCGAGGCAAAGCGACGGAGATCAAAGGGCGTGCCGGCAGCGAAAGGGATCCTGGGATCTCCGTCACTCCACTCTTGGCCCCCATTATTTTTTCCCCTCCTCCGTATCGGCACCCGCGCCCCACAGGAACTGCTTCGAGCTTTGCTTCCACGCGTCGAATGAACGCTACTTTTTTTTTTTTAATTAACGCTGCAGAGGCTAATTTTTTTACAATTATTTCTTTTCTTACTCATAGGCGGAGATATTTTTTAAAGGCTCTGATAAGACTTTTTTGGGACTCTACAAATATTTTGGCAATATTGGAAAATAGTTGTTAAAGATTTTTAAGACATTATCAAAGTAATTTTTTGGCTGCTCAGGAAACTTACATTGAAGTGTATTACATTTCTTTATTTTTTACATTTCGTCAAAAATGTTAACGATTGCATCGCCAATCAATATTGCATATGCATACCAGTACAAATGAGGAACATTGGTAATGAATACTTCGGTAAAAGACGAAAGTAAAGATATTTCGAAATATCTGATCACTACATTTTTGAGATATTTTCAAAGTTTTTACTTGGAATGTTTTGATAATATATTTTAAAAAATTACTTTCATATCTTATATAAAATTTTCGTGCTATATGGGAAAGAAGCTGTCTCAGTAATATAATTTGATTAATTTGAGTTTTAGTGTCACCGTATTGGGAACAGTAAAAAATCTCAGTGGAGAAGCACAGTTTTTAGCTGGCGCTCGGATGTTTGTGTGCGGGTTTGACAGACTCGCGTAGTTTGGAACGACTCTGACCCGGAAGCGGTTTCAGATAGTCGATTAAAATTTTGAAATTTCCAACGGACGTTGAACTCTGCACCTGAGCGGCGTTGCGCGAATAAACCGGGAAAGAGGTGGCTCGAAACTGCCGTCGATGAGAGCCACTGCTGCAATTCCATCGAGCTACACAAGCGTTTGCCATACGAACAACAGGGAACAAAAACCGTATTTGTTTCCGTGGAACACGATAGACCCCTCGGGGTTTTCAGCTGACCCGTTGTCAAGCGGAGAAATCAATGTTCGAAAACATTTTAAAAAATCACAGATTGCACCAAAATGGCTCCCGAAATAACATTTTCTCCTTCGACGTTTCAATCCCTTTTTCCGATGTATTTTTTTTGCCTATTCATCAGGAATCTTCTATTCATTTTACTCCAATTTTTTCTTTCACTAATTTCGAACCCACTTTCACCGTTTATTTAACTGCTACCATTAACTTTTATTAATTTTACTGCTACTGCAATAATTTCTTATAAAAAATCTCGTCACAGGCAAAACAAAATCTACCATTTACGAAGGATGCGAATGGAAACCCCTTAAAAAAACACTTATCAATGTATCCGATTAATTGGTACACTCTACTTTTCAATATCATTCGAATTTCCATTAGCACAAAAGACAATATCACCTTTTATTCGAAGTCCTTCTTTTGATGTATGAAATTCCTGTAGGAATGCGCATTCCCCTAGTCGAAACCGGAACGACAACCCTACCCCAAGAATATCCACTATACCTGTATATGGCAATCGCTCATTCCGTGTCGTTCCTCGTTCGCGCGTTCATCGACGCAATTTCATCCTTTTTTTTTTTGCCTTTTTTTTCATAACAAAAATTCATATCGACGTTCGAGTGTCTTCACCGATTAAGTCTCTGTGGAATGGTGGAGTATCGGGGGTCAACGACACAGAACCGGAGAGGACCAAAATTGACGAATTTATTTCGTCGTGTTTCCGGTTGTGGTTGTCGTCGTCACGGACGAAAATTGATTCGACGGGGTCGAATCTTTTGAGAGTAAAAAGGGCAGGATGTCAGAGTGGTCGAGATGTCTGGCGTCTCTGAATCACAACCCGAAGAATGCCGCTTCGGTCGGGAAGAAATCTCGGTGGCGCGTTTGGGTATCCGGCGAGCAGGAAGTGATCGAAGCTATTTCGTTTTTTTCCCAGTTCGCCACACTTCCGTTTTCTATCGAAAGCGGGCGGCGCTGTGAACGTACCTCTTCCGACCGTTCTGATCGACACAAAATACCTAAAATCAAGTAGAAAAGGCGCGATGCGGTCAGACACGCTAACTGAAACGTGTGTGTTCGGTTAAACAAACAACAACCGACGTTCGACGACGGATTGTTGTATTGAAAAATAAGATTAATTTTTCAATGCAACAATTGTGGTGAACAACTGAAACCTCCGTCGCTGGTAGAAGGTTGCTTTACCTCTTTCGGCGAATGCTTTCCGTAGCTACGCTGGTATATCGGTTCTTTGCCACAAAGTGGTGGGGGCGATGCTAAACACGGCCGTTGTGGATAGTCGATGGCCAGTTTGCCGATATACCGCGACGACGGTCGCGTTACCTTAACTACTTACGCCGCTGAGTTGCCAACGCTGGAAGAAACCTGCACGGGACGCGTCCCGAACGGGCGAACAGGAGACCGAGGAGCAAAATCAACAGTCGAAAGCCGACTGACGGTGATACAAATAATATATCTGTATCCATGTATAACAGCGAGATTTCTCCTCGTTCCTGTTCGCCTATCGAAATACCGTCGTTTTCGGGCTTCGAGGTAGCTCTGAGTTAAATTGTTTTTTTTCCACCGCGACTCCGGGAGGAAACTCAGTTAATTAAATTTCAGCGAAGGGTCGTCGAATGTGCAATGAATAATTCGACATTTCTGAGGTCGTCAGTGCATTACACGATAGAATTTCCGGGACTGTTCGAGCTTGTTGAATATTAATTTTATCATCTATAAAGTATTCTTTTTTTTTTTTTGGTTATTCGCGTTACGTCACTGAAGCGAACGACGCGACCGCTGTCAGGAGTACACGGAAGGGTGCACAGCAATAAGCTGAGTGTATTTTCAACGGCCGGACTAAGTTCGTTCACTTCATTTGCGTATCTCTCATCGCATCGATTTTTCTCGCTGTCGTTTCAGCCGACACGGCATGGAGAAGCTTTCTTTCGATAACACAAACCAACGCGACTCGAGGGAGGCGATCAACCCTTTAACGAGTCGCACGGAGGCTTCCGATAACTATTATTTTTATTATTGTTTCCGGCAATTAAGAGAAGTTTTTTAAAAACAGTGGAGGCCGGTCCGTTTTGCCCCCTTGAAGTTTCTTTTCACCCTGATCGCTATGCACAGGAGGGAATCCGGAGCGACCGAGGTGCACGAAGTCGGGGCGATGCGAGAGGCTGCTGGTGGTTATAAAATTGCATCCGCTATGCAGGTAACGTAAACCGGAAGGTGGAACACCCGAAACGGGTCGTACAACTTTCATTCCCATTTACACACATCCACGTGACGCAGAGCCTGAGTGCACGAATTTGGACCGTAGAGGCGTTAAATAAAACATCTTGGATGCGCCGGTTACGCGCCGACTGAGCGAGAACCGGGCATCCTCGAGGTCCAAATACCATCCGCTTTTTACTGCTCGGAGCTTTCGAATATCTCGATTCTACTCCAACATTCCGCCGCAGTCGATAACGAGTACACGACGATGAAAGAATTTGCGCAGATACTCAAATTTGTGACCCAAGTTCAATCGCAAATATACATACGGATTTTCGGAATTTCTTTGATACTCATCTCGATCCTACGAAAACCGTACAAGAAGAAAGTCTGCATCCTTTGCGTCTTTAAAGCTCCTTAAGGGCAAACCGAATTTTATTGTAACGTATCATGTAAGCTTATCGCATTTAGTGGACGGTGATTATAAAAATTTCCTTTACGTACTTTACGCACCCTGATTTTAAAGCGCCACAATTACAGGTCTGCTCTGTACTGTCTTTATCTACTGATTTCTGATCTACGCACCATTACACTTTTGTACTTCGCCGTCACGGCAAGAAACAATTTTTTTATTTTTTTACTATTTCATCTCTCAACCTCTCTGGCTCTTGGGACTTCCCTCTGCTTCCACTCTTCTTCCACCCGCGAATACGTTCGACGAAAGTGTAACAATAAATTAACTCTCAAGCGCACGATCCATGTAAAGGGAAGAAACCTACGTGTAGGCATCCGTGAGAGATCAGGTATATAAATTCCATCGCTGCTCCTACACGGTGGAAATACACACAGACTGCAAGAAGTTAGGACTGACAGATACTGACTTTTTATACTCATCTTTATCTCACTATCATCCTTCCGACTGGCGCGCACGTACCGGTGGAAACTACTTCGAGACTTTGCGAACTCCGGTGGACGAAAATGTTGAACGGTCTCGGTTCCCAATGTTTCTGCTCAGTGAGATAAAGATTGTCGTAAAGTTTTTTAGATTTTCAGGATATTGGAAGGTTGCCGGGGGGGGGGGGGGGGGGAGTGCAGTTACGTAACGTGAGGATTTTTCGGCGACAGACGTAAACGGATTGGTATTAAAATATTGAATTACGAAGGTTTTTTTTAGTATCGACTAACCGAACGAAAACTTTTTTGTGTAGAAAATTAAAACAAATTCCCTCGGGAGGAGAAGGGTGCGGATCACAGATTTTAAAGAATTGCTTATCCTGATTTTTTTCCTGTTCTTATTGGGAAATATTAGAGGCTTAATCCTGAAAAAAAAAAATAGTGAAGCAGAGCCTAGAAATAAAAAGGTCGCAGAGTAATTCCAGTAGGTACGGAAAGTCCTTTCGCACAAAGTGTTTGGTGCTGTGACCAAGATTAATTTGTGGCGTTGCGGGGACGAGTGTCAAAGTAAAAATATCCTTCCGTGTCCCGAGGTGCTACAAATATCCTACTTAAATGACGATTATTCGTAAAATTTTCGATTTTTTTTTTCAGAGCCACGAATAACAACGGTCAAAGGTCACGGAGCATCGAGGACGAGAATAAATATCGTTGCTCCTCGATTCGTGAAGTACTTCGGTCTGTGCATCTCGGTACTCCCTCGGGACAGGCAAATTTTTTATTTCCGTAGGCAACGACCATTGGAGGATGGGTTCTGGGCGAACCCAAACGGGGAAGGGTGCGTTGTCTTGAGTAACTCGTCGGTAGCGCAGTCGAATTGTAACCCAGTGGAGTCTCGCCACCCTCAGTGTTATACACGAGGGAAAAGAAAACCACCCGGCGGAAGGCACCGAGAGAGAAGCTGGCATATGTTGGAGCCTCCGGGCATCAAAGATTTAAGCTCGGTGCCTCGCCGTCTCTCCATCGCTCCTATTTTTTCTTCGTCAATTCCTCCATCTCTCAGCTTCTGCATTTTCTATATCTTTTCCCGAGTCCCAAACGCGGTTTCTCTTCTGTATTCCCATCGCAGCGGAAAGGCTATTCGAAACGGAGTCTTGCTCGTTGCGCCCTATCGGTAGCTTCGTTGGTTTACCGTAAGGTAATCCGGGGTGATATGCCGGGTCGGGTGATATACCCGATCCGACGCTTCCCTTCGGAACCCCCTGCGAAAACATTTAACCGGTTGAATTTCTCGGCTGCCCCGTGTAAAAAATCGTAGGAACGCGAAGAAATCAATCACGTAGTTCCCGGGTGATATTGTTGAATGAGGGACTATTTAAAAAAAAATTTCGACAAATAATTTTAAGAAAGACCAAATATACATAGTTGACAAAAACTCAATTATTACGATAATTTATCGTTGACTAATACAATTTTTTTTAAATTTGTTATTCAACATTTTCCACCGAACTCTCCTCTCATAATCTTCGTGAATTAAAAAATAAACCGTGGTAACATCACCTGAAATTGTTTTACGGTATTCTCCGTTGTCTGTCATTTCATTTCCATTTCTCATCTCACTCACCGATCGACTCTATTAATTCCGTGCGTCTCGTTTCTCGTCGGGTGTGAGGCGAGGGGTTTAACGGAGTCTGAAACGAGTTACAGCGAATGTGCATTTGGATGGAAAATAAGGGAACTCGTAAAGTTCCCGTCGAGAGTCAGCATTGTACCTCGAGTCGGCGTAGACGAACAGGTGAAAAAATTCAAGGGAAGTCAAAGACCGAGAGTGCGCCACGGGATACGTCGAGAGTCATTAACATATTTCAGAATAATCATGAAGTTTGAAGCTTCGAACGACATAACAGTCAATGTAATTTTCGTTCTAATTTAATTTGTAAATTCGGAGGGAAACGCCGAGCAAAATAGATAACACAAAGTCCCATCCAAAAAGAGAAAACGGGGATGAATCTCGTTTACGATAAATCGAAATTATTAAAATTGATAGTACGGAAAGGATGAATAAAAAAAATTTGCTTCGTTGAGTGGAGCAAAACAGATTTGATGGATTCATTTCCAACCGTTCTCGCACTCGATAAATCGACATTGGTAAAAATAGCCTGCTTAAGGAAAATTCATACAAAACGGGTCGATAAAGTGAAAAAATAAAGTAAACAGCTGATCGAAAATCCAATTAATTTCCGTCATCGGATCGCGCGATACCCGAAACCACTGATCAGGCAAGTAGGGGCGGATGGACCGGTCGATCTGTTATCGGGTTTTCTTGCTAATGGGGTTGCGCTATATTCACCACTCCCTCCAGTGTATAACGTTACACGTGGACGAGACCGTACGAGTGACTGTGCGATTCGACCCTCGTTGTTTACTCAGTCGACAAATTCCAACCACGAGTAACAAACTACAATGGTTGTTGTGCAAGAAAACGTCCGAAGAGCATTCGGAGTGTTGCGTTAGGGATCGTATACGTCTGCCAAAGGTGGATCATTACTGACGTGCCTGATGCGTCATCTATTTTACTCCCTTGTATCTCGGGTCGATTTTTCCTTCATCCCAATAAACCATCAATTTTTCTCACCCTTTTGTTGCTTCGCACCGAAGCGTACCTTTCACCCTAAATTCATTGCAAAACACAGAAATGCTATCAGCATCATAAAAATGTCCATCAAATAAAATGTTGAATCAATCCACAGCATAATTTTTTAGAAAAAAAAAAAAAATGCAAGTTATCGGTTTTCGTCCACTGATCGCACCACCTGAACGAACCGTTTCCAACCGTACCTTCGTGTGTAGTTAATTTCTGCAAAGTGCTACCAAGTACAAGAAAAAGTAAGGTCGAACAACCGCTTCAAGGCTTAGCACCATAATTGAGTATCAATAAAATACAACGAGATGCTTGTAAAAAAATTCGGACAGGTGAGAAAAAAATGAACGAAAATTAAATATAAAATGGTGTATAAAATTGAAATATCACTTTACAAGCCGATCAGTCACTGATAATTCAATATTTTATTGAATATCTTTAAGAATAACACCTTGAAAAAAAAATGACGTGAATATTCCTATTTTATTTATTTTTTCGATTCAGCGTGGAAGCACAGAGCGTTCCTCACGTATTTTGCCTTGCCTCGGCCCAAGAACCTTATGGAAAAGCTCGGGAACAACGACCTTCCATCCGCGTTTTTAGTCGCCTTATAAGAAGCCGGTATTCCGGTGACGTCGCTCAACAACGTAAGCAGGCTTTCCCCGAGATCCCATTATCACTTTAACCTGCGAGGAAAATATTCAATACGCCCGACTGAATTATGTAACTCTCGCTTCCCTGGGCTCTTACTTTCTTACTTTACCCCATTTTCTCCCATCGCGTCGAGGCCGCGCTTAGCGTGACGGAGGCCTCGGAGGGAGGCGCCGTAGCGTGGACTGAGAAAGTTCAGATGGTGACTGAAGGGACGTGGACCATCGCGTTTCAACTAACTGCCGGTAGTGACGGTCCGAAAGCCACGATAGTAGGTTTTAAAGGTAACCGTGAGAAAGACGTCGTTCATGGTTGTCTCTAAAAATTCTCATGGCACGAAAAATATGGAGAAATCGGTCAGGGATCAAACGATGATCCCAATTCACACGGTTGAATCGCTGCTGGGTAACAATAATTAAACTAATTGTCACAATTCACTTCACGGTTCGCAAATGGAAAATACCAAAATGTTTATTAAAAAAAAAAAAAAAAAAAAATTACCAGTTACCTGGAATTTAAAAAAAAAAATTTATATATTTTCTAGTGTTCGACTTATTAATTGGAGAACGCAAAGATTCGTATAGGAAAAGCCAACGCAACTGATCCGTTCGTTCGCCGAGAGATTCGTGTGGGTGTAACGATAAATTTCATTTCGGTGGAATAGCAATTTACTCATCCCTATGAATGGCTAAAAGTTCCATCGTGTATGCGGGAGAACGGCGATATGTGGGAGGACAGCGAAGCCGACCTTTATCGAGTGTATTATTCTATAGTCGCGAAAGTGCTATCAATTTATATAATGCTCGGGGTGTGTGTATTAGCACTAGGAATATACCCATCCAATAAACTCGGAACGTCCATTAGTCACGTGGGAACGTGTTAATTTTTCATCTCACACACACACACATCGATCAATCCAGCCGTGACTGTATCGCCCAGCGCGGTACGGTACGCGTTATCTTTTTTTTTTTTATGAATTTTTCTGGCACTCTCTCACACGTAAGAAGTGCCGATTAAAATGACGATTTTTCTAAAGATTCGTCTCATCGGACTGACGTTTATCTTTGCGATAAATCAACCAACGCAGCTAGAATTTTTCACGTAGTCTCGTTGATTCTTTGACATTAATCTGGAAACAATAAAAAAAATTTAAGTCTCGTTATTTGCAACGAGACTAGTTGGGGCGGAGTTCTTCTAATTAACGCCTCGCAGGAGCGCTTGCTTCGTTTCGTGATAACGTGAACTCTGAGGGCTTCGCGTTTCAACGGTATCTGGTATCGTTTTTTTTTTTTCTTCTGATAAGAAGTTAAGCTATTTTGATATTAAAGTACACGTTAGGCAGTGTACGAGAAATACCGGTTTACCTGTAATATACTCTTGTGCTTTCTTCTAATAGTGTTGCGCTTACCATTTTTCGTCGACAATGGCGTGACCGGAAAGCATCCAACCCTCCATGGGGTTTCTCTCTTTCGCTCCTTGCCGACGTTGTTGTATTTATTTCTCGAGAATACAGACGTCGAGCGGAGAAACCTTAAAGCTCCCTTCACAGTGGAAAAGCTCCGCCAGCTTTCCGAATTTATAAAACCGGGTCGCCGTCACGAAGTCACTTCCGGTGTGAAAATCAAACCTTCGATGAGGGAGGTTCGATCGGTTCGGATAAAAGAACAAACCACTTTTTTCCCCCTCAAAGTAAAATTATTTTCCTCGCGGAAAAAAAAAAAATCAATTTAACGAAGGCAAAAAAAATAAAAATCTTTTTGCTTTTAAAATTTCCAAATGGATTTTTTCCAGCGGTTTCGATGATTCTCTACGGATTATTGAGTCTGAAATTAATTGAGGGTGCGACAAGACTCGATGGCGCGAAATGGACTAATTTCTTACCAGTCACTCACTCCAGCTTACTCTAAGAATAAAAATCCACTCGACCATTACCCTTTATTCGGAGATCTGCTCGGTGATGAGGCAAAAAAAATCAATTTTTTTCTTATTGTGGATGTTACCTAACGTGCCACCCTGGAATATCGCGGTAGACGGGGGAAAGAATGCGAGTTTCGCCAGTAGGCTGTGTACGTGTGAGCCCGACTGGGACATATAAAGGGGGACAGGGAGTCGCCGAAAGAAAAGCTTTTCCTCGGATGGTAGAAAAGCCATAGCGCCTTCGCACGCTCCTCAGGGACAATGGGCACACCCGAGGGGAGTCCGGGGCAGAAATATGCCGGTCGTCGTTCCATCTTCCCGATGATATTACCAGCAGAAGCGGATAAAAAGCGTTAGGTGTGGCGCTACTGCCAGAAGCATGGAGTAGGCTACCAGCATGGGTAACTTTATCCTATCGGATTGCATCTCTTACTTTCCCTCTTACCTCCTCGTACCGTTAAGCGCGGGGCAAAATGAAATATCCTGTCGATTCATAGCAGACCGTACGAAAAAATTCGTGACGGTCCAATTTGCCCCGTTGCTCGCCAAGTTTCCTCACAGAAATTTTATCATGTGGTTCACGCATTTTTGACCTTAAGCCGTCGATACATTTCTATTTTTGGCTCCGTGTTTCACCTTCCAGGGTCCTATTCTACCTTCTCGGGTTGCTTGACCCTGTGTAAGGGGCAGCGGGGCAAAATGGACTATTCTAATTGATTCTCGGTGGGATGAAAAGTCTTGTTGCGAATGGAGCGAGGACCATTTTGCCCCAGGATTTTATTTTACCTCCCTGCGGCCGTCTAATACAATCGTATGCCATTTTGTTTGGTATTTGGTACTCGTGAACGATCGTATAAACGTTTTCCCGAGTGAGTGCCATTTCCTTTGACCCGAGGTGATTCCCCGCATATCAATAATATTTTATGGACATTTTTTTTTAACACTGTTTTTTTTCCCTGTTATCATACTCGAGCTTATACTACTTGGCAATAGGTGGTGGATGTTCGGCCGGGGGGCCTGAAATAAATTTAATTCCGAAGGGTGGAAAAATCCTTGGTATCCCGACTATCACATTTTTTTATCACGTAGATGAAGTTCTATAAAAGCTGCGTTATCGATAATCACGATACGGAAAGAATTGTCTATAAAAATGTTTCATTGCCCAGCGACTTTTACAGTTTTATTGTTGTCTCAAAATAGTAATGAATCATTGTAATTATCGAACACAGAAAAATTTGTCAATTTTTTAGGAATTTTTTCGAATTCACAAAATTATTTTACCATTTTTTTTTTGGCAAATTTTTCGTAGAAGACGATTTGACCTAAATCCTTAAAAAAGTTCACTTTACCCGTGAAGAAAGTTACGAAACTCGTTCCTCCCTCTTCTTTGACCGTTATTCCGGAGTTTCGTGTCGGTGAAGTGGGGGTGGGGAAAAATGGACCGGCTAAATTAGTCACAAGGCACCAATAAAATAACGTAACATTCCGCGAAAAGTTAGGAAAAATGGTCCGTTTTGCCCCGCTTTCCCTATGACGGCAGTCACGCATTAACAAATATTTGCAGAATCGTGGGTGAGCTCTCTGCACGTGTATTTGTGGTACGTGAAGTGACGGTGGTAAATTGAGCCTATTTCGGCGCGCATGCGCACATCGTTGCTCCATCTCCGTAAATATGAGAGATCGCTCCCACGGGAGGACAGATGGGGTGGGGTTTCGCGTTTTTTTTTCTGACGTGACATTTCCCCGGCTCGTACACGTTAATAGATGCTATGTGCAATTTTTTTTTTTTTTTTTACGTATAAAAGTTTTCACGCGAACGAGCACGAAACGAGCATCGTCGCAACTCCCCACACATACGTATCGGAAAGGGAGAATTTGGTATAGTGTAACGCGTTCAGCGAGCTTCGCTCGAGAGCCACGCGATGTAAAGGCCGCGTAAGGGTCGATAATCTCGCACTTACCCTGCGTTAACTGATGGAAGCATGAAGGTCCGGAGGAAACGTTGAAACGTATCACATCCTCACTCTCTATCCGCTCGACCTCGTTTAGACCGAGCTCCACAGCGACTTCGAAATTATTAATCGCTCGTTTCCTACTTAGCTTTCTTGTACCGCTGTAACGAATAACGTAGTTCCAGCGATATTGTAGTTACCAGGTTCTCGAGTCGTCACTCCAGAAACACGCGAATGGAATTTCGTCAGTAGCCTCAAAAACGGTTCAAATAATCTTTAAAACAACAAACCCTTTCCGGTGAAATTATTGAGATGAATTTTCAGACAATTCTTCGTACGTACGTTCTGTAAAAAAAAACGTAACTTTTCGGTTGAAAATTTCAGTTTTCCGTCGGAAGTGAAATCATTGAGAAAAAAGTCACTTGCAGATTAAAAACTGAGGTTTTTAATCTGCAAGTGATTTTATACAGAAAAACGCGACTTCCGGTTAATAAAAATTTTTTATTCTCTTACTTAATTCTCTTATAGGAGTGTTCGTAGCCTGTACGTAGAATTTTCAGTGGCACCGCAGCGATATTGAAATACTGGGTTTGTCTTCAGAGGACAATCGTTGCTCGGCCAATGGCAAAAAATTGATAAGAGCATGACCGCGAATTTAAATGGATTTTTTATTCGCCGTTCGCTGTCGGAGTTTGAATTAAGTTTGGGACTTGTTTGGAAGAGAAAACGCCACGGAGAACTCTCGTGAACTCGGCCCTCGACGTATCCACGGTACAGCGATTCGCTGGTTCTTGTATACGGGAGAGGGAAGCGGCCGGGCCATTAGCCGTAGCGTGCAGACGCTCCCTCGTGGGGTCAGTAGTAAAGCCGCGGAAAGCATCAGACAGCAACGCTCCACCGTTAATTCGCCTTGCTTTATATATTTTTTTTCTTTTATTTCTCATCTTTTATTTTATTTCTTGCCTACCACGGAATGTTAAGCGTCGGTGAGGGGATTCGGGCAATCTGGGTCTCTCGAGAAACGCGGTGCGAGGAGAGAATCAAGGAAAAAAAGAAAATTGTACGAGGAGGGTGGTTCGAGGTATTTCAGAGTCGGACGGAACGGTAGAAAGTTCGCAGCGAGTTTGCACTTCGGTTTTTTTCAATGGTACAATGAGGGAAAAAAATGAAAAAATGAAATATTGAATTTTTGGCTCGTAGTAGTATTACAATATTTATCTACAAATAGGGGGCTTAAATCACTGACATAATTTCATTGCGTTGCTGTACATTGAATAAATGACTTTTTTTTTTTTTTTTTTTTCTACGCGGCATTTTAATTTAGCCCAAAAATTATGTACCGCGAATCAGCCAGCGTATTCCGTTTTGCCCCGCATCTCTTTCCCATCCATCTCTTATCGAATTATTTCGCGTGTCGGGTTCGTCGTTCTCGGTTTGGTTTTAATGCGATTTAAGAACGAAAAATCCGACACCCTTCTGGAAATTGGGTCGAATGGCTTCGCACGTGATTTTTCTGCCCGGCAATGCCCGAGTCGGAAGTATGGAGGCAAGGTTACAATTTTTTCATTTTCTCCAGTGTTATTCCGATGCTCAGACGTGTCCGCTAGTCAAAGAGTTTTTTCGCGGTGGCAACGGTGCCTTCTTCGTTAATTCAATACGTAAATCTTTATGTATATTCACGAAGCGGGGTGAAATAGAGAAACAAGAACGCACGGATGGTTGGGTGGGGTCGTTAAAATCTTGCATAACAACAAGGATAATTAGTCGTCGGTAGTGCCGGGGTTGATGAAGAAGGAGCGAGTAACAAAGACAAAGATGAATGAGAGAATGGGCTGTAGATGTTGAGAATCCGGTAAAAGCGTAGCTGTGTACTTCCCCAGCACTGCCCCGATGTTACGGAGGACGACTTTTTGCACTGGAGAGAAAAAATAAATAAAGTGGGGCAAAACGGACTACTGAAAGAAATTAGAAAAAAAAGTCGAAAAGTGCATTTGCTATATTTGAGACTAGCCGAGTTCTCTATTTTAGCCCTGTCTCACCACAATAATTCTTCGCTGAGGTGAAGATTCGAGGTTCGTATCAAAGCTCGGTCGGTAACAAGAACTGTAATCAACTTCGTTTTCAAAGGGTTCGCGTTCATAAATTTATCAATTTTTTTTTTTCAATTTTGACAATTTTTCGTCCAATGCATATTCGCTTCAACTTAAAGACTGGATAACTTTTTTTTTATTAAGTGACGAGAAGCGACATCGATCTTTTGCTCAACTTTTTGAGCTCAAACTTTTTGACTTATCATCATTCTAGGACGAGACGGGGCAAAACGGAACCCTGGGGGAAAATGGACCCGTGTCTTCAATTTCAGAAAGCTTCTCATTTTCTTCACCCCCAAAAATAAATACTGATGGTCCGTTTTGCCCCCATTTTCTCAAGCATTAACCACATGCCTTTTTTACGATTTTTCATCTCGCGGTTTTTCTGGGACTTCGGAGAGCGGTAAGCCGGGCTTCAGGCGAAACCAATTCTTTTTTTTGAAGAGTATTTTTTTTTAAATAAACGAGAGAACAGAAGTCGCCTGAGGCGGTCCCAATATCGATCCTCCGCCTGCGTTATACTCACCCCTGCCTATATTTCCACCACAGGTCTTTGTCTTCTCCATGCGAGAGTAACCAACTCTGAATTTCCCGCATGTTCCTCGTTTTGTCCTTTATCGACGGTTCTTTAGCGTTGATAGGGTCAAGTGGGGCAAAACCAAATGACGAATTTGAACTTTCGGTATCCCTACGCCGATATTTCCTTTTTCGCTGCTTAATAAAAATATTCCTATCGAGAAAAAAAAAAGAAAAACAGGGATCCGAGGAAAGGATTGCGAAGATAATCGGTAAGTATATGAAAATCGTACACATTTGTAAATCTTCGGTTAAAATATATATGTATATAATAATAATGATAATAATAAACGTTAATAATATTATTAATAATTAGTTAATCGTTATCAATAATCCTTTCGTTTTTCGATAAATAATATTACAAGTATGCCGATAGCTTCGGCCTGGTCTGATACGCTTATTTCATTCCTTTTCTACTTTCTCAATCTCATACCGAGTATGCGAAGAAAGTTTTTTTTTTTTTTTTCGTTTTTTCATCATTTTCCTTCCCTCGCGAGAGTCGTAATCTCGCGCCTCGATTTCTCATTCATTTTTTTCGTGATCTTCAGTCGTTTCTGAAAAAATAATTCTCGTCGAGGAGACCCGTCACGAGATTATATTCGAGAAAAAAAAAAATTGTATAGACACCGCGACCACAGTGTGTATGTTGTTTGTACACCGAGATGACGAAGACGTCTTGTATCGCGAGATTGTAAAATCTGACTAAACATTTTTATTCATTTAGGCCCCCCTCCCACCCGAGAATCGAGTCGTTAATCGTATCATATATATATGTATAGTCACTCGACGATTTGATAAATATAGTTAATAGCAACCGGAAGTGGAAATTCGCCGTCGAGTGCCGTCCTTCAATAAACGCTTTCGCATGACCGAACTCATGCACCCCATACATTATTATCAATTATTAATTATTATTATTATTAGTAGACGCACGCGCATGATGCGATTTACGCGTACACTTGAAATGCATTAGTCGCGCTCAACACTGCTGAACACTGTTTATACCTCGTTTGATATTTTTTTCATTTCTTTTTTTTTTTTTTCGTTCGTTTTCTTTTTTCATGTGTATAATCATTATAATAATCAATATATGTACACTTTGTACTCGGATAAACATATAAAAGCACTTAAGTCACTAAATTCTCTAACACTTATGATTATTAATAATTTTTTGTTTTTTTTTTTCATAAATTTTTCATAATATACATATAATATTTGTATTTTTTTTGTTTTTTTTTTTTCGTACGTACGTTATTATTGTTGTTATTAGTATTATTATGTTTGTATGTATATTGCTATTATTTTATTTGATTATCGTTAGATTTTGCTTTTCCTTTTTGTTCCTTTAATCTCTATGTCTTTCGGAGTTTAATAAATATTATAATCTCATTTTGATTCTTCCACATTCTCGTCGTTTTTTTTTTTTTTCTTTGGTTCCTCGCGTTCGTCGAGACTGCTCGTGCTCGATCGTTCTCGATATCATAGAAATTTTTTAATCTCACGCACTTATTCGGCGCCGCTCGGAGCATTTTCTATGTTATCGCTTAAGACGATATTCCGTAAGCCCATCGTAACAAAATAAGTCTTGATTTGTCTTTTTTTTTGTTTTTCATTTTTTTTTTTTCGTCATATTACTTGGTCGAGACGCATTAATCGATATGTCAACGTCGACTTGTTTATCCGCCGCGCGATAGACAACAAATTTTATTTATTTACCTCGCCAATTTTTACGCTGAAATATTCTATTCGAGTAGTTCATCGGTATATATATATATATATATTTTTTTTTTTGTATGCATTTAGATCCTTCGACCCTTCCGTCGATCTCTGACCCGTTATTTTCATTATTGCCAACACGCGTGCTAAACTAACAATTTTAAATTCACTTCTCGCGAATCATTGTACATAACGATTCATCGTCCGATAATTAACGCGATTATTTATTGTTATTATTGTTGAACCGAAAAACCAGTATACAATATACGTATATTTTTTATTCCTATGCGACACTCGTTGTAATTCGTTGCAATGCTCAATCTTCTTCTCACACCTCGTGTCCAATGGTTCCGTGGCCGTGCGTTCGTTTGTGTTAGATCATAATTTAATAAGCATTTTGATGAAGGTTTTTTTTTTTTAATTAAAAATCTCGTCGGTATTTATCGGTCGGTAAGGGGGGGAATTCTTTTTGTATAAGGATAAGGATTTTTAGTACCTGTCGGGAATGTCGTATTTTACGCTATATATTTATTGCAATTGTCACAAAATGAGTTTCAAATGAAATTCTATTTGTTCAATGATAATTAATATAGGAATGTGAGATATTTTGTTTTAACGTAAAATCGAGTAAACACAATGGCTACTACAGCAATTAATAAATACACATATGCAACTAGCTGAGATCGTGTGTTTAGCTATGACGCGGAAAGCACTGATAAAATACTTCTAAATTAGGATGCTATTCGGGAAGTCGGATGGGACGTCTACGGACGATCGAACCGCCGATGTATTTCTTCCGGTTTATTTGACGTTCAGGCCAAAATTCGGTTACCAAACATTTATTTCAACCCTTGCAAACAATCCCTGGGATATTTTTTTTTTTTGAGCGAGAAATAAAGTTCTTTTCCTTAAGCGCAAAATTCGAGGCTCAAATACGGTAGAAACAAATTAAATGTCTCTCCTCTTTGGTAAAAAAAATTGAGTACCAACGTTTGTCAAATTAAAAAAATTTCAACTATTTTCTGTTCCGTATTAATTAGAATCTTATTTTTTTTTTTTTACAATTTTTTGTACAAAAAAAAATATGTCTGTAATGTGGAATGCAGAGAAGGGTGAATGATTAATTTGGGAGGATTCATCGTGGAGGATGATTCTCTGAAACGGATCTCTGAACCCATCCCAACCTCCCCGATCGCTATTTTTTACGCCGGTTCATCCAGCTTCGAAATCCTGGCACTTAGCTGTTTCCAGCTATCTTTCCCCTCTATAACTTACATCCCATCCCGGCTGGTACCGTTCATCGTTCCCTCTCACACTTTTTACGCTCAGCGCGGTCGTCCTTTTTCTCGCCTTCGTCTTTCGAACGATTCCCAACGAAACTCCCTCTCCTCGAACAATCTTACCCAGGATCGGCGTCGAAGGATAATTCGGAGATAAACGAATAAAAGAAAAAAAAAAAAACATAAAAAATACTATATACGAAGACCAAAGTAGAACAAGAGGAATTGAGAGGATTTGCGTCCACCCTTGCGACTAGAAATTCTACAGAAAAAAATATACATATTAAAATAATAATCAAAGATATCGTGTGTAGCTCAACTACGATTTCGTGGATTTACTGAGATGAAACGAGACGGCAGTGATTTTCGAATCGACGAAAAGAAAATTTTTCGCTCCCATTTTTCTTGCCCGTTATAATAAATTATGATTTTTTTATTATTCGATTTTTTTGTTTGCACATTGTCTCGTTCCATTATTCGATGATAACAAAAAGCCCTTGATGTTATTATCATCGGATAAAGGGGTTAATGGTGGTAAGGTGTAAGAACAGATATAATCAAGCGTATTAGCATGGAATAAGAGTATTTTTTTTAATATGTTTTCAACAACAACAGGTACAGTAACCAGTTTACCTGCAGTAAATACGGTGTGGTCGCATTCGGCATTTTTTGTTCTCTCTAATTTTTTTTCTCGCAATGTACGTGTGTCTGTGTGTTTTTTCTTCTTCGACATTTCTTTTTGCATACATTTTTTTCGCTCGATCTCCTCGCATTTATCTCTACAATTTCTTCTTATTTTTTCTTTTTTTTTTCTGGTTATTTTATTTATTTATTTTCTTGCCTCAGACTTGCACCGTTGCTAATTCTTATAAGAAATATCGTCTTACCGTTGATATCTTGATATTCGCTTGTTACCGTTCGTATAATTACTGAGTCAAGTGTGTGTTTGTGTTTTTGTGTGAGTTTCACTGCCGTTTACTATTTAAATTATTTACGATAATTTACGAGCTACACATCGTACTAATTCGGCACGGCTAGGTGGCTAGCTTTATTGCGAAACAATCGGGATCTCTCCGAGGGCAACGAGGCTCGATCGCGACAAATTTACTTCTCTGACAAATGTCTGAGCGCAACCCGAACAATAAAACAAAAAAATCTAAGCGGGTTTAAAAGTTAAATACGTTTTATAAAAAAAAAAAAAAAATTCGTCGTTCGATCCTCGTTGACCACACAAGGGGTGCTTTGCGGGTCTAATTATCGTGATCTACGTCGAAGCTTTTTCGGACAGTTGAAAATGAACATAAGACGAAATACGGATCAACCTAATTACCCAATTTTGTAGCACTAATATATTTTCCTTTTACTCTCTTCGTTATTTGGTTTGTCTTTATACCCAAATAAATTTAATTCGTATTAAAATAATTTAAATAAATAAGTGTACTACAATGCATATATATATATATATATAACTATAAATATAAGTGTAAATATATAAGATTCCAGTGTGTATACATATATATTTGCGTTAATCACTCGTCCCAGCAACGCCTACCGAGAGAGCTTCTCGAGTTCCGGACTGTCGAAAATATCGAAGAAAAAAAAAATATATATTGTCTCGGACAAACTAAAGGAACGGCGAAAAGTTGCCGAAGTGGCACGAAGAGATCGTAGGACTAGAAAAGGGCCTCTCGAGAAGACTCTCCGGGACCCTTTTTCCTCTCGGCGAGCGTGGGTGGTTACGAGTCTCGTTAAAAAAAATGGCACATCTTACGAGAGTAACTAAAGCGAAACGAAACTACCAACTAAAGTGAAGTATGCGAGTGTCTCTCTCCTTCTCCGTGTGTCACGTGTATGCAATTATGAATTTTTTTTTGTTAATTATTACTTTTCTGTTTCCTCTTCATTTATTATTTTTGTCGCGATCTTTCAATATCGTAAGTACATAAGCTAGTGATATCAATAGTTTTTAAATTACCTCATTTAATTAATTAATTTTTTTCTTGTTTCCGTCTCTCGTTTATCACGCAGTAAGATAATACGACTACATGGCTACTCTCGCTAGTGGGATCGTCGACAAGCCTGAAATCTCATCCTCAACGCCGACTAACAATAATCATTAATTGCGAATAAGCAAATTTCAATTCGCATAATTATCAAAATATAATCGATAATTAACCAATATTTTCGCGAAATCATTGAATCGGCTTGTATCGAAAAAAAATCGGATTAACGAGATTTCAGCCTCGCCGATTTCACGCAACTTCTAATACCTTGAACACTAAAACCAACGTGTATACTTCCAACGGATTTCATCTCGTATCAATTATGTTTTGTTTTTTTTTTGTTTTTTGTTTTTCCACCAAAACATATTTTATTTGAATCGTCATTTTCACTAAGAATAAGATATGCATACTAAGAGCTCCTAAGCGTAATACTTAAGATGACGACTAATACCGCATTAACTAGTGTCACAATATTTACAGGGGAAAAAATTAAATTAAATTAAACTAAATTATATTAAATTATTTCTTATGCTTCTAGGCACGCGAGGGCTGGTGGGGGAGGTTTCTCGATCGAGAGAAGGAAAAATATTTCGGGAACAGTCCGTCAAGGGAGATATTTTATTATACTACGGTATAATGGTACTGAGAAAAAGTACAAGGGATGAAAAGTGGAAATAATTCACAACGCATGGCAAGGTCTCTCTTTTTCACTCGTGAATAGTCATAAAAAATAAATAATTGGGTAGCTCCGAGACGCCTCGCCGGGCACTAGGATGAGATTGAAAAAATATATATATAGATGTCGTATCAATATATATATTGATGTATGTGGTATATAATATATACAAGTCAGGGTCACGCAGCCACTCGAATGGGTGAAAAAAGCCTCGCGTCGAGCAAAGACCGAAACAGCTCGGCTTGGAATGTTACGAGATTTTTTTTTCTCTCTCGATATGTCGCGAATTTTTTTTGGGACTAGAACACGATACGGCTGATGACGATCGTTACATCGTACGATCTCGCGACAAACTAGTAATCTTTGGTTAAATTCATTATATTTACAACGATGATGATTATTATTATTTTTTTTTTCATAAACAAGAAAATTTGATTCTTCATTTTTTATCTTTGTCAGAGTCCGCGGCGCGATTAATCGTGGCTTTATGCGAGCGAGAAGGTGAGCGAATAGAAAAAAATTATAATCGCGGAAATAAAAAAAAAGGACGATGGAAGAAGAAAATAATTATTAAAGCGCAAAATGAATTGGCACGAAGAAACGACGCGAGTGTTATTCTTGCTCTACCCTCTCCACGCCGTGTACAATAATAATCGATCGACGATTTTTTTTTATCATAATTTTTGCCATCAACACCGACAGGAAATATTTACAGACCTTGGGTTTACCAGAGTTCAATTCGTTAGAACAATTTTAATGATCGGAGCGAATCAGGAGTAATTTTCAAAAAATAAATATGTGAAAATTATTGTTATTATTATAATTATCGTACCAATTTAAATTCGAAAGAATATTAATAAAATTGGTAAATTAAGTTTTCCTCGCTCTATTTTTATTTTAATATATTATTCTTATTATTAATATTATTTTTATTCATACATTATGCTTTGAAGGATAATTGACCCCGTATAATTTGCCGATTAGGTGAAGGTGCTGAATTGATAATAGAATCGTCTATGTCGCGAAAGGTCTTGACCGGTCAACCCTGTGTATAAATGTGTAACCCCGTAGTTGAAAACGCTACCGTCGCGGGCAATCTTGAAAAATTCCGATCGACCGCTGACGCGATAATCGGCAATAGTATATTTTGGTTAAGTCCTTCATAAAACATTATTAATTTCACTGAGAGTTTAATTATCGTTTATAATACAACTCGCGACTGTTCTTTTTTTTTTTTGGTTTTTACATTTTTTATTATTTCATCAATTATTTATCGTTACAAACTCGTACACCCGTTATTGATAATCGTTACTGGAAGAACAAGATGCCGGTTGCCGACTTCATCGGCACCGGTGCATACGTTATTTATTATTAATTATTAGTATTATTATTATTGTTATTATTATTATTATTTTCTCCTCATATTTCTGATCGACACCTTGTGTTTGTTCTCCCTTTTTCATGCCTGTTTGTAATGCTTTATTTTTTTGTTATTATTTTTTTTTTTACAAAATCACTACGATACGCGTGGGTCCCATGTCCAAAGTTCTTCGAAAATCTTTTAATCAATTCTATGTAACTTTCTCACTTTTTTTAATTTATTTTGTTTCGTCGGTTTTTTTTTGTTTTAATTAATTTTTTTTATTCGGAGCTTCTTCTCCTTCACGATTTTTCATCCCTATTATCCCTATTTTCTTTTATCTCTAACTCTCATTCACTCTTTCTCCATCTTCTCCCGCTCAGAAACTTACATTCACCATGCGTTTCCTCTCATAAATGTTGTGTCTTCTTTTTACAAGCTTTTTGCTTTTTTACAAAAAAAAAAAGTCTGAGATAAAAATGGGTACGATTTTATAATAAATAAATTGAAAATAACGTTGTTGAAATAAAGGACTTGACAATATTGGCAGATTGGTTGTTGTGTGACGAATCCGTGCCGAGTCCGATCACTTCAAGCCGAATCTACTAATTTTTGCGTTGGCGAAAAAATCGGTAGTCTTGTAAATAATAATTTTCAACGTCAGTCATCGGTGTTTAGTAATAAAGTTTGTAAATCGGACGATTTGTGGATGTAACAATGAGAAAAGAGGGAGACTGATTGCAAAGTGACGATGGGTTAAAATTGACAAATACAACAAAAATATAATTCAAGGATCTTCGTACGCTCTATTCAATACCTCTCACATGCTAAGGCCTCGGCTCCGTCAACCGCCTCGTTCATTGTTTCTGGCCGACCGATCGTCCCGTACAGTGGAAAAAAATGTATTAAAAAAAGCGAGTGTACAAAATATACATGAATAATTTCGAATTTAGAAATTATTATTGTTTTGCACTCGTAACTGTACAAGATGATCGCATAAAGGTCGATGCTGGTTAGTTCGCACGAAAAAATAAAAGTTGCTCATGCAAGGTGCACCATCGGGCGTGAATTGTCCTTTTTTTCTGAAATTGATCGCGAGGAAGGGTTCGGGTGTGTCGGATGAGGATCCTCAAAGCTGAAAACACCGATAATGAGCCCTTAGAAAAAAAAAAGTGGAGGAAAATCAATTCGTTATTAAATTTATCTTTTTGTGGATGTCATAGCATCTTTACCAATGCTTCACGAAGATGTTTAAAAAAATCATTGGATGCCTTCAGCTTGCGCATTTACGTGAAAAAAAAAAAAAAAAAAAAAAAAAATAGGAAGTTATAAAGGGGAGAACAAAACTAGGCACAATAGGTTGTACATGAAGAAATAGCTTTGCTCTACGGATATGTAAAAAAAAACCTGTCGTTGCGAAATTTTCTTCTTCAGTGTCTTCTGGTCCGCCGATTCCATTCTTGTTTTCTCCTTCCATCGTTGGCCCAAAGTCCAAATCGACATTAAACTACGTTTATGCATTATACAATTACGCTATTGTACATCTACGCCTACACCATCAATCGACCTTTACTCGAAATAGGCGAAAAGTTTTGTTTTTTGCAGTAAGGAACAATGTATAAAAAATAATGACAATACAGAAGAGATTATGAATACAAAACGGAAATACACACAAAAGTCATCGTCTTCGTGAAGCTACATCACGAAAGAGAAGAAAAACAATGATCCTTCGAAGGCTCCAGCCCCGAGGAAACCACAACACTACGCTTCAACTATGTAAATTCTTGCGCCTCACAAATATTTCTAACGCCATCGTAAGAATTTACAAAAATGTCTACGTACCAATCACTAATTTTCTATTGAAATCTTTTTTTCGAGCTAATTTTATTAATCTTTTATTCATTTATTTTTATTCTAAATTACAAATCGCTAGGGAAAGCTATGTTTCGAAACATATTAATTAAGCTACAAAAAAATACAAAAAAATTTATGGAGGTCATCTTACCTGTTTGCGCTGAGACGTCGCCATCCTGGTCATCATCATCATCATCATCGTCATCATCCTTGAACTCAGCGGACCGACACGACCGTGGATTTTTCTTATTCTTTTTTGCTCGTTTGTTCACCACGCATAAAGAAATTCACCTCTACCAATACAGTCTATATATTATTATTATCGTTATTATTAATTACGATACTAGGATGCTTCTTTATAGACCGTTCGTTCCAGGGTCGAAGAGATCAAAGGAAGAAACTTTGGGGAAGAGAGATTTTCTTATTTTCCTTCAAAGATTTTAGATTAGAAAAATGATTTTTTTTTTTTTGTGAAGAATATTTAAGGCACTCGGGTTAGTGTCTCGAATGGATCACGCAATTTTTTTTGTTTGTTTTTTTGAGACATTGTAGAATGGAAAAAAGTTAATCACATTACGATAGATGAAGAAATTGAGTTACGAGAAGAGAATATCGTATCGACGATCTTGCGTAAGTTCTTACAATGGGATATTAATTCGACGCAACTCGATCCGCGTCGGAGACTCGAAAATCCCGTTCAGAGAACACATTTCGATTGAGAAAATTTATTTTTTATCAAAAAGTATTCTCCAAACGATGCGTGAGAAAAAGGGAACAGAAACTCGTCAGAGCTTTAATCGAGGGTCGCGAAACTCGTAGCGACTAATTGAAAGTGACAAACCAAAAAATTGTTAGTATAGCAGAAAAACTATTTTTTTGTTTGTTTACTATCCGTAAAGAATTCAAAACTATTATAAGCCTACGTATAATTACAAGCTGGTATACTATGGCATACGAGCTCATCAAACGTTCCGATTAATCAATTAATTACACACAAACACTATTAGGTATATAAAAGAGAAGTAACGAGATCTCTACCGATTTTCAGTTTTTTTTTTGTCTTCTTTTTTTTCTACCATTACCATCGTACATACTGCTCCTGATGGATATGTACACTGGGATAGTGATGATGACACTAGGATAGTGTGTGGCAACTTTTCACAAAGTCCGATGAATTTTGTGGCTATGCGAACAACGAGAAAGCAGGATAGAAAAACAAAATTGTCACGATTATCAGGGAAATTATTGAGTTACGGTTTTTCTTAGGAAGGTCGCAAGAGTCTTAAAAAATTTGTGACGCCTTTTCTCATCCGAATCAGCGAAGTATAGTAAAAAAAAAAAAAAAAAAATTATAATAAATAAGGCAAAGGGAAGTGAGAAAGAATTAATCTTCTAACGAATGCATGCTGTACGAAATTCCGCCGATCGTATTCGTTTTATCCGGCTCTTTCGTTGACTAATCAATAGGATTGGTAAGTGCAAAGCCAGCGCGGTTGCGGTGACACATTTTTCACCATTGCTTTCTTAATTAGTCAAAGTGCTCTGTCGTTTTTTCTTTAAACAGGAGGATTCCAGGTACTTTGAATTTTCACGATGGAAATTCGTTTAAACATTTACTTCAATGTGCCCAGTTATAGGTAAAACTTTTTTTTACAATTTGTAAATTCAAATTGACGTTAGGTTCTCGTTTTTTTGCACGATGCAGTATTTCATATGAAGCAACCGTCGGGTGCTTTTTCGTTTATTCTTGGTCAACAACACTTTACGTATACATTATCAAGTATTTTGCCTTTATGCGAAATGTTGCAATAAATTGTCTTATACCTTATTAAAGAAATTGTGGAAATTAATAGAAATCCGAAAAATTCAGTTGTCAAACGGGTTGAAAACAGTGATTCACCATAATAACAATGCCGAAAACTTATTAATAAATTTATCGGGGGTCGGTCTTGGAGAATTTACCGGGTGAATATTGAGCAATACGTGTCTCCAGTTCCATCTTCCGATCAAACATTTAAAGCTCCATCGTGGTTAACGCGAGAGCATTTCGACCAACCAGAACACGACGATTAAACGGGTGTCCCGACCGTCCGCGGCTAACCGGGCTAATTACGAGCTTAATATTAATTAGCCAATTAGCGAGCTACCGCAGTAGAAACATTCTCAGTTCCTTAAGATTTTCTTGAGTGCCTCGGGCACGAGTCCGTCGGCTTGACTTCTGATGGCGAAAATTCGTCAAAGACCGATTGAAAATAGAAAATAGAATTTGTTTTCTAAGACAGGCCGTTGGTGTCGCACACATAAAAAAAAAAAAACTAGAATACAAAAACAACATTGCTATCTGAAAAAAAAAATAAAATAAAAAAATATTCCTAAATTTCATAATTCCAAAACTAGATGAAGTACATGAGATAGTCAATCTATACAATACAGGTGATGAGAATTTCAATTATTACTGGGATACGAAATCGGGAATGAAGTATTGAGGTTCTGTGAAAGTAATCTATATATATATATATATATAGAGATATAGATATATATAGATATATATGCGCACATATTTTATATATGTATATATATGTATATATACATACATAAAATATAAGAAGGGTGATACACAAAGATGTTAGCTACCAGTTTTGAACGACTACTTTATTGGCAATTGTTTTTTTCTTTCTAGGCATCGATCTAAACTATTTACGTTGCTGTTTTTCATATCGGTGTAGATGTGTACATGTGTCCCGGTCGTTCCGTGTTTATTTGTCAGTTCGTTTGATTTTACAGTCTTTTTTACGGTCAATGTCTCGTTTTTGCAAAATTAAAGTCCATGTCGGTGATGGTCGAATACAACGAAAAAAAAAAAAAAAAAAATCAACGCAGATCGGCTTAAAAAAAAAAATATACACAACTCGTAAGGGCGAGACGTCGAGAACTTTAATTAGTCTAACAATAGAACTTCTAATTATTCCTCGTTCGAAAACGCTAGGAATATTTATCTACACCGACAAAAAAATGGGGCAACTTTATTAAGAGGGTGGTTCGGCGATTGAGGGGCCAGAGAGATCTTTTCTCTAAGAAAAAAAAACCAAATAATCTTTCTTTACTCCAGAAAAATCGCCGAACGAATCCCATGACGGTCTCAGTAATAATTTTTTTTTTTTTCCAATCGCTCCAAAAATTGGACGATTTTGCAATTCATGAAGATGCTCGAACAAATAGGATAGTTAGGTATCCCAATGTCTCATATTCTGTCACCGTATGATAGAGAGTTGAGTGTCGTCTCTCAGAAACGAGAGTCCGACGATAAATAGAATTTTCCGTCCAATAGAATGCATTGTCTGGTTCCCGTTCAGAATGGAAGGAAATATTGGGGAAGCACGAATAGTGGAATTCTGAAGAACCATGGTGATATTGCTGCTCTACTCTATCGGAGCAAAAAAAGGGCCTCGCGATTTTATTACGGTGAGAGGAGGAGAGGAGAGCCGGAAGTAGTTGAATGCGATTCGCGGTCGACGACTGGTTTACGACTCTGAGAGTAGTTCAGGATAAACTGGGCCTTGTCGTTTCGGGTTAGCGTCGGTAAGGGGAGCCAATAAGGATCTGTGGGACAAAATGGACCAGTTTCCATTCTGCCACGGTTGAAAAGAAAGAGAGATTTTTTTGTGTAACAAGAGGAAACGAAATTGGTGAAAATGCTCCGTTTTATCCAGGTGTTCCATTTTGCCTCTGTCCGGCTTATCTCTCTGTGGAACGATTGCCCGATGGAAAATAGTCGAATCCGGGGCTTGAACAGGTTTCGAAAGACGATCGATCGCATGGGAAGCCGCGAAGGGTGGATCAACCCTCGACCGAGATAGAGACATAGAGGGAAAGAGAGATGTGCCGACTCGTAGCTTGACTAACCCGCAACGATGTTCCAAGGGTCGCGTGCGTGGCACGCTTCATTTTACCATACATGCTTATACAGGGTGGCCGCGACGATCATGGTGAAAATAATCAACGTAAAATAACCAACATGAACGAACGGGGTAAAGCGGACCCGAATTATTTATTAAAATTATCACGAAATAATCAATTTTCGACCATCAAAATTGTGTCGACGGAGTTTTACTTTCTTTTTTTTTATTACTCACTCCAAGACTAAATGTTTCGAAAAATGGTCAACCATAGATCGATATATTAATTGGATACTATAAAAAAATGTTACATTGAATGTTATTTATGACTGAATATTAAATTTTCCTGGAGCCACCCCGTAGTTTCCCCGGTCGGAAATGTATGCGCATGTAAGTCGAGAACGTCGAGGCACGCGAGAACAGGGTGGGCCATACAGAATGGGTTATCCGTCTTATTAATATCAAAGGATATTTCATCCATGTGAGTCTTTTGCCAATTACGTCCGTCATTTTTTTCGGTAATTAATAAGCGTGTAAGTATTTTGCATGTTCATGTGTGTGTGTGTGTGTGTGTGTGTGTGTTTTACGTGCACCCTCAAAACCGTCGCTATGTTTCATGCGTTTCTGCAGTTATTAGTTTCAAATACATTTTTATTTTTTATGTCAACTGTCTGCGTTGTCTGTGTTATTATTTGTGTCACACTAACAATAATAATGACAGTCATGACAACAATAATAATAATTACGATACTTGATGCACAATAATACTAATGATAATATTGATAATAATAATAATGGTGATAATAATAATAATAATGATAATAATAATAGAAGTAATAATAGTAATACGTCTCGAGTATTGGTTACACAAATATAGACTAATCGTGATGATTCTTTTTCAATTTTGCTTTACGTCTTTCTCTCTCTTTTTTCTCTCTCTCTGTTTTCGCTCTCAACTCGACGTGCAAAATTTTAGCTGCCTGATCAAAAAAATAAATAAATAAATAAATAATAGTAAATTGTACAGTGTTTTTCGGAGCGAAATATGTTTTGATTTTTTTTGTATGACTTTGAATTTTGGGTTATTGAATTCTCCACAAATATCCTCCCGTCTTCTTTCTATTACTCTGATGCGCTCATCTGAACTCTCGTTAATTTATCGCCGCCAAAACAATTTTTTTTTCTTTATATCGTTGATGTTTTCACGCGAGATGTTATTTCTGATTGGGCATAAAATCATCGAAGTATATATATATATTTATATATATATACGCATATATACACACACATTAATATGTGAAAGGGGTGGCGGAAGTGACGCAGCCGACTGTTGCCCACTTATGCGCGACCCTCTCGGTGTACCTCGCTCGTCTCATTCTCTAATCATCCCGCAACTCGCGATGACTGTAATGAATTAACGAGGGACCCCTTCGTCGTCGCAAGCTCGGCTGATTAAGTCACGCCGTCGTTGGCTTCGTAATAAATACAAAGTTAACGAGGTCCGGGAGCGTCGGTAAAAGAGAAAGAAGAGAGGCGGAAGAAAAAAAAAAAAATTACGGATCTATCGAAGCGTCAAAGAATTCGTGTAGTAATTTAATATTCGATGTAACTACATTTTTTTCGCATCGATCATGAGAGCGGATTGGGAGACGAAAGAGGCAAGAATATCAAAGTTATTGGAAGGATCGAATAGCGAAAGAAGAAAAAACGAAAAAAGAACACAAAAAATTGTGAGAGGAAATTATCAACCAGCATGCTTCACCTAATTCATAAATATCCAATATATATATGTATATATAGATATATATATATCCACATACATATGTATTTATACTATATACAATAATAATCATACTCAACTGGTGGATTTTTGTTAGCGTTCAAACTAAGCTACGCATTACTTGTCGACGTACGCAAATTATTATTATTTCGGTGTTAAAGATAGAGAGAGAATAATATCTATTATAATAATATTAATAATACTTAGAATAATAATATCAAATCAGATTACTTAGAAGAAGGTGGGTTGTGTTGCGTTAGGATGAGATCTGAGGTACAAGAAAAAAAAAAGAAGAATATAATAATAATTTGATAATGACTACATGTTCTATACTGGTGGCAAGTTTTTTCGTGTGTCTCGAAGATTATTTTAAAAAATTAATTGAAGAAATTGACATGACAATTCTCTTGACGTCGTCGATTCTCAAGCACGATCGCAACGACATTTTTCGATCGAGCTCGAAATTTTTTTTTTATCGTTCTAAGAAAACCCGGCAAAACAAATTCGTGTTTCATCGATTATCGAAGTCATGTATATGGCGCTGGATACGAATCGATTATGGAGAATGAGCCGAACACGAAGGCTCGTATTTTTTTTTCCACACACTTTGCAAGCACACACGCTTCAACCACGCCACAATCAGACACACGCACACACATTAATCCCTTCCTTTTCTTGTTGCTTTTAAATCTCTACGCACTTTTTGTGTCCCTATTCCTTCTTTCGCTCCCTCCTTTTTCTTTTAACCTTTTACGAAAATTCCAATACGGACAGCATGTTGCGTGTAGGAGGATCACGAAGAACGATGCGATAAATAAACGAGCGAAAAAATTTAAAAAATAAACAGCTCGTCTCGATATTTTTATGTTCATTTATTTTTAGCACTGCGTCGCAGCACGCGTCCGACCACACACGCACTATTACTACTGACAATCCGTCACTTCTCTTTTATTCTCGCTTTTCTTCCCCTTATTACTAATCTCGCTTCTGTTGCGAAACACGCTCGATACCAGCAAAATTTTCAGATATTTTTACGGGAATTAAGAAAAGTCACGGTAAAAGCGAGAATTTTTTTTCCATTTTAAGAGACACGTTAATTTATTTCCCAAACACGACCTCGTTTTCGAATATCTTCCATGCTCGCAAATACAGCGAGACCGTAAGTACGTATCGTATGACAATGATAATTAATTACGTTCTGTTTTATTATAAATTAATAATACTCGAGGCTCCGCGAATTTTCATCTTTTCTTTTCTTCAATCTTCCCATTTTTTTCGGGGCAAAAAATTCGCGACGCGCCAGAGAGCGGAAACTTATTTATTTTGGCTTCTCACTCTCGGTGTCTATGAGTTAATGTTTTGTATGCAATCCCTGTCTCGCTTTCGGATCAACGGATATCTTTTTTTTATCATTACCATTATTACTATTGTTTTATTTTTATTTTTTTCGTTTTAATCCTAATGCATGTATATTGTATATATCACTCGCACGTTGTATTTATCCGTTTTTTTTTTCATTTATTTTATTTATCACTAGAGATATTACTTATCGTTGAAGATGGATAATCGCGTTCCCTTTTCTTTACCGAGTCTCATTATCAATTCTCACACGCTCGCTTGTCTCGCCAAGCGATAGTCGATTAAATTATTATCAGTTATCGATTAAATTTGATGTATATATAATATATTATATATTATATATATGTGTATATTTATACGGTAATCGTATCGTACGTTTAATCGTAAGATATAGTTGAGTTATCGCTTATTGCTCAAAATTTCTCACACTGTCCCGATGCATCGTTCCTCGAACAATTTCACGCTTAAGAATTTTTTTATTTTTCGAAGAGCTCAATCTTTTTTGAATTAATTAATTACGGAAACGCGAAAAAG
The DNA here is from genome assembly GCA_963978505.1 of Listrodromus nycthemerus. NCBI lineage: Eukaryota > Metazoa > Arthropoda > Insecta > Hymenoptera > Ichneumonidae > Listrodromus > Listrodromus nycthemerus. Next base: position 3,388,899 of record OZ021679.1, read on the forward strand.
TTACGAGCAACGACCTCAATATCGCTATCCGGCGCGCTTCCTCAGTCACATGCGCTGAGTCCGATTAAAAAAAAATCCATCTTTCGCAATATTATTCCATCTCGTTCTCTTATACGCGTAAATTTTTCATTCTCCTTCCTCTCGCCCGTCGTCGCGGTGCCGCTTAAGTATCTATCGAGTATTCTTAAGTATTGAGTAGTAATTTGTGTTTTTTTTTGTTTTTGTTTTAAGTAGATTTGCGTTTTTCCGTCGGTCAAGAAATCACAGAAATCGCGACGGCGCACGCGCCGCGAAGCCACAATCTCCGCCACATCTTTCAGCTCATTGCATATCGCTTTATCTGCAATTATTTAACGCCCTTTCTTTGTTTTTTTTATTTTTTCTTTTTTGTAGAAATTCTTTTTTTCGTTTTTTTTTTTTTTTCAATATTTTCTTAATTATCGAGCGTCTTTTCCCTTTTTTGTTGTTTTTTTTTCTAGAAACGCTTCTCTAAATTTCACACGCGATAGAGAGCAGATAAATATTGTCTTTCGTGTTACTCGAAAAAATAAAATAAATTAACAAAAGAATAATGTGAGTTTATCGTTAAGTATTTTTTATCATTTTACTTATCCGTTAAGTATTGACCACCCTCTTGAGGCAAGGTATACAAATCCCTTGTTTATCTCTAACAGTATTATTAGCTGCAAGCTTTGTTTCATCAGCCTCACCGTTCCGTCTGTGTCTTTTTTATTCTGAGTAATTTAATTCTTCATTCCGTCTCCTTTGCATCGCCCCAATCAGTCTCACGAAAACGTATGAAAAAAAAAAGTATCAGAACACTGGTCTCGCCCGGGAACTCTATTTGTCGATATATATTGAAGCTCGAGACCTGACTCGCTCGAAACGAATCGCTACCGAGTCACGTGCACATGCCTCGCGCCGGTTTTCACCGAATAGTATTGCTCTTTTTTTTGTTATTTCCACCGTTTTTCCACTCACAGTGTTTTTTTCATTGAACATTTTTTCCTTTTTTTTTCCAAACCCTTCGTAATTCGAGCTCTCGCGACAACCAATCGAACTCCTCTCGACGCCTGCGATATCTTGTACAATTAATAATATCAGTGCTCGGGATTGTTTTTCCCCTATCGTTCGGTATTCCGAAAACAAAAAAAATCCTCTCACAGCCGGGAGGGGGATTCCCATCATCTACACACCCGTCACACAGCGACGATGCCACGAAATACGAGAAGGAAATAATATCAGACGAACAACGCAAAGTAAAGCAAAATAAATGAAAAAAATCTGAGTAACCTTGCGGGACGAATTAACTAGGAACCGAATGCGCTGAGAGCGCCAGGGAACGCGACCAATTGTAATAGACGACGCTATTTGTTAATTGAAAATGAATTAACTTCTAAATAAAAAAAATAATTGTGATGATAAAGATATTTAAATACAATGCCTAATTTAAATATCAGCGGTGGAAAGCGTGATGTCTTTTTATCTAATTGATAAATAATTACAAAAAAATTTAAGTGTTTCGAGAGTTCGCGCGTGTTTAATAAAAAAAAACCACGCTTCTGAATGATTCATCAATGAAAAATTACTTAAATAATCGGACCGACGACGAAGTAAACGTGAAAAAGGAAAAAAATGAGACAATCGCCCCGATAAGATCCAAACAAGAAAATAATTTAGGAAAAAAAAAGAACGGAAAAATTTAAAAAATTGAGCTCATTCCTTATTTTCCTCTTTCACGTATCTCGTTTCTCACTCCGCTCGTTAAATTCTCGCACGAGAATCATTGACGCACCATTGGCTCCGATTGAGATCGTATTGTTTTTCACGCAAACTCGACTCGCATAATCGCTCTCGCCCCATCATTCAATTCTTTCGCGCATTTCACGAGTATTTTTTCCTTACAATGTGTCCTCCCATTTTTCTCTCCTCGTGTTTCTCTCTTTCTCGAAGGTCTTTACTATTAATTTATAATCTTAATGTCCTCGGATTGGTCCAAGATAATTATCCGCGGCTCGCTCCGCCGATATTTTTTTTTTTTTTTTTTTTTTTTTCATGTAAATACACGAGACCGTTCGAGAAAAGGAAAAAATCCTAAACATTGACAAAAAAAAAATCCTAACTATTTTTAATCATCGTAAAAATTCTTGATCCTCGATCTTCCTTAACATTCCTTCCAGCTCCCTTAATTTCTTCGATTCCCCTCGCAGAAAAAAATGAATTCTTCCTCTTCGTCTCACCATCCGGTCGTGGTCTCTTCTTGAAGGTCTCGAAAACGGAAGGAAAAAAAAAGAAAAAAAAATGACAAAACCATCGCCCGCTTAAACGTACATTCCCATGCCGTACATCGATCCCCAGTCGACGCCCTGGAAGCTCGACATGTCGACGTTCGTGAGAGAGTATCCCTGATACGGATTGCCCGGTGCTGGCGCTGCGGGCGGTCCGCCAGGTGTCGCTGCGGTAGGTGGCGCTTGCGCCTGTTGAGGCGCTGCGGCCGCCGCGGCTGCCACAGCCGCCGGTATCGGATACGGAGCGTATCTGTACGCCGACAGTGCCGGATAACTGCTGGCGAATAGTTTCCCGTATCCGGCGACGGCGTTTTGTACCTGAGCCGCGGCGGCTGCGGCCGCTGCGGCCTGAACGTGAGCCTGGGCCTGAGCGGCGACGATCTGCGAAGCAGTTGCGACCTGAAGAGGCGGCTGAGGCGCCAGACGGACGCCTAGCGCCCCCAGCACGACCCTCTTGCCGAGCGCCAGAGCACCCTGCTGAACCGATTCCTTCGGCTGGGCCTTCTTGCACTCCACCTTCTTGTTCTTGATCGTGTGAAAGTGGATCTCGCAGACCCTGTCGACGACGTCCTCGTTCTCGAATGTGACGAAGCCGAAGCCGCGGTGCCGCTTGGTCTGCTGGTCCATCAGCATCACCGTCTCCTCGACTTTGCCGAATTGATTGAAGTAGGCCTTTACCTCGTCGCTGCTCGTGTCCTGACTCACACCGCCGACGAATATCTTCTTCGTTCTGTTGGCCTGTTTTGCACGGTTCTTCGGTGTCGCGTGCTTCGGGTCAATCTTCTTGCCGTCCAGTGTGTGGATCGGACACTTGAGGACTTTGTCGACGCTGCCAGGCTCGGCGAACGTGATGAAGCCGAAACCGCGGCTACGCTGCAACGGTCAAAGACAGAGGGATAGAGGCGATGAGGCAGCGGTAGATTTACTTTATATACACATATATATATTTAAGCGTGAAAACATCTTTAGAAAGAGTGGCGAGTTACAAAGGCCTCAAAGGAGGATTTAGAATCATTGTGGTCTGGAAGAGGACTTTTAATAATCATCATCATTATTAACATCATCGAGGCCTGAGACAGCACTTGGGGAAACTGTGGCCTGAGAAAGAGCTTAAAATGATGATGCCCCAGGAATGGGGACTTAACCACTGAAGATGTTTTCACATACGATTATAATGAGTACATGCAGTTGTGCTCGGTCATTTTTTTTTCTTAGTCGAAGGTAAGGTGAGAATTTAAGATTCGGAGTAGGAAGGAAAATAGCAAACGAAAAACCTGTGTCGAAGGTCTATTGATCTTGGTGATAAATATTTTGAAAACTTATCAGCAAACCGTGAGTAACAATTGGAATAGAAAAAGACGCCTTACGGGACGAAGCAAGGAAGAAGAATATGCCGTTTTCTTCGCGATATTAAAAAATCGATAGTATAAGAAAATAAGCGTGGTGCAAATAAACATTGGAAATCCTTACACGGTATGCAAACAGAATTCACGCAGTGGCTTGAAATCTGCTTTCGGGTGTCCCCTCGCAGTCAGATAAAAAAAATGAGCGAAACAATGGTCAATAAAAGTAATTTTTTTTACATATTTAACGACTTGGCTCTCCATGATAAAAAAAATTCAATAAAAATATTTCGCTATGCCGCAAGATATTATTTCGTGCAAACTTTTTGCAAATAAAAAAAGAAAGAAATTCCCTAGAGAGTAACGCGCCTCTGGCATGAATAGACTCGACCGATTCGCGACACGACACTATCCACCGTCTCTTGTCGGGTCTGAAGCGAGGAAACGGCGCAGGATAAAGGCATGGAATTGTTCTCCTTTCGTCGACACTGGGATGGACTGGTCTATGTGGTTCTGTATCGCAGGATATAAAGGCAATAAAAATAAAAATAAAAATAATAAAGTCGAGTATAAAAACGTGAAATAAAGGAAGGTGTGTTTTGGCAAACCGATGTGGCGCACGAACCTGCGTGACCGGATCCTTCATTATGAGGACGTCCGTGACGGTACCGAACATGCCGAAGTATTCTCTGAGCTTCTCGCTGCTCGTCTGCCACGACAGACCGCCGACGAAGAGCTTTCCCGGTGCCGGATCACCGCCGTTTGGTGTGCTCCTCCCTGAACTCCCTGAGTGGCTGCCGTTTATCGGCACCAGGGCGTTGTGAAAATCGTGCTCTATCGCACCGTTCGCCGCCTCCATGCCGGCGCTGTAAAAATAAAAATAAAAATTTGATAATTTCACATTTTTGTCACAATAAAAGTATTATGTATTTTTTTATTCCTTTGTATTTTTTTTAGAATTATGAATTGTCAGGTAGAGCAACAAAGCAAATGCAGTCAAGTTACTCAGCAACGGTTATTAATTGGAAGAGTGATAAAAATTACCTTGCATTAATGCAACCTACATTGCGGTCGTACCGACAATATTATCTACGTATTTATAGTGTGAGATTATTACAGGAACGGTTCGAGTAATTATATTCGAAGCAACACTCAAGTTAATTAACTACCATTTAATCAACTCATATAGCAGAATGGTTTCGCGAATGCGTGACGTTAATTTAAGCACTGAAGAAAGCCATTTACATTCGTTTGACAAACATAATGTACGACGTACTTACAGAATAATGTCAATTCAAGCTTTGATATTTTAGCACAGATAAGTAGTATTATTTTTGAACAATGATAATTTTTCGAGATGGTGAAGAAATAATTATGAATTTTCGGAATAATAATTAAAAAAAAAAAAAATAGTACGTTTGTTGAACTTTTATGATTAAAAAAAAAAAAAATTTCTTGCTCCGCTGCGCTTTTTATTAAAAAAAAAAGCGGAGCTTTTTTTTATTGAATCACGGTGACTTTGAATTAGATTGTGGTGCTCGTTAATTCGAAACGCCGTTAATCAAACGGTCCGTGCCAACGTGGAGTTTGTCGTCGAATGCAATCCATCAAGGCTACCTGTGATTCGCAATAAATCTTCGCAATGAAGTTCATTGAAATTGTTATCGCTCTTCTTTTTCGGTACAATTTTTTTCCCGGCCGGACTTTTTGTACAAAATTTTTAATCGCGTCGTTTCTGAGAATAAAAATCGACTTTTCGTACACATGTTGCAGTTGACACCGTTAGTGGCCCTGCAAGTCGCAACAGTGGCCGGGATAATCTTCGTAGCCTATCACAGGACCTTCGTTACGACCATCGACGTGCAGTAAGCTGTTTTTTCGATCCAACAACGAAATCTATTTTTTTAATTTTCTTTCTGTGAATAAAAAAAAAAAATTCGACTTTTTTTTTTGGCGCGGACGTCAAAGTGCTATTTCGTTGCTTACAGACTGAACAAGGAGCCCCGCTGGGAAATGTCGACGACACCGAAATTCTTCGATCTACGGAATCCTCGAAATCTGAAGGTAACGCATTTTTCAACAAAATTTTATTATTTTTTTTCTTCCGACTAGCCGAAGATTATTTTCAGCTGGTTTCTAAAAAATCTCAAAAATCGTATCTTTTCGCATAATTTCAGACACATACGAGGTGTTTATAAAAAGTGTGTAATAAAAAAGTCTGTATGACAATTTTCTAACGGTCATCGTTTCGAAGCAACGTCCGATGCATTATTTCCTGCCGATCACAAGTCTGAAACTTATTTTAAATTCCAGCTCAATATTTCATACGAAAACTCGGGTCGGGAATGAAAAAAAAAATGGATATACGTTTTTGGCCATTACCAGCCTTGAATTATTCTCGAGCGCGCGAAGCTCGCTGACGATGCGAGTGAGAGTAAAAGAACGAGATAGCATTAGTGAAAGAGGGGAAAAAAAGGCGGAACAGAAGGAAAAGAACACGAGAGGGTGAAAGTGGATAGGAAGCAAGTGGTTCTTAACCCGAGACGAGGTTATTCAACTGGGAGGGGGTAAAACGCGGGTACGCTGCATCTCTCAAACTCAAAGGTATCCAGCGCAAAAAATATACACACACAAACATATATATATATGTACACAAATAAAAAATTTAACAAAATGGAAAGCGCGAGAAGTTCTCGTTTCTGTTTGAGTCGAATAACAAAAAAGGGCTTCTGACGAAAGTAAAAGCAAACGAGAGCGAAACGTGCACGAAAGCCAAAGGATAGTACAATCGAATCGTCCAACTCGATGCGCCGCATACATTGAAACCGATGAAGTTCACTGTTACTCTTGAACTCGTTAACGCGATCTTAATTTTTTGCATTCAATTATTTTTGTCGAGTTACGTGAACTGAAAAGAAATGTTGGAAAATGAATTAACGATAACGCAAGCTTTTGCGGCATGAAGCGCTTCTGACATTTTGATTTTCTGACATTTCTGTTAATTTCAGGCGAAAGATTTTTGCTTGTGTTATTCGGCACTGTAATTTCTGAAGGTAGAAAAATAACAAAAAAAAAAAACCCCCACCGGTTTCTCGATCTATCCTCGGAAAAATCCTCAGAAACAAATTTCAAGTTATAGAAAAAAAAAATAGAATAAAATAAGTTCCAGTAGAGCCGAATGCAACGAATCTCTCCTTACAAACAAAAAAAAAAATATATATATATATATATATATATATAAGAAAGATATTCAATTTCCAACAAAGTCAATGAAATAATTTTGCCAACGAAATCCCTCCCACAGTTCTAATTTTTGTCGCGCAAAAAAATAAATAAAAAGAAATCTATAGAAGTCAGAAGAATTTGCTCGTCGACCTCGTAGGCCAAAGTTGTGTAGCTCGAACCCTATGTGGACTTCGTACCGACACGGACTCGAGGGGGTGGCAGAGAGGGGGTGTTCTTCTCCTAGCAAAACGAGCGAGGGAACGAGCAAGGCGTACACGACAACGAGATATAAGGAAAGACAGAAAAAAAAGGGAAGCTGTTCGGTGAGAACGACGAGGAGAGAGAGAGAGTGAGAGTCGTGTGAAAGAGCGAGCGATTGCGCGGGTGCGAGGAAAAAGAAGCGAGCGCAGGGGTGCAGCTTGACCGAGGGAGGAACGGAGAGAGACGGAGCGAGAGTGAAGCGGCGAGAGAGATACGGGGTTGTTCGAGAGAGCGAGAACATTGCGGATCAATAAACCCCTGATAGAGCCGGTCCGAGGGTTGCAGAAACGGCCGATGGGGGCGCTCGCGCTCGTTCTCGATCCTCTCCCCCGCACGGCGCCTCCCACTCTGGCTGACGCTGACGCTACCAGCGTCGGAACGGTCCGAGCATAGCGGAGCATTGACAGCGACGGGCCGGCGGTCCATTCATTGGACACCGAGCGATTATTGGCAGTCACCGTGAAATCGTATCGAACTGACGGAGCTGGAGCGGAGGGGGAAGCACTTAGAAAAATTAAACCACCAAAGGGTTCGATGTAGGATGGAATTCGAAATTAAAAATTAAACCACCGAAGAATTCGATGCAGGATGAAATTCGAAATTAGTGGAGCGTTTGTTTGATTAGGTAAATTAACAAATATCTTCGTTAGTACCGAAAATTGGAGAGAACATTTTTTTTTTTTTTTTTTTTTTTCACTTCATTTTTGATAGATACGGGGTAAAAGGGGTAAATATGGCCCACATTTATTAGCGGATAATATCGTCGATTTTTGGACCGGTCTTCATTCGAACTTTTGGCCTCGTTTCGATACACGTCACATACATTGGCTCTCGATTTACTGGTGCCAATAATTGTGTCAATCGTTCCCGCAAGGAAACTAATTTCAGGAAGCCTGTAGAATTTTTATAAAATTCATTCAAAAAAAGAATACCAAAGAATATTTATGATTTTTGGATTCTAATTTTTCATCTCGGATCATTCTCTTCTTTCTTACCCGTTCGAAACAAATTCCTTCACATTTCTAAATTCACCTAAATATCGTTTTCTCGAAGCCCACTGACAGTCCCCAACTAAACTAAAATCGGCGTGAAAAATAGACATAAGTCACGTAAAAATCTACCCGGTCGACGTCCCATTAACAATTTCAAGTTCCTTGGAAAAATTCGTCCCATTCGACAACAAATTGCCATTAAAATAAGTCCAACGAACTTTACATTATTATTTCGTCATCTCGGACCATTTTCCCCCCGCTAACCCCTGAAAAAAACCAATCCTCCAAAAATTCTCTAAACGACAAAACACCAATTTTCCGAATCCAACTGAAAACCCTCACAAAAAAAAAAAGTGCGCAAAATCGGAGTACAAAAAACTCACATAAAAATCCATCCCTTTCTTCCCCTCCCTGTGTCAATGTTAACTTCCTCACAAAGTTACCCTCAAAAATCGCCATCGCCCTCGACAACCAATTGTCGTCGAAACCACAAACCCTTTTCTCCACCCTTCCCAATAAAAAAAAATATATATATATATATATATACATGAACCGATTGAACTTTTTTGAGTGGCCAATGACTGTGTCATCGTGGCAAATGAAACAAAAAAACGATCGCTATCTTTGTCGCCGTCGTCGTCCTCGTCGCGGCGGCAGCAGCAGCAGCAGCAGCAGCAGCGCCGTCCTGGCAACGACGAGTGTGGGGGGCGAGGGTGGTTTGTATCCCCTTTCGGTGGGGATCGTCGAGCGCCGCGAGGGGAGCAAGCGAGATAGGGGAATCCACCCAGCGAAGCCGCAGGGGCTCGCGAGACGAATGAGACGTGGGACACGCTGCAGACGGAGAACGGCGGCTGGCTCGGCCAGAACCAGAGAGAGAGAGAGAGAGAGAAAGAGAGAGAGAGAGAGAGAGAGGGAGGATTGTGTACGAAGAGAAACCAAGGAGGGTGTCGAGGACGTTCGAGGGGGTTGGCGGAGGGTCGTCGGGGAGGAGGCGCAGGGTGCGGAGGCGCAGGGTGCGGAGGCGCCGTCGCCAGCGAGCGACGCAGTGCCGTCGGGACGCTCGACCGAGTCGCTACCTCGAGCCTCATCCGCAAGTTCTATTTTCCCTCGACTGGGAAACACAACCCCCGATCGGCTCTAACCCAAAGTACCGTATAAAAACGATATAAATTCCGAGCTGAGACGTCCGGGTTTTAACCGCGGAAGACGCACGTCGGGGACGGGGTGGGAGGAAGAGACATTTTCGCGGTGAAAAAATCATATTTTCCCAACGATAGTTTGCCAAGGGTTCGGATTTCAATTTTTATGTTTTTGTTTTTTTAATATATATTTTTTTAGTTATTTAATTTTTGGTATTTTTTATTTTATTTTTTTTATTTGGCGGTTCGAACCCAGAAGTGAGCTTGGAAATCGTACCGATTGAAGCTGAGGAAAAGCACGAAGAGGAAGCCGCCATTATCGTCTCACCTGTGGAAACATACTCGCAGCAGCCCGTTCTCAGGGATATTGTCTTGTCACAGCAGTACGCCTTTAAAGAGTTACTGGTGTGATGGGACATTGTCCTCGAGCCGTGGCACGTCCTCGATGGAGAATTACCTCCACGTCACCGACCGCAACCGACATCGACAACGCTCTGACCCTCTCAGCAAACGAGGGCCGCAGAGCCGCTGTCCTGCTCGCTCGACTCTCACTACGGAAAGCGTCGGCCTTTTCCCTTCTCCCGTGCTTTTCACCCTCCGAGAAAACGAGCCGCTCCAAGGGAAATCGAGACGAGACGCGCGATGTTCGCCGATCGATGTGTCCGATCAATTTATATTTTTCGGTATTCGGAGGGTTGGAAAAAAATATGCGATCGAATTTCGGGGTGGGAAAAGCTTCGCTGCTGGAAATTTGTGATTCGAAGAACGAGAGTCAACTGAATCGAGGATTTTTTTTCTCGGCCATTTGACGGAACATTTTTATAATCCTCAGGAAAAAAAATTTGCACGCGTACGTGAGGTGATTTTTTTTTTTGATGAACGGTGAGAATGTTTCACGCTTGACCGAGTGCTATTTCCGTTTCGTTGCAGTCGGTAAATTGAGAGAAAAATAATCTCGAGTGTGGGAACATTGTCATGGAAATATTCTCACGAAAATTGATGGATTTTTTTTTTTTTAAATTTAATTATTAAATTTTTGCTGCTCAAATAATTCAGGAAAATTTCTCGGTCTTTCGTCGGGCGAGGGGAAAGAGAGATTGGCGGAGAGGATCGAAGTAAGGGTCGCTGCCGAGAGGGGTGGCCGGGATAGAGAATGGCTAACGCGAGGGGCGGCGCGCAACGTTTTCGCTTGTGGAATGGAGAGGACAGAGAGACGCGGAGACATACGCGCGAGAACGAGGGAGAGAAATCGACGCGAAGTTAGGGAAACCACCGTCGTCTACTTGCGGCGCGCGAATCTCGGAAAAGTACGACCTTCGCCGAACACGCGTTCCGCCCACGTTAAATTAAATCGCGTGAGTGACTGAGACAGGAACGACACGAAGCTGAGAAAATTGGGAGAAACAAATTTTGCCACAAAAGCATCGACAACGATTTTTCGGAGAAATACCATTATTTTTTTTTTTTCATCGCATAATCTTCTTTTCAATATTTTTCTAAGTCTAAGATTTCACGGTAAATAAAAATTGATGAGCTGAGAAATTAAAAAAAAAAAATTAACCATAAGCGCGATCGGAAAATTTGATTGGGTGAATTTAATGTACTTGGACATTCGCGTGTCTGACACTCGTGGAAGTATCTACTTGGAGGGTGGCGCACGAGCCACGTTGGTGCGCCGCAACGCGCGAGGTGAAACGTTTTCCGGTCGATGGGGGAGCAGCTTCCGGTCGATAGAGGCGCGGCACTCCTTGGACGCCTTACTCGGCTTTCGATTGTCCTCTCTTTCACTAATTTTTTTTCTTTTTTTTTTTCCTTTCTCAATCTATATCCTCCGTTTACTTTAACTTCCCCTCTGCTCCTTGCTCTCTCTCTCTCTCTCTCTCTGTCTTAGGACACCACCTTATCCATTGTGCTTTTTGGTCGATTGTCCGCTTCGTCACTTTACCAGAGAGATGCTTTTATTTCGTGGAAAAAAAAAAATTATCTTCATCCTCAATTCAATTGATGGGATTCTAGCGAGGTTCTTGAAAAACTTGGACTCGCGGTCCGGAACTCTCGCGATGCTTTCGTTAATTTTTCAATACTCTCGTTTTTTAACTTCATAAAAGATTCTCCATTAATTTAGGCAATTATCGACGTTTTTTTAAATTCAACGGGTGATTTGAATTGAAGTTGCAAAATTAAGGGAACATTAATAGATCATTGTGAAAATGAACCTAAAAAGGTCGTCTTAACGTACCGAGCGTTTATTTCAATTCCAACTGGTATACTAAACGCACAAAAGCTTTTTACAACGTTCACAAATTTTTATTTTTTTTAAGCGAAACAAGTAGATTTAAACTCGAATTGATTTTTCTCCAACAGTCATTTTTTCAATTCAATGAAAATAAAAGAATAGCCAACAGCGGTAAAAATGAAATCACATGAGAAAACACATTTTAGTCACCCGCTCTTCCGTCGATTCGTAGCGACGCGCAGAAGCAATAGTTTTTCGGTTTGTTTGTACCTAAATCGATACGACACGATCTCGGCGACAATCGTGTCAAGGTTCCGTGACCTTTTACCGAATAATATAAAAATTAAATCCAGATCCAAGCTGTCGTCAGAATAAAAAATAAAGTGAACAAAATATATATATATATAAAATAATTCAACGAGCATCTCGAACGTCTCTGGCTCTAAAATAATCGAGCTTCGGTGCCAAAGCTTCGTTTTCGTTTGAGAAAAATTTCGGCGAGAATGACGAGGCGACGATGGACAAGTAGAGTGGCCCAGTTCGTTGGCATCGTCGAATCGGCCTAACGATATTTTCACCTCTTTCCATCACTCTTTATCCCTTTCTCTGGTTCCTCGCTTTTCAACCCCTCGACACGCCACCGCGAAACCGTCCCGCCCTGAAATATAACGGTGGTCGTTACGTGAATAATGAATCGACCTTGTTACCGAGCGACCGTTAGCGTCCCGCGTACGTCCGTGGACCGTATTAGCGCTGGGAATATCGAGCGAGAACGGGCACACCGGCGTTATTGTAGCCCCGAAGTTACATCCAAACATCCCTCACCCGGAGTTAACTTCGATATCTCTCTGGCTGGTCGCGGTCGACTCGCTCTCTTCCGCTCGAATATCCGCCCGACTAATTTTAACGCACTCCGCGAATATTAATACTTACACGGATCTCGATTAATGGGGACAATATCGGATTAATATCGGAACAATTCCGATGGATTTCCGACGAATCACAAGCTCTACGATTAACTTCGGGGCTCGCAATTGTCAAGGAGGATCATCGAGACTTGCGATCGTCGAACGATTATTGGGACGCGTTATAATTTTTTTCTCATGCTTTTCGTTACTTCATTCTGAATAATTAATTTTTTTCTACGACGGACAAAACGGTTTGTGTTGATGAGAGTCAATGATTTTTTATTTCTTTTGTAAATACGAGTAGCGGGGTTGTTTTTAGTGCGGGCACTTTTTTTTTATTGATTTAATTAATTTTACTGTGGAGAGTGAGTAATTGTTGATTTTTTTTTAATCGTGAAAGAGAAATAGTCTTACCGATTTTCTTACACATTCTTAATGTCGTTGTGAACAATCTCGGATGGAAAATAACGACCTGCGTGAGAGCGAAATAGTGGAACTTATGCAAATTTATGTGTATATGTTTTTTCTTTCTTTCTTCTATATTTTTTTTTTTTCCAATACATCGGTATTCATTTAAAGGCGCGGACTGGAGCGACGATATAACGCAGTGGATAAGGGGGCCATCTCGAGAGCGCACAACTGCGAGCTCACGCAATTATCGGTGGCACGCGACTTAGTTCTTTATCGTCAATGCTCGCAACGACCGCTGGAACGAAAGCGTTTTGCGCGATGTTTTCAACTCTCTTGATGGAAAATAAATTTTCTTTTAACTTTCTTTTCATTTAAGAGCAACATTTACATATTCCCGAATGAGAGAGAACGAAAGTTGCAGGAAAAATAATCGATCGCACCCTTTATTAAGCCGTTCGTCGCCAGCGCATTTTGCTTTATATAATTTTTTTCCAAAAATCCATCAGTTTTACTATAAAAATTTGGAAAAAATTTGACGAAAGATAACGCAAATCAAAGAATATTTTTACCGAGAATTTCAATTTCAAAGAAATTGTTAATTTCGTTTAGGCATTGCAGAACTCATTTTTTGAAAAGTTCGAATTTATTGAAGTTTTTTGAAAGAACAATTTTTTCGGACGTTTGAATTTATTCGAATTTTGAAAAACCCCAATATTTCGCAACCACATCTGGGAGAAAATTTTTTCGCGAAAAAGAACTTGCCCTTCAAAGGGTTGATTAGAGACCTTCGGTTCGTACCTTGCCGAAAATAAAAGAAAAAAAATATATACCGGAAGTGAAGGAATAATGAGGAATTGGGAGAAAACGAGAGAGAAGCGTATAAAGATGAAATGCGGAGCGTTCTGTGTAAGGGAAAGAATTGATTAGCCTTGGATCAACGGGCGCGGCGCGTCTGGCTCGTGAGAGAAACGATCCGAGAGAGTTGGTTCAGCGAGGGTGGTTCGGAGGGTAACCCGGAGGATCGGAACGGGGAGGGGGTGCGGGTTGGAAGAAGCAACCCTTGTCGAGCGAAGGAGGGGTGCAGGAAGGGAAAGAGAGTCAGTGTGTGTCATAGAGGGCACCGCCGTCAGAGGGCAGCACGTTCCGGAAGAACGAAAATTCCCCTCCTTCCACCTCCGCCCCTCCATCCGGTTTCATCCCCGTCGGCCGGCGAGAGAGCAACAGAAAGCGTCAATAGTGCTGAAGCAGCTTGTTTATCCGTCGATACGGCAAAGTGATAAATTAAAAAAAAAAAAAAAGGAACACAAAAAAATCACCGAGAAGAAAAAATCCAAAAATGTCCATTCACGATACCATAAATATGGATTAATAACAAAAAAAAATATATATATTAAAAGAAAAAAAAATGAAGATCGTGTGATAATTTGTTTGACGATAAGAGACGAGAGCAACGAATTGATATTGCGATGAGAAGTGGTGTTACATAAAGAAACAAAAATGTTTAAATTTAAAAAAATCGACGATTGAGTTTAGCGAGAAAGAGCTGCATACGAGAACGTGAGAGTTAATAAATTCGTTGTGTAGAAAGCAACACCTTAGATGTCGTAGAGAGTAGTGTAATTATTTCTATACATACATATATATGTATATATATATATATACATGTATATCGTTATATGTATTATATATATATGATATTTGGGAGGTCGTTGAGTGTTAATAATTTTTATGGTGTGTAGATGAATCCTAGTCACTATATTTTTTTTTCTTTATAATTGTACTACCATCAATAATATCAATGTAATATGTCACCTCTCAAAACGTTTCTATTGATATTTATTTTTTCACCTATCACACTATTTAATCGTAGATAAAACCAATCGGTTTACTCACGATTAGAAACGCTATGTATGTTTGATATTGTACACGTTAGATTAAAAAAACATCACTGAATATGTAGAGTAATTGATTGTAGCTGTTTAGCGGATTATTTAGCGAGATTTTTTTTTTCCCCCAAGAAAGAAAAATTTTGGACGGCAATTTTTCTTCCCGACATATTATCCACATGAAACACAAAGTATATGTGGCACGATTCGAAAGATATATTTCCGTCGAACAAATTTGACATTGCGGATATATTTGGCAATTTATCGATAATTTCTGAAAATATTTAATAATTTATCATGACAAATGTATAAATCGTATAAACACGTGTTCATAAATTTCGAACATATTTTTTTACTATTTAGTTTCCGCAGGGTAAAAATCGGTATTAGAGGAAAAAAAATTCCCGTTGAAGGGAAATTTCATTTTGTCGAGAATCTTTTTTTTTTTTTTTCTGCGAAGGATAAAAAAGTTTGCGCTCTCCTAAATCCCGGGGCTGCGAGCCGCAGGCATGTCTAGTGACGAACGATGCCGAACTCTGTTGGGGGAACATTTCTTCATTTCAATTTCCCGCAACATTAGTTTCAATTAAGAAAACCCCGGCGAATAAACTCTCGAGTCTCGTCCGGCGCTTTGTATGGAAATAACGAGCCACGTTTCCAAAGCCTTGCTCGCTTTTTCGTGCACGTAATGCGGAGAAAGAGGGAGAGAAAAATAAAAAGAGCGAACTTAAAAACTGAAAGAACTGAGAGTTACCCGCCTTAAGGATGTATGGCTCGAACGACATAACATTTTATGAAGCTTCGCGTGCTTGAACTAAACATTTTTTGTGCACACTAATGAGGGACAAATTTTAATCCGAAAACCCCCTCAATAGAGACCCACATTATTTTAATGTAATTTAGTTCAAATTTTTTTCTCAAAAGGCTCAACTATGAAAAAGTGTAGCACAAAAATCTGCATCGGGATAAAGATTTTTTAATATTAACAATTAATTTCTGAATGATGACTGTTAAAATTTTACGTTTCGTCAACAAAAAAAGACAAATCTTACATGTGAAATTCAACGACAAAAGTTAAAATAACATTCTCAATTTTTAGAAAAAAAAGCATGTATTTGTAATTCCGCCTATCGAATAAATGAATAGAATTTTCTTTATTAAAAAAAAAATTATAAAAAATGATCGCAAATTCAGCGATAAGACAAAACGATTCTCTTTGCAAAGTGGGGTCGACAAATTTCACTTTCTTCCACTCGCCTGCTCCGAAAAGTATCTTCCAGAAAATAAGCATTGACGGTTGGTGGAGCGTTTATGCCTTTATCTATTAAATTTCTCGACGTCGAGGAGATAAAGCTTCAGTGTGGAAGACGTTGGCGGGAGACGAAGTGTGAAGCGCGTTTCTATTATCAATGGAGAACCTTCGAAGGATCCGAGAAGCTGGAATGCTCTCGGCGTCGCGCGAGGAGGCGGAGAAATACGAGAAGGCTTTTCCCCGACGGGACGCGAACGGGATTATTGTCGCGAAATTGGATCCGCAAGCTCGAGATAGATAGTTTCTGCTAGGCTCGAGCTCCCACTTTTCTCCACTTTGTCCAATTTCACGGTGAGCGTCGAATCTGTTACCGCCGGTACGGCAAATCGACGACGAACCGGGCTCGGCGGAATCTCGACTATGCGTTTGTCCCAAAGTGGAAAAAGCCGAGAACGCTGTGTAGGTCAGCCGGCAACTTGTCGAGACGATCCGTAGATCGCTTCGCCACTTGCAACGGCTCTCGACACTTCGAAAGTGCAAAAAGGCCGAATGAAGGAGACAGATAAGGATAAAAAAAAAGGATTCGAGTAGACGGGGCGAGCGAGTGTAAAGGAAAAAGACGCGAAACGAGGCGATAAATCCTCGATTCGCTTCGGAAATTTCGAACGTGTCGATGAGCCACGGGTAAGGGAAAAAAATTGAAGGACTTTCCGTACACTGGGCACAAACTTAGACAGTAAAGGAACATTGATTTTTTTACCTTTAAAAAAATGGTTCCCAACTACATTTTTTAGTTGCGATAATGGGTAAAAATAATGATTGGGAAAATCGTTAAAGTTAAAGGTGTTGTAGGAATTCATTGTGGGTATTCTAGTCGATATAAATAGTTGGTAGTTCAGCGAACTGAATATACGATCGAAAATGATCTATATAGACGTTTCGGCTCAGAACAATGTCTCATAATAGGAAATACTACACTTTTTTCCAGTGGAACTCACCCTGATTTTCTCTTGGAAAAAGCTATTTAATAATTACATGAATTAAAAAAATGCGACAATGGAAAATTTAATTTGTGAGCACGTCCGGACAACCGAGAATTGCGTTCCTTAAAATTTCAGACCACCCCAAGTGCTGCAAGAAATATCGGATATCTTTTATTGTCACGAAAACGTTTCTGTCGCTATGAGGAAGTAAAAAAAACGCTGACAACTGCAAAGCGTAGAAAGACACCCGATTACCCCAGATAGTTTTTTTCACTCGATACACGTTGAAGAAACGAATCGAGCAGATTTCACTCCAGGAGATAGAAACAATTTCATTTATTTCATCGCCGCCCCGAAGGGAAATTACGAATAGTCACGTATAATATTATATCGGTCCAACTTTCTATTCTCTTTGGACCTCCAGAAAAAAAAAAAAAAAAGAAAAAATTGCAGTCGCTATTTCAGTGTTTACTGCGTGCATTTTTTGCCGTGCTCGATATCACGTCACGTGTGTCTCGTTCCCTTGCATTCGGTAGTTAATTCTTTGTTTCTCTCTCCCTTTCCGAAGCTTCGTCATATTTTTCTCTCGGCCTCTTGTTCTCTCTCTTTATCTTTATCCCGCGTGCTACGAGAGCTTCGGCGGCAACGGCGGCCGAAGCCACGTTATTGGATCAATACAACGGGTCTCCAATTAATCCGCGGGGGTTCCCACCCTCGACAGATGGCCAACGGAAAACACCATACTCCCGTTCAACCCCCACACGCCGTTCCCTCCTCGTATATTATCCGTACGCACGAGACCCGTATGAATCCACGGAGAGGCACGGGTCACACCCAAATACCATCTACATTCAGTTGTGTACCATTGGATGTGTCGACTGCTGAGAAACAGAAGGGCCCAACCCTCCGCTCCAAGGCATACGGGCCGCGCCCTTCCGCTTCGAAGCAGCCGACTTGGAACAAAAATGCTTTCACAAAATACACGAAATAATATTGATTTTGTATTAATTTTTTTTTTTTTCCGAAAAATTTATATTACGATTTATAACATTTGTATGTAAATAAGAACTGACGAATGGCTTTTTTGACCGTTCGAGCGAGGATTCTACGGATTTATTCAGGCCCGGGACGCGTGTCTGACCGGACACGCACTCTTACTACTCGCAATGCAGGACACAGGCGATAAATTGTCTTTGTTCATTCGGTTTCAGCATAAGCAACTTACGGGCCGGTACTGAATTATCATCCGATGATAACTGTGACCCACACTGATATTGCATGTCACAATACAATTATTGATAATTATTAATCGATAAAACTATCGATTGTCAATAATTATGTTACAATACTGAAGATTTTTAATTTCTAACTATTAAAAAAAAAATCTTTATTTTACGGAAATTCACAGCATCGAACGAGATGACGCCTCGAAAATATTTTTTATCACCACGCGGATCAAAGCTTTGTAAATTTTTATTGAAAAAAAAAAAAAAAGGCGTGGATCTAAAAAAGTTTTGAGCGGGAGCGCGTAACGAGTCCTCGAACTAGTCTAGCTCCACACCGATACACTCGTTCTCGTTCTTTGCTCGCAATCGGTTATTTCTTTTTTATTTTCCGAGACTCGTTTCCTCGATCCTCATTCCAACTTATCGCCACGAATCTCTGTAGCTCTCACTCAGTCGTTCCATTGTTCGTTTCGAAGTCGGTGAAGAGTTGAAGATGGAGAGGATGCGGATGAAGAGGCCGAAAGACGGGAAGGGGAAGGCGATTACAGACTCGAGACGATTCCCTCAACCAATCTTGTTCTGCTTGCGTAGACACGAAAAGAGATTCTCGATCATTTTCCGACCCGGCAACAATGGCCTCGTCGACGTCGATTAAGGATAGCCGCGTCCGCTCGTGCAACAGCTCGGCTCTTCCGCTTTGCCCCATTCACTCTATCCACCTTGCTCTCAACACGGTCGCATGGATGAGACAAAATAAAAAAAAAATTCTCACTCGGAACGATAATTCATCATCCAACCGCGAACCTTTCTCTTATTGGCCATTCAATGTCGCTAGAGAGAATCCAGAATGTGTGTGGTGGATGCGGGGGTAAAATGGAACACCGAGACAAAGCTCTCTATCCGTATATGTTTGATAATCAGGGATTATTAGAAATGGAAATTTTTTTGTGTGGAACGAAAAATTGACGTCAATGGTCCGTTTCGCCCCGCGATTTTTTTTTTTTCCGTTCACGACGATAATTTATTACTCGGTCGCGATGCTTATTAAAAATGTTCCATGCAGAGAGCTTGAAATGTACGTCGGATTTGAGGAATCTATTGGGTTTATTAATTGCCGATTATTAGGGACGCAACTTTTATTCGTGGAGCGAAAAATTTAACGAAATGGTTCGTTCTGCTCCGTTATTTTATTTTGTTCACTCGACACGCTAATTTATCCAATCGCGATTTTTTATTGGCAATAAAACATCCCGGCAGAGAGCTATGGGATGTGAGTGAGGTAGATGGGGGGGGGGGGGGGGGGGGGGGGATGAAAACCTTAACCAAAAACTCACTTTTTTCATTCACCTCAAAAAATTGAGGGGGGTAAGAATTTTGGAGGATAAAAGCAACAAAAATATAACAAAAACATGTTGACCAGAGCCGTTTGTTATATTCGAAGTTATCGATGGCCGGTCGGCTAGGTATTTTTTTGATAATGAAAAAAAAAAAAAAAAATCCCTCCCTCATCTACGAGCGATAAAAATCGGTGGGAAGGAAACGAAGCCGGACGTTTCGGACTCGACGGTTGGAAACGGGGGAGTCAGCCTGACCGCGGTATGCGACGAAAGCTCGAATCCACCGTCGGCAACGCAGAAAACCAGAGTTTAATGCTAAACATCGCGGGAAGATGATTAATCTACCTTACCGACGGATGGTAATTTATCGACCGCAAAAAGCTCCCGAAAAAGCGGTGAACCCTTGATCAGTCCTTCGTTCGACGAAGCTCGTACGATGTCGCATGATCATCGGAGTAAAACCCGCCTCGATATGTTCTCGGGTCGTTTTCGTTGTAACCACGATTCACGGCTTTGCGGTTCGTTTCGTTGGCCACGTTCGTTAAACCAGCCTGGTTTCGAAATTCACCCACTCAGCTCTCCACACCGATTTCTGGCGTTAGCAACCTCGGTGGCCGGAAATCAAGGCTTCCGATCTACCCTCTTCATTGTGGTGCATATATGCATATATGTATATATGTATATGTGTATATGTGCCTATGTATGTGTCATGTACATACAGCCAAACTAACCGTGTAGTGTTTCCACCGCCATTTATCGACCAACCGGTATTATTCGAAATTGCTTGCACAATTCCTGAATTTCCATGACTCGCGCCCGATCCGATGGTCTTCTCGTGCCGACGATTCCGGACGGATCGCCAGTTAAAAAATATTGCACAGACGCAGATCTGTTGACGACGAGATAACAAATTAATATGATGTTTTTTTTTTTTTTTTTTTTCAACGCGAAATCTCCGTTCAAATTCACAGTCGCGTAGTGAAGTTTCTTTTTTTAATTATAAAGTTGGAGAATATTTATTTAAAACATTCGTTTCATTTTTCAACAAAGTTTCCGGTACTTTAAGTGTTAATGGAGAGGTTTGCCGAAAAATTGAATTTTATTACTTTGAATTTGTGATTTATCGATTACCTTTTGGTAACGCGGGGCTGATTGACGGGGCAAAAGGAACTATCGAGAAATCGTCGAGACCATCTAGACATCGTTTACCGATTTTTCCGGTTCTAGCTGTTTTTTTTTTTTTTTTTTCATTTTCCGAATAAATTTATCGTTTTCATTGTTTATTATTTACAAAACATTACGGTGCGGGTGTGATGCTGTTTTACTTTAAAAATTTATTTTAGAAGCTACAAATCTATCTAATTTTTTTTTACAAACCTTCGTAATTTTTGTTTTGTTTTTCGTTAAACAATCGCACGTTATCGTGCGTCGGCATCTGAAATATTTTTATCTACAAGACATTACGGACGATATGTCTCTGGCAGTAGCAAGGTGACTTAAAAAAAAAAACGAGTTTCACTTCTATACGAAAACTTTAGGTCTAATTAATTCGAAAATGTCTACTTCGTGTATTAAAAAAATCGATGCTTGCTCTCCTCGCTTCTTAATGTAAATAATAAATTATAAAAAAAAGAAACAACTCTTAGGATCGTCATAGTCTCTATACGTTAATACGTATCATATAATAATTAATAATAATAAATTGGGTGGGATTAAGATGGAATGAATGCCGAGATAATCTTTTACCTTTACAATATAATAAATAAAACTATTACCGTTAAAAGAAATCGCGTTATGCGCAACTATTTACGGGACATTTAATCAGTAAAAATGATATATATATATTAATATTATAATAAAAAAAAAAAAAAAAAACAGAAAATTTGTCATATGATTATAATAGCTATAGAAGTAGTAGCAGTGGTAGTAGTAGTGGTAAATATAATGAGACTACCTGGTGGACATATAAATATTTATAATAAACCGATCAAAAAATGTTCAATAAATTTACTCTGGTCAACGGGTTGGTATTTAAATTACGAAATACTCAAACTTTCATGTAACAAAGTGCGTGGTCTTCCCTCCGCTCTCAAATAATTTATATACATACGCATATATATTTATATATATATGTATAATATTTTTTTGCTTCAACTATCTCCAGACTACAGGTGTAGTTATTTTATATAAATTTTTGTCACTCATGCGAATCGATAATTGAAACGTTTGAGTCTTGCCTGGTGGGTCGTAGGGTCACCCGTCGACTCCATATCGTTGTCGTTCTCCTATCGCGTCCACCGACACCAACTCACCGGCAAACTTTTAAGGGCCGATGCTTTTTTCTCTCTCCCAAATAAATGACGCAGTCCCTCTCCCAACCGATCGATGATCGCGTTCGTATCTATATATTTATAAATTCATTATAGATATAGGTGATCTTGTATGTGTTTTTTTTTTGTCGTTAAATTTCATTCTCAAGTGCTACGATCAAAAGTCATTCATTAGTTACTGTGTGAGGAATTGTTGCAATGTTTACTGATCTAAATACCAATTTATTAAATCTCGCCGGACAGAGTTCTGAAACGTCCGTCTACAACACTTTTTTTTTTTTTTTGTAAAATCATAATAAAATTTTATCTATACAGTACCAACTCTGGATTGTGGTATAGGCTGAGTCTGTAGGGCGGGGTTTTTATGAAGAGCCGAATTTCGTGTACTGAGTATCTTACAATTTTGCAGTTTTTTTTATTATTTACAGATAATAAATTATATTGGGATGGTGAAACACGATGAATGATTCAGATGCTTTATTTTTCGTCTGGTCTGAATGAACGCCGGATGTATTTGGAATCGATTGGGTAACGGTGAATATGGATTACTTAACATTTTTGGACGGTTCATCCGAATCCTAGAGATAAGTGTCACACATTGAAATTTCATCGGGACCAATTTTTAACATTTAAAATACCTCATCGTTACCGAATCCGTTTTCGAATTAAAAAAAAAAAATCTGCATCCGTGTCAAAACACCGGTCCATTGTACCGCGTCGAATAATATTTATGACTCCCACCCTGAATTCCAAATTCTCAATTTCGCCAGTTTGTCGTATCAAAAAAAAAAACCATTCGAGACAATTCAAAATCTGTTACTCCACCATTTAGGCATTTTCGGCTGGCAACAAAAAAACTGTTAAATCTTTATGAAAACTGAATTATAGTTTCGGTTACCGACTGAGTCGGCGTCAATTCGCCTCGCGGCCGACATTCTCGTTTCTCGATAAATTTGTTTACCATTCCATTCCGAACTCGCCCTGCAATGTGTGCGATACTCGAGCATGAATTCAGATAATTCTGATGTACAGGCAATATACATTCCGGCTCGCCTGGAATCCTGAATATTAACGTATTCCCGTTTCTATTGGAAACCGAGAAGGAACGTATAGAGAGAAGACACGCGAGAAGGTCACATGACTTCCTGCGTTATCACTTCGAGCTTGCCATGTAAGCGACAGAATAAAAGGAGGCAAAACGGACCATTTAATACTAAAATTTTTTTCTTCTTCTCATTCTATTTCGCAATTTTTCCAATTTTTCCAATAATTCGCAATTTATTTCTAAAACCCAGAGCAGGATAATATTTGAAATATTTGAAATATTTTCTGTATTTTTTCGAAATTCAAATAAGTCTTTCACCGCCGAACAGCATCGTGTCAGAGGGGTGAATATTTCATCCAGCTTTTATATCACGCAATTTATTGCATAATATAGAATTTAATGCTCTCTACATATTATGTAATATTGCGAAAATTCAATGTACAAATATGCAGTATAGCAAAGTGGAAACGTCGGTTTCACGAGGACGTTCGAAAATCCCGATTCGAACTATATTGATAAAGAGCCGAGACGCGCACCTAACGGAATATCCGAGCAGATATTAGCGCACCCTTTCTCACAAGGGTTCCATATCGATATTCCGATGGAAATATTCAAGCGGCGCAACCGGGGGCGCGATGTCTGCCCAATCAGGAATCTCGTGGATATTTGCCGAGTTGAGAGAATCTTACGAATGTTCGGAGCATGACTTATCGCGTCGATCGACAGTTTCCACGAGTGCTCGCGCTGTCTCATCGCGACTCTCGCTGTGCCTCGTCGATTATATTTTTGTCGCTTTTATTTTCTTTTCATCTCCGAGCTGTTTAATCCCATGGGCAATGTGGCCGGTCCGGACGATCGTGACTCGAGCCGCGCTACATCGAACGTGTCAATCGTGCGTTTCTTTCTAGCTCCAAGTGCCTTTCCACGATCCCTCGAGAAACCTACTGAAGAAATCTTTTCGCGATCGCCCATGACACGTAACTTTGCATTCAACAATACGACATTTCTTTTTCCACGCTTCCTCTCGGAGAAGGTGACCCAAAAAAAAAAAAAACGCAATATTTTCACGGTTCCCGTTTTGATTTCGACTGAAAATTGTGCATATGACACACTCCGATTAGCAAACGAATTAATAAAACGCGAATACATAATCTGTACTTTGCTCCTGCTTTCGAAAATTCGATACATCGAAATTTAGTATTTTCACGAAAAATTGAATTACACAAAGTTAATAAAATCACTATTTTAGTTGATGTGAAATTGTTCAGAAGAATTTAATTTAATCCTACTTCAGAAATGTAACTTTGCATTAAATATTACTGTATTCATCTTCCTCCCTTTTGCTTCTTCTCCGAAAAATAAAATTTTTTTTTTAAAGAAAACAATGATTTCTAAGTACGAAAACTAAAAAACCTACAAATTTTACAAAAATATTTAATCTCACGAATTCCATGAATATTCACATTTCCGTGTCTAATTGAATGTTGTTAAACTCTGAACGACTCTTTAATTCTTGATCGGCGAAATTGCAAAATGTCAGGTATTTCAGAAATCCGATGGACCAATCGCGTCAATGACGAAACACTCGAAGTTTCGGATGCAAAAATTTTTTTTTTTTCCCCTCTATCGAAAACACGGTAGCGTGCGCGACGCAACGAAATTTTTGCAAACGAACACAATCGGATCTGCGATGCGACGAGGTTGTTCCAAAGATACTTCCCACCCCTCCAGCGAACTCCGATAGCGACTTTGAGCGAAGTCTATTATCTATCACGGAGTTTCGAGACAATGCGCGCCGCGAGCGCGAGAACGGAATAGAAAGGGTGTACTCGAAACTCCGACCAAGCCCGCGGGTCTTCCCGTCGTTCCATTTTCGCGGCATACGACTGGTTCGCGTCGAAGTCGTACCACACAACCGACATCGCCAGCAACGTCGGGGAATCTAATCGATAATCGGGGAGAGAAACCAGCGAGCGAGCGAGAGAAAGAGAGCAAGAGAGAGCCCATCTCCGCCGGCTCTCCATGCAGAACGATGCAATGTTACTTCTCTCGTTGGATCAATACACGTATTTTGTTGGTGTATTTTTTTTTTTTTTTTTTTTTTTTTTTTTTTTTTTTTCGTGCCAGGTTGTTTCGCCGTTTGAGTATTCTCTCCATTTCATACGAGAGACACGCGATAAGCTAAAAAAAAAAAAAAAAAATTATAATTAAAAAAAAAATGGAAAAGCAGCTCGAGGCTATCGAGGAAAAAAAGAACTGGAACGAGTCGCGGCCAGTGGAATGACAAAAGTAGCGAGATGCGGAACTCTCGCCGCTCCTCGCCCATCCGAACTCGGTCGGTAACGAAAGGGTGTAAGACATCTTGGAGAGTTTCCGTCCGGAACGATGCAGATCCGTGAAAAATAATTTATTTGACTGGCACTTGGCGAATAAATATTTATTTAATTCAATATTTATTCGCGGTGCGTCCGTCGAATGAATTATTTTTTATGGACGAATGTAACGTCCCCCGCGGGTCGATACACGTGTTTTGTTGGTGTTTTTTCTTTTTTTTTTGTGCCAGGTTGTTTGGCTGTTTGGATCTAGCATTCCCGCCGTTTCATACGAAACAGTCACGATAAGCCAGAAAAAAAAATTGGAAAAGTAGCTCGAGGCTATCGAGGGAAAAAAAATGGAACGAGTCACGAGCAGTGGAATGACAAAAGTGGTAAAGTGCGGAGCTACTCGGACGGTCTGAAACATATGGAATTATGCGCGTGTCAATTTCACCTCCTTTATGAATTTTCAATCGGGTGAATTCCCTCGACGATTTTAAGAAAAATTCGTTACAGTTTTTAATACCGACCGCCGTAATTTTTTATTTTTCCCAAAATATCGGCACTCTCGGAAGAGACAAATAAAATAAAATATAAAATAAAAATAATCGATTTTTTACCGATTGGTCCCGAATCGGTTAACTTTTTTTTTTCATTATAAACAAATATTTTCCAACTCTCGACACACACGTTCATAGATAAATATTCTCGTTGATGAAAAATTTAATAATCGCAACCAAACGATAAATATCGAGTAAACGATGAAATCGCAATCGCGACCAATAAAATTCACGGACCAAATTATGAAACAGTTACGCAAACAACGTACTCGGTTAGATTGATTACTTGCGATTAAATCCTAAAGAATCGTACTTGGATATCTACGCTAGATTAATTCAACGAGGGCCACTACAGCCGTCACGTGTATACGCGAATTTACCGTTACAGTGCTCGAGTTCCATACTGGGTTTTACATAGCTTCGCATGCTGCGCACTCCGAGCGATTAAATCGCTCTTGATTAATCGGCGCTCGAATTGAAAGGAACTTTGTCAAAAGTTCATTACGAGAGAAAATTATGCTACACCAAAAGAAAAACTTGCGTAAGCTCGTTACATTAATTGCAATGTCCCACGGACGAAGATAATCCTTGTAATAAATTTTATTCCAACGAAATAAAATGATATAATAAATTTACATTCTATATATATATATATATATATATATATATATATATATATATATATATATATATATATATATATATATATATATAGAAATATGTTAATTTACTCCGTTGAAAGTTTCTAACTACCAAAGGGTGAAAAAAAGCCGCGTATAAATTCATATCGCACACATCGGTCTTCGTACACAACGTCGACTTGTCGGGTAATTCGTTGAAACTAATCCAAATTTCATGTGTCTAAAGAGAACACCTATATACATGTACGGTACGTAAGCCGGAAATCATTACAGCGTACGCACACACCCACATATGCCACTTGTTTGTTATACCTTCGTTTAAATCATCATTAGTTTTATCCAACATTATTATACGAGACGTGTAATTACGACACGACAAAAGAACGAGTGAATGGGAGAGATATTATAACTGGTTATAATTGGAGATGAAACTCAATTAGGGATAAATATAATGATGATAATAATGATAATATCGAGTGAGAGAGAATTCATGTTAAAATCTGTATTGTTAAGTAAGAAAATAATGAGAGGTTTAATCCTGAAAAATATCGGAACAATCGATTCTTCAACAATTGAACATTCCTTCCATTGAAAACGTTAATTTTCTCATCAACCAGAAATTTTTTTATACGAAAATACGTGGAAAATGTTGCTTCAAAATCTTTGCGCTAAAATAAAGAATGTGTCTGACAAAATTCTGGTTGGGAACCTTGCTGTACGATGCACGGTATTTTGTAAATTTTTTGAATGATTTTGCGATACAAATTGAAGACTTTTTTAAATTGTTTTTTCATCAGATCATCAAATATACTGCGCCGATGATTAAAGTGTCATTGCGTGATGAAACTTTTGGTATTATGAGAGGCTCAACTAAGACGAAGAAAAAATACAATATTTAAAGAAATTTCGTTCTACAAAGAAACAAAAGTAAAATGTTCATCGAAGAAAAAAAACGAATAAATATCCTAAGGAAAAACGACAAGGGTAAACATTTTCTAGTTCGATAATTCCAATATCATGTATAGTCTCCCTTTATTTCCACAAATAAATACTCATTGTTAATGCCTACGTATTACGGATAGAGAAAGATGGTGTAGAATATACATTTAAGTTTACAGCTGGTTAAGCCCGTTCCCAATAACAAATACTCCAAATCGTCGCATTACTTCATGTCATTTATTTTCCACCAATTCTGCGAGTGTATATCGTGGTGTTTACCTGGACTGAACTGGATTCACGAAACTCACTCGGCGTTGGCACGGCTGACGATATCGCTCAGAGCTCACAATCAAAAATTGCCATTACAATTTTGCGCTCGTTTGATCGTTCTCGCGGTCACGCGAAATTTCTCTCATATCGCGCTTTTCATTTTTATTAATTTGCATTATGAATTTTCTAATATAACCAAATCTAGTTTCCCTTGTATCGTATATCGTGTAAATTAAAAAAATTCGTCATTTTCACCTCTAGTTCGCGTCCCGATCGGTTTTTTCTATTTAGGACAATTTTCTGAAGATAAAATACATTTGAAAATTAAAAAAAAACCATGTTGCTCTATCGATTATCTCGTTTTCTCTGTCAAGTCTCGAAATCGGGCAAAGTAGTCTGAACGACGATCGAGCGAAAAATGCACAAAAAATTGGGAACAATTTAAAATTAAATTAAAATATCGCGTTACCTCGATTATCTTTCGTTATTTTTTTCTCGTATCTCGGAACAGGGAAGACAGTGTGGAAACGGGACGAGGGTTAAAAAAAAGACTACTGGTTCAGTGAAGTTGAAATAGAGAGAGGAAAAAAAAAAGAGAAAAAAAGTGCATCAAGAGATAAGATTGGAGAGGTTCGCCCTGGTGAGTCTCGGCGACGTGCCGCGGCAACGGCGCAGAGAATCAGAGGCTAGCTTAGTGCGCTTGCCACCGAGGCTCGAGGATGCATTTCTGGAAAAACTGACGTTCAAGTGCACCGGAGAGTGGCACGCGACGAACAGCAGCACCGAAAGGAGCCGCGCTGCGAGATAACAGATGTAGCGTGTGAGCAAAGGAAGTAGAGCGAGTGAGGTTTGATGAAAAGCACTGCTGTAAATTAAGAGAATGAAAAGGACGAAAAAAAAAAAAAAAGAAAAAAGAAAGATAAAAAAAGGGAAAACAGGAATGACAAAAATTCGCATTGGTCGTCGGAGAGATTTATTTTTCGAGAACGAGAGAATCCGAGAGTTAAAAAAAATAAGGCGATCATAATCGAGTCTTGATTGTAATTTTCGGAAAGCAGAGTGAGTAAAGTTTGATTAAAATAACTGCTGTAAATTAAGAAACGGAAAAGACTGGGAAAGAAATATTACAAAAGGGAAAACGAAATTGAGAAATATTCGCATAAATCGTTGGAGAGATTTATTATCCGAGACAGTGAGAATCCGAGAGATAATTGAAAAATTAAGCAATTATGATCAAGTCCTGATTCTAAATCTCCCATTCCCAGAAAATAAAACACTTTTTTATCGTTTCGTACTGAGTGGAAATTTTTTCATTTCTTCTTTCGTTTCTTCGTGTATCACGTGTACTCCCGCATTTGTTTATTCACCGATGGTCGACGCGTATTCGCACGGTTATTACAACTCGGCTGACCCTTCGATGTTTCGATAAACACAGATCTGACCGCGTTAACGGTTCTCAACGATCTATCGGCCCCCTTCCTGGAAAATCAATGTCACTTGGTTAAATTCTCATTTTTTCATTGTTAATTTTTTTTTTTTTATTGCCAGAATCACTTGGTGAATAAAACAACCGAACGTCTACTCTCTGACCATTAATCTGCTCTATTTCTACGGTGCTTTCACAATATATGTGTCGTTAGTAATGGAATGTATTTTTTTCCTACTAAAAATAATTTTTTATATGTGCGCCGGAGTAAAAATTCGCTTACTGGCTACAAAAGAAATTTATTAAATTTCAGTTCTACTTTCAATTCTTACAATTCTTCCAATTCCATATGATATTGAGACAACGAAGGCAAGACTTTCAAAGTGACATGCTATTCGTTTGGATCCCTCATGAAATTGCAAGAATTAAAAGTTGAATTGAGTTAACAATTTTTCTCCTTTGGTAGCAGGCGAGCGAATTTTACTCGAGTCATTCGTATATTTTTTTTAGTGTGTGCGTGTTAGTGTCTCTTTGTATGTGTGTGTTATGCCGATCAACTACACGCCCAGTACAAATTTCAAGATCGAACGAAACTACTCTAAACACCGACGCGAATGCCAAGAGAGAGCAAGTCTGCGTATCTAAGATCTAATGTCTAGTCGTTATTCCAGCTCTGATTTTACAGCGATCGCTTTCTACTTGTCATACGTTGTTGCAACCTGCGCTATACACCGACTAATATTTAATAGTAATGATTCATCGGTATATCGGCACGAGTCAATCCGATAAAAGGGAGCCGAGCCATGTCATCGAAAATGGACCGGCGATTATTATTATTATTTTGTTTTTGAAATTTAATTGACACAAAAAAATGCATTTTTCTTTTTTTCGATTTATTTATTCTAATTTTTTTTGCACGTATCGCTCGACCCCCATGAAAGCGCACAGGACGATCGTTTCACGAATTAACAGATTCACGATTAATAAATAAACAATCATAATGCGCCGATTAATTAGGTTAACGTTTATTTCTACAATTCTCGTCCAACTACAAGGCTGAGTCAGCCGGTGCCTTGTTGACATAAAAACAGAATTATAAAGATCAACAATCAAGCGTGTTAAATTAAAAAAAAAAAAAAAACTGTCCACGTTACTCGTGTGTAGACTACGTGCTCTATCCGGGTAAACGTGGGCTTTGGGTGCCAATTGAGGATAAAGGACTAGATGAGGATCGCTGAGTGAGCAAAAGACGTGGAAATAAAGTATATTTTAAAAACCGCAAAAAATATACTAGAAAAAAGTCGGAAGAATTTTTTTTTTCGAAATCTATGAATAATTTACACAGATGTATGAAAATCTGCTGCCATTTAAAAAATTCCCGAAAAAGTTTCTCATATATAAAATTTAAATGCATCAATCAAATGTAATCTGTGTCGAATGTGTTAAAATGTGATATACTTTATTTCCATGCGGGAGGTACCTCAGTATATCGGATGAATCTGAAGTTATTTCGTTGAATTTTCAGTGCATCATCACGATAAATCGACGTGTGTTAGAGGTGTATCATCACGTCTGGAATAGCTCCGAACATACTGAGAACCTTATGGAGAAGGTTGGGCAGGAAATTAGAATAGTCGTCCGGAGAAAAAGTTTTTCTTAAACATATTTTTTTTCGATACCGGGCACGAATTAAATATTGCCAAGATTTTATAGAGTAATTAGTGCACGAACATAATTTTTCATTAGAAAAAATTAAAAAAAAAAACTAATAAAAATGTGAACCAAGTTTCAAAGAGACCCGAAGGAGTCGGAGAAACAAGAAAGCGAGGAGAATAATAGAAATAAGAGAGCAATGCCACGGAACGAAAGAGAGGAAGGAGACCCAAAGGCTCGCAAGAGAAAGAATTTTTTTTTTTTTTTTTTTTTTTTTCATTCTTATTCTTTTCCTACTCCGGTACCGAGCGCTCGTAAACGTCGCTAATTGGGTCCGGTGTGTTCCATTAATGATAAATTAATGTTGAACACGATCGATAAGAGAGCGAAATATTAATGCACCGTCACGGTTATCGAGACTGACGCGAGTAGCAAAGGTGCTGTATTGCCTATATACGCGTCATTATACACCACTCGTGCCTGCCTCGTTTGCGATTAAATCCAATCGACGGACGACGCCGATAAAAGCACGCGAATTATTTCTGTGGATTACAGAAAAAAAAAAAATTACACGCGTCTAGGAGCGAGAAGAAAAAATGTACGGGACGCGGCTAAATGAATTATCGACCAATTAATTCATCTCGTCGAGTGTTAAATTACAATGAGCCGCCACGCATAGAGAAACGTTGAATGCGGATCGTGAAAACCTCTGAGACTGCGTCTCGTGCTATCGGAAGTAATTCCACAATGGTAAATGCATTAATTACGTCGATCGATCTTACTCCAACATTGTATTGAAAATCAGATACCCCGGTTTACGGATAAAAACTTTGTCACATTTTATATCAAGCGAGTGAATCTGTAAAAATACCAGACGTTAAAATTACAAATTTTTTGCCTGAAATTTATGAAATTGTCTGTCGGAAATTTAAAAAATGCACTGTAAAATTGCAAGGCACATGTGTTTGAAACTGCAAAAACGATGCGTCAAAAAAAAAAGTTACGATTACCGTTTAACTAATTTTCCAAGAAAATCTTTCTCGCAGTCTACTTTTAAGTACCGAAATCGTGGTTTAGGAGACGCGTGTAGCAGTCTTAAACATACCGTCTATTTCGGCCACCTTCGCCGCCTAATTCGATAGTAATCCTCCGACTGACGGCAGCCTGCTTCTGTCTGCTATCGGCAATTTGTTTATCAAATTACGGAGTCGATTCAATTAATCGTCGTCGTCGCCGGGAAGCGAGACAGAGGAGGAAGAAAATAAAAAAAAACAAAAAAATAAAATAAAAAAAATAAAGGAAATGGAGGAGATAAAATTTACCGGTCCGTCGCGAGTTTGAGAACCACCTGCGGACGCGTCTGATCTCATCCCACCGCTGTTACCGCCAGCTCTGGCTCAGATCTTTCGCTTTTCTTCCTCAAAGTTTCTCGGTTTTCCCTCAACCCCTCCAAAACTCCACCCTTTCTCCTGGCACTCACCCGAGCTCCTGAGGGATCTCTTCTACCTCGCTTTCTATGCATTATACAGAGTGTCGGAGAACTCGCGGGACTAAATCGAATAGCGCTCAAAGTCGAATATCCTAATGTCAAAGACGAGATTTCGTACTGAGTTTCGGTTTTATTGTTGAAAGATTCGAGGATCGGCAAATCATTGATCACCCACTTCCGGAATTAATTTACGAATAAAAATTGACGAGACGTAATACATAATGTTTACTCCGCACCGCGCCCACTCCAAAATGTATTTTTCCAAAATGAATTAGAACGATATTTGACGCTAAAGTATCGTCGTCTTTTATCCGAAAAATAATATTTTGTGAAAAATCTGTACACAAAAGTATTCGTGAACTGGTAGAAATTTCTTTTTGGAAATTCATAAAATGTATGTAAAATTTTATGGACATACATTGTATGAAATTTCATTGGAACGGATGTAAAAATCACCGGAACATTAAAATTCAAATACAATGTATATGAATGCTAATTTGATATTCCGAGGTCTTACATTTCCTATAATTTTTCATATTAAACGTGTTATAAATTTCGCAATATTTCGACAGTTTATACACAAAACTAATAACACGAGAAATTTATAGGAAAATCCGAATTTTCAGTTTTTTTTTTATTTTTCTTTGTGCAGGAAAAAATGAAGACAGATTTGTTTTCAGATATGTGTATATATATTTTTATTCTACTTCTATTAATTTGAAAGACATTGGTGGTTGCAATATTGATGGCCGCTTCGCAGTTGGAATTTGCGTCGGTTCGGAAATGGGAACCCTTAATGAAACGAAATTAATTGCAGTTTTTGTTACCGACCGCGGTACTTCACATGCTCTTGGGTGCACAGGAGCTTCGAGCTTCGAGTACCGTCCAACCCCCTCGGCTCCTCGAAAACTATGGGTAAACTTCGACCGAGTCGAACATCCCCTTCGCTCACCGACTCTCGCTACCTCGCTCTGTTCTTTTCCTTCGCGTACCAAAAATCCCCTTCGGACGATCTCTCTTCGTCTCCCCATTCCTTTTTTTCTGCTCAACAACCCCAATGTACCGATTTATGGTGAACTTTGCACGAGAAAAATGTATGCGCTGACATGCTCGTTTAGTCTCGTCAAAAATCACGTTCCGATTTAATCCATTCACGAATTTGCCACTTTTTATCGAACAAACCCCATCGATTTCCCAGTTACATTTTTTCATTCACAAATCCTTTGATACAAAAAATTCTCTTGCAATTCTGAAGCGATCCAAAGATTTAGGAAATAAAAAATTGTTCTTTTGGAGAATTTTATTTTT
This sequence comes from Listrodromus nycthemerus, assembly GCA_963978505.1. Lineage (NCBI taxonomy): Eukaryota > Metazoa > Arthropoda > Insecta > Hymenoptera > Ichneumonidae > Listrodromus > Listrodromus nycthemerus. The sequence continues at coordinate 3,422,362 of OZ021679.1, forward strand.
CGAGTTAATTTCCCCTACTAAAGTTTGGCGCGGTGCAAAATATTGCTGTTACAGCTTGGTGAAAACAAGAATTCAACAATTTTTCGTGCTTCATTATTGTCGTTTATCTTGTCACGGATCCGTGTACAACGCGGTTAAATTTGCCCTACCGAGCAATGCCTCGACCTTCCTTGAACGTCGATTCGTCTTCATTAAAGACGTCCCGCCATTAGGGTGGATCAATTTGTCGGAAATCATTCTCGTTACAGCTGAAGGACGTGTAGGGCTCAACTGATTAGTGAAAATTGTGTATCCAATTCACAGGGGAGATCGATGATTCATAAAAAAAAAAAAGTGGGAAAAAAAGGGTTTAGACGTAGTGCAGTTAGGTGAATCAAAGTGTCGTCGTACGTAGGTGACGGTGATTGTGCGATAAGGGACACGCGAGCGAGAAAACGAGCTAACTCGACACGGGACGCCTCTTCAGACTTGCCAGCCCGGAAGGTACAGTCTGGCAATTCTCGGAGTGTTTCCAGTGGTCGGCGACGGCAAAGCTCGCGCACAGCGTTACGGCCGACAATGCAGAGAAGAAAGTAGAGACGGAATTTCGGACTCCGTGCATTATCTGTCCGCCAGATTGTGCGCTCTCCCGCAGGATCGTGACTCTGAATAAAAGTGCCCTGACTCGATTTAACCCCTTCGTGCAAAAAGTGCCGAATATTGTAGGTCGGTGAAGGAAACTGTATTGAAAAATATCGAATGCAATTTTTTTCAAATCATCGGCGAGCAATATTGAGAATGACTTTCTGAAACGAAAAAATTATTTACTCTTAACGAATTCGAACAAGAATTTATATTGCTATGAATAACTTTCATCCCTTAATAATCTTCCATCCAAAAAAAATAATCGGTGTGTTGATAGAGATTATATAAAAAATTTAAAAAATCGCGAACGTTGAATCTTAAAAATAATATATTCGAGCCAAAAAACGATTTAACTTCAAAAAATTCGAGCAAGAATTATTATTACGAAATAAGCTTTCTTTCTTTGTCACTGAGAGTTTAGGCACAAATTGTTGAGAAAATTTTTTGGATTTTTTTTTTAATCCTCGATACAAGTGGAAGAATTCGAGACAAAAAAATAAGTAAAATTAATATTATGACAAGTTCAAGTTGCACCGACAACTGGAACGATCAATGGAATCCATTTGAGCGTAACGAGCCAATAATTGATGGTAATTTCGTCGGGTTAATGATAAATCCCGGAATTTTTCAAAAATTCGATAAACCTTCTTGTAAACATTCATCTCGATGAAAACTATCCCATAAAGTACGCCCCTGATGACCGCGTGGATGTGCAAGGGTGTCCGCTTTAGCGTCGCCCGGTGGTGCCATCTGTGGTAGACGGTGAGAAGCTTATCTTAAAAATCATCCCCTCTGGATCAATACTTGGGACAGCCAGACAACGAGTACGGCGGAGCTCGAAGAGAGAGAGCGAGAACGTATCTCGGAGCCATGTCTCTTTCAAATTTTTTTTTCTTCCCTTTCCATCGTCTTCCTCTCAAGCGCCCCTCCCCGTCTCCCCAAAAGCCACCCATTCCTCCCTTACGCCGTTCCTTGTCCACGTATTTCCGGCCTACGCGCAGCCCACTCTGCTGCATTCTTCGAAGACTCCCCCTCCCCCATCAAGAGAGATCGATATTATTATAATTTACATATTCTCTCGTTCTATTTTTACTGCATTATTATGCGATTTTTTTTTTCCATTTTTTCTTTTTAATCTCAATGATCTGCCTTGATTTACGAGATAGGAATCCTTTGACCGACGACTCAGGATGTTTGCTACGCTGGTAAAAAATCCGTTTCAAAAATATTTTTAATAATGTCGTTCTATCGTTTTGGTTTTTTTTTATTTATGAATATTTCGCATGATGCGTTCTGATGAAGTATATATATTCTTTGTCGGAGTTATATAATTTTTTGGTGTACATGTAGACGAGATGTTTTACTGATTTTTTCAAAAGTGATGTTATTATTATGGTAATTTTTTTTTTTTTAATAGCATTTACACGAATAATGCTTTTATTTTTTTCCATAGAAAGTAATCCGTCCTTCCATCGCCCATGGTTTGTCTGTCCCCATCTAGGCAGGTAGGATTAGTTGTGCGCTCTTCCTGGATCGCGTGACAAAGCCACTGGCATTTCCACGTGATTAACCCGCCCGAAGCGTTCGAAAATAAGACATTTATACGAACGGACACGGATGGTTTGATATCCGTTACCAGCATTGTTCCCTCGTTCGAATGGAATTTCATTAAAAAAAAATGACGATTATTCACGACTAACAATGTCTCGCGTGAGACGGTAGCAAAAATCGATGTCGCAGTTATATTCAGCACAGAAGTGCCCATCAAAATTCGTGCTCCAAAAAATATATTTTTTAGAACACTAATGAAGAACAAAAATAAAAAAAATCTAAAAATCATTTTGGGAATATTAGATTTCGAAAATGAGTCTGTTTCGATATAAAATGTTTCTCCTTTCTTTAAAATAAAATGTTACTTGTAATGAAAAAAAAAAAATAAAAATAAAAAATAAACGACCTTCATCGTGGATGTAAGGCAATCCCTGGAGGGACGAAGCAAGCTCGGAAACCTTTGTAAAATAGGTAAACGGGCCGAAGAGGGTGGCATTAACGCAAAGGGATGAAGGGAATCGGAGAGGGCTGATGAGCAGCGAGAGATATACGGGGACGGTGTCAGAGAAGACCCGCACGTACGGGTCAGGCTTTGGAATATATGCGCGACGATGACGAGGATAAAACAAGCGAGAGATAATGCATAAAGGGTCGGTGGCGGAGCTTTGCGGGGCTTCGTGCGAACGTCACACGCTCGCGAGTTGTGAGGCTTCTCTGTAATAACATAATTCGATTTGAACGCTCGTGTAGCAACGTCGGTGGGCGACGCGAGCATTAACGGAAGCACCATCAACTAGAAACCAAGCCATAGCTTCAAACTCCCTCAACCCACCTGTTTTCCCCCGATGAATTTTCCGACAGGGCCGCAATAAGCCGACGGAAAATCGAAATTTTCCCAACGTACGCTTTTCGCGTGCCACGAAGTTGACAAAAGTTTAATTACCGACCGCAGGTAACGGAGAACAGGTTCGACGAATCCGCGAAGAATACTCCTGGAAAACCGGACAGCCGAATTTTGTTTCCAAAACTCAAAAATCATGGAGTTGAGGAGGCGGTTCATTTTTTTTTTTTGTCAATTCGTCGGAATGAGATTTTAGTTTATTTCGCGGACAAATGATCAACTTTAGCTTTAATTCATAATAATTATTATTATAATAGTGAGAAAAAAAATATGGGCAAATTTTTATCATTTTTGAATTACGAAAATTTGCAATATCAATTAAACATTTTTCCTAATATAAAGATGCATAAAATCTTCATCGTTTTTTTCCCACTGTATTATTGTCACAGTAACAATAATTGCTATAATTATTGATTCGCCGGTAAAATTCGGATAACCGATAACGATTGATAACGTTGGGAATTCGTATTTGCACCAACAGGTGAACCACGTCAAATACACACGGTGAATATTTTTGAATATTAGAAATCAAGCTAACGGAGACCCACAATCTTCTGTGCTCTTTCGCGGCTGAGATCGTCAGACGGAAATTAGAAGAAAAAAAAATCTGAAAAAAAAAGAAAGAGAAAAATAACGAAACATCGAAGGAGAGTACAGAAAAATTGAAAGTCCCTGGTCCGTACAGAAGCACGGTAGGATGCGTCCCTTCTCATTTTTATTTCATATCTCGTCGTCGTGACCGTTTGACTTTTTGCGAAAATAAAAGCGAGGAATGAGTAAGAGACAGCAGGAAAAAAGGGGGCGAAAAAAAAGGAGTAAGAGTGTGGACGGGAGAGTGGAAAACGGCGAGGGGCGGCGAGGGTTAGGTACGAGATAAAGTCGAGAAAATTGAAAACACCACTACGACTAGGATGACTACCGTGGGGGAGATGGAGAAGGCAAAGGAGGTGGGAGTAAGACCTCGACGGGAGAAGCGGGCTAATCTCAAGCTCGTTGGGAAAGCCGCGCGCAACCGTTTGATCTTGCCGGCTTACCCCGTCCCTGCTGATATTCTGACTCGCTTTCTCGTTTTACTCGCCTTCCATAGCTTTTTTCCCTTCTTCCGTCATCCACAATATTTATTCGAAAATTTTTCCCTCCCTGCCTCGAGTCCTCAACTCACCTATCTTTCATTAAAAACATTTTTTTTGCACCGCTTATCGCAGACTGAACGGTCTCGCAAATGAGAATATCAGATTACGATCTTACAGAGATCGAATAAAATGGGGTAAGACGATCTTTCACTCCGCGAATAAAATCGTGGGATAAAACAAAAATATTTTACGTCCATGGAGAATTTCTTGGCCAAAGCTGAGTCGGTAACTTGGAGGAGGGTTCGCTCTATCAACTCGAAGCTTCGGCACTCCCAAGCATGAGCCGTTGGTGACCAACTAGGGAATTCACGAGATGAGGATTGAGAGACGATACCTGCAGTTTCTAAGGAAGAAGAAGAGTTCCGAGGGGCTCCTGGGACTCAGCCTTTTGGAGTTACACGTACGCTTGAGCGTTAGGCGAAAGCTATCGCTGTCCGACGAAGCTTTCATTATCCTTATTTTTTTGTCGAGGTGATCGACGACAATCAGGACCGTCGGGAGATCTCATTCGGGAAAATTTCGCGTTCCCAGATACACGAAAATAATGTAAACTAAGATTGTCGCACGAGGCTGACGCTCGAAATTGATCACCAAGAAACTAATCCAGTTAAGAGCAAAAAAAAAAAAAATTCGACTTACCGATGCTCTTGTGTCGAGCACGCAGGAAGTCTTCTACCTTGGAAATGCTTACTGTTCGCTGAACAATGATGAGGTCGATGGATTAAACCGTGTTTACACAGTGTAGAAGTTCATCGATTGATAGCATTGAATTATTGCGAGGTTTCATGCTGACTGAAAGGTCGCGATTGTATTCTTATAGTCGTTGCCAATTCCACATTGCGGGAAAAAAAAATTAGGTTGATCGTGGAATAGAGAAAGAATCTCTGTGTGTATTTCCCGGTATGTTTACATCGTGGTTGCATCATATCTGTGTCGGATATAATTCTACCGAATTGCACTTCCACCCGATTCAAAGGACGCTTATAACTCTGCCTGGTAACGGCTTTAATAGTTCGTACAGAAGTTTATAGCTCCGCCACGATAAACCGTCCACGAGCAAAGCGGCCTTTCGAGAATTCCTACCGAGTTATCACCGCAACATATTATGTGTCTGCCAGATTACAACTTTGTTAGAATACAACTGTTCGCCGATGAATTTTACCGGACAGTTGCAACGACTGGTGAATACCCTGATAGGCGTATCATTCGATGAACATCCTGTCTGAAAATCTTACGATCTGGTCGACTTGAAATCCTTGTCGAGTAGAAATTCTGGTCTGGTAGAAATCCTGGTCGATCAGAAATCCTGGTTGACTAAAAATCTTGGTCGTCATTGAATCCTGGTCGATTTGCAATCTGTGAAACTTTCCATCTGTTCCAAATCCAAGTGTTCCATCTAAAGCGATAGATGACTCTACAGTAACAAGCTCGTGCTGAAGTTGGTTGAATCTACCCGGTGGCAACCTGGTAGATTCGGTGCACTTCAATCCTACAGAGTCGTTGCCCACTAGAGCTGCATCACCGTAGATTTTGGCCAGAG